>OX940974.1:5800019-5908762 GCA_954871275.1 Leptopterna dolabrata | reverse complement strand
AGCATCCCATTCTCCTCATAACAAAATAATCTCCCCCCTAACGGGGTATCAATTACCTGTGATGATGTCGAGCTTGGGAATCTGGTGGCCAATCTGTGAGCTCCCCCCCCCCCCCCCCCCCCCCCCCCCCCCCCCCCCCCCCCGACGAGCAGCTCGGCCTCTCTCGTTTCCCTGCGTCTGCAGACTTACCGGCCCCGAGTGCTTCTGAGGGCGAGGTGGCGCCGGAGGTGGTTTCTTCAAGAGCACTGGGCCCCTGGCGCTGGAGCTCATCCCCTGAAACTCCCTGTATCGAGCTGTGAGGTTGTCCCCAAAGAGCCATTCCGAGGGAGGACGGGACATCTTTGGAGATCCTCTCGAGGGCTTGGGAGCATACCACCAATAATAGGCGCCACCTGGTGAGATTGATGTCATAAAATAACGCAGTCATGGCCCGCCCCGCATCAAACATATTAACGTAGCTGTCCTCCACCGCGGGGGGTGGCCACACACCTCGATCACAATGGATGAGAGGCCATTCCTAAGGACAAAATGGCCGTGGTGCACTGTCGCTGGACGCTGACATAGTACGCGTACACGGACTTATGATTCGCCCCAACTGATGCTGCTATTTCCGGATTCATCTTGGGAGGCGTAAGAGCGGTAAATTCGCGGGGATCTGATATTTTGCCGAAGGCCATTTCGCAAATGGTATTCCCATCGATCCGCAATGCTCGGATGAATTCGCGGAGCCGGGGGCGGAGGTATGATGGGGTTATCACCCAGGGCCATAAGCACCTGAGGGTCCAAGTGGCGTCAGGGCCCTGCTCTAGGACCGTATCTCCCGCTGGTGGGGAATACCATTTCGCAAATGGTATTCCCATTGATCCGCAATGCTCCGTTGAATTCGTGGAGCCGGGGGCGGGAGGTATGGTGGGGTTATCACCCAGGGCCATAAGCACCTGGGGGTCCAAAGTGGCGTCAGGGCCTTGCTCTAGGACCGTATCTCCCGCTGGTGGGGAATACCATTTCGCAAATGGTATTCCCATTGATCCGCAATGCTCCGTTGAATTCGTGGAGCCGGGGGCGGAGGTATGGTGGGGTTATCACCCAGGGCCATAAGCACCTGAGGGTCCAAAGTGGCGTCAGGGCCTTGCTCTAGGACCGTATCTCCCGCTGGTGGGGAATAACATTTCGCAAATGGTATTCCCATTGATCCGCAATGCTCCGTTGAATTCGTGGAGGCCGGGGGCGGAGGTATGGTGGGGTTATCACCCAGGGCCATAAGCACCTGGGGGTCCAAAGTGGCATCAGGGCCTTGCTCTGGGACCGTATCTCCCGCAGGAGGTGGATTTATTATGAATGTATTTCTCGAGGGGTGACAATTTCAAGGGATGACCTATCGGGCAACTGCAGAATTGCTAAAAGGATGAAATGGTTTAAATATCGAGTGATATAAATAAAAATGAGGGAGGTGTGATCTTACCTTGCTGAAGGCAGGAAACGGATTGATTGTTCTCCTTCCTATCATTGGGATGGGTGGCACCGTTCTGAGTAACAGTTCTGTGTGCTCATGCACTGCATGGAACTTTTACACTCCACCCGACTTTTTCAAATTTTCGGCTTGTACTAGCAGCGGAAAATTTTGTCGCTGCCGGGTGGGGGCATCAGTGGTGTGCCCTTTGGTGGGCGAGAGGTAAGGATGGGGTCCTAGTAGTTAAATATCATATGCGATTGGAACGCAGGCAGTACTGCAGTTACATAGATTTCTTATATCTAACTATGGAGCTGACTTAAGATACTGCACGGTCTGTGGTTACGATTGCTATGGTTGTGGTTGGGGCCACTTTGTGTATGATTTTGTTGATTCGACGATCCGTGTTGGGGAAGTGGTCTATCTTATTTATGTGAAAGTGAAATAAATGGTTTGATTTGCAGTGCTTGGTAGGGGGTGTCGCTGGCGCTCTGACAGGTGGCTGGAGGTTGTTTTGCGGCCCGTTTGTTTTGCACCGATTTTGCTGTTATGCGTTGTCACTTCTCGCCTTCGCGCGGTTTTTTTGTTTTTTGTTTTTTACTGTTGATGGTGTAGGCCTCTTCGCGTTGTCACCCGGCTTCTTTTTTAGTATCTCTGCTGTCGGCCTCTTTGCGCTATCGCACAGTTCTTTTTTTTGGTGTTTTGGTTTATTATTCTGTGAATAATACACCTATGTATTCGCTCAGCAAAAAATTTTTATAACACCCCCTCAAAATTTTTTCTTTTCCGTTTCAAGGTGCGTAGATTCCAAAAATGCAATATCCGTCCACCGTACGCCGTATGCCGTCCGCCGTACGCCGTATCACGGTATACCGGCTTCATTTTCGGTCTAAAAAATTCGTTCTTTCGCACACATGCTCCATTTAGGCCCTAGTTGTGTCCCGAAACTTTTCAGCCCGATCGGAATATACCCAGGGGAGTTATGAGTGAAAATGTGTGTAAAAAACGCTGCAAAGTCCTTGTCACATGGGTTTATTATTCTATTGGACTTACCTACAGAAATGTTGGCTGTTCATTTATTGTTTCTTTCATGCGTAATAATCGAAATAGCTATTTCTGATGGTTTCCATTAATTTTGGCCCCTAAAACACAAATTAGGTACGCTTTTTTAAAAACTATCTTTGATCATTGATGGTGCCGTTTAATCGTCTTGATCCACGTGTTGACACTTTTTCCAGTGTTATTATACAAACTGATGGTGATTTCAGACAATTTCCCAGGTTTTTCACCCATAAAAAATCAATTTTTGGAGCTGAACATTTCGTAGAACTCAATTTTCCACTCTTTGGTCTAAATCGACTTCATATTCGGTCTTCTCGTCCCCAAAAACATAGAAAACGATACCTCAAAAGCTCATGTTACCAACATGTTGCTAAAACGCAAAAAGTACCTATTTTTGACATTTTCATGTCTTTCATATGGCACATAACAAAAAAATCGTCACGAAAATCGTCACGAAAAATCATCACGAAATTTGCTCACGAAAATTGTCCCAAGTCGCCACAATGATGATTTTCGCTTACAACCGATTCGTTGCTACGGAACTTTATCTTCGCCAGTTATCATCGTACAAAAATCGTTCACCACTCGTTGGATAGCTCTCGATTTACCTAACCATACTACGTTAACCACTGCGGAGTGCGTGGCCGACAAGCTGCGGTATGAGCGTGATTGTTTAAATAATTGTTTACACACAGGTGAAACATTCTCAATAATTTATATTGTCAACACGAATGCAAGCTTCATATAAGTTTCTGATGATTTTCGCTTACAACCGATTCGTTGCTACGGAACTTTAACTTCTCCGGTTATTATCATATACAAATTGGAAAGAGATAGAGCCGCGAGAATGGTTTCCAACCACCAAGCAAAGATTATACATACGTGCCAAATTCTTACAGAAGAACGACGCGCTCAAGCACAATGGAGGGAGGCTCAGCGCTCTGCTGAAGATCTATTGGCCAAATTCAAATTCACTCTTCAATCTTAGCCGACATTTCATTTAAACAATAATACAACGTTTATTACATTAATCGAAGAACTGAGTCTAATTACCAATTCTTTTATGATCAACACTACAACTTAGATTGCGACTTTATAATTAGGTACCTACCTAATTTGGTAGGTGAGAAGGAAGGAGGGGAAAGACATGAAAATGTCCCAATGCGTTGCAGACTCGTATGCAAGCGTTTTTTACACACATTTTCACTCATAACACCCCAGGGTATATTCCGATCGGGCTGAAAAGTTTCGGGACACAACTAGGGCCCAAATGGAGCATGTGTGCGAAAGAACGAATTTTTTAGACCGAAAATGAAGCCTGTACACGTGATACGGCGTACGGCGGACGGACATTGCATTTTTGGAATCTACGCACCTTGAAACGGAAAAGAAAAAAGTTTGAGGGGGTGTTATAAAAATTTTTTGCTGAGCGAATACATAGGTGTATTATTCACAGAATAATAAACCAAAAGGTACTTTTTTAGCAACATGTTAGTAACATGAGCTTTTGAGGTATCGTTTTCCAAGTTTTTGGGACGAGAAGACCGAACATGAAGTCGATTTTGACCAAAGAGTGGAAAATTGAGGTTCTACCAAATGTTCAGCTCCCAAAATTGATTTTTCGTGAGTCAAAAACCTGGGAAATCGTCTGAAATCACAATCAGTTTGTATAACAACACCAGAAAAAGTTTCAACATGTGGATCAAGACGATTAAATGGCACTACAAATGGTCAAAGATAATTTGAAAGAAAAAAAAAAGGAGCCTAATACCTAATTCGTGTTTTGGGGGCCAAAATTGGTGGAAACCATCAGAAATAGCTATTCGAATTATTTCACGTGAAAGAAACAATAAATTAACAGCCAACATTTCTGTAGGTTTGCCCAGTAGAATAATAAACCCATGTGACAAGGACTTCGCAGCGTTTTGTTTTTTGATCACTATTATTCGTTTTTGTGTGTTGAAAACATGATAATTATTATAATTTTGATTTTTAATACTATGATTTGGGGAAAATTTGTGTTTTTTGTTTGTTTGTGTGCTCTTCGGCTATTGTTTTCTGTCATAATATTTATTTCGCAGCTCCATTGCACTTGTTATGTCTTTTGGGGGTGCGTTGTGGTGTGGTTGGTGTCGATGCCCCATGCCTGTTCGAAAGGGGTGTTAACTCGAACCCTAGGAACAATTTGGCAGGTATGTGGCCTGTTGTGGCCCAATTGGACGTACTCGATATTAGAGTCCAACTTGAATTGCTGATCAGCGTGATATGCTGTAAGCGAAGTTTTTAGTGTTTTGATCAGCCATTCTGCCAAATTGGGAGCCACATAGTGTGGTTGTGTGTTTTTTGTTTTACACCGTGCGTGAATAGGGAATTTTTTAAATTTGCTGATTTAAACACTGATGCGTTGTCGCTTCTGTTGTAGTGAGATATCCGAATTTGGAGAAAATGTTTGTCTTAGAGCTGTGATGATGGTTTCTGTTGTTTGCTTTTTGAGCGGAATTAAGAAACAAAATCTACTGAAACCATCCAGCTTCACTAGGATATGTGTGTGTGCTAGTTTTTTGTGCGGGGCAAGGCCTGCAAAATACTTAGTTCCGCTCGTCCGGCGGCCGGTGGAGCCTGTGGGGGGAAGGCGTAGATGGTTGGGAGTGGGGATCATTTCGCTTCCTCGAGTGGCCTAGCAAGAATGGATCCCCCGCCTGTGTGTAGGAGTGAGAGGGATTCTCTCTCTTTTTTCCTAAGTTGTGATCGGGTGTTCCGTCATGTTTGCCGCTGTGCGTTTTTAACTTGCTTTGCGCATCAAAATCGTGCAGCGTATCTAATGGTATTGCTAATGGAGTTATCAATTGGCGTGACAGGTAATCGGCTATAGAATTTTGTTTTCCATCTAAGTACGTGGTGCAACGAGAAGGAAAATTGCATCAGTTTAGCCAAATCCATCTCGTTACTGGGGGGGGGGGGGGGGGCATTGGGCATGTTGTGCAGGGTTACTATCGCCTGTGCGTCTGTATGTATAAAGAAATGGTTATGCTCAAAGTATGCCTTGTTGTATTTCAGGACGCTGAATAATACTGCAGCGAGCTCCTTATCATTGCATGCATTGTTCTCGGTCGGACAGTTTTCTGCCCTCATATGCTGTTGCATAGTATCTATGTTCATTTTGTTGGGTCAGAGCTACTGATATGGCGTCCTGACTCGTATCTGTAAAGGCATGGAAGGGTTTGGAATAGTCCGGTGTTTGTAAAACCGGTGCAATAGTGAGACTCGATCTCAGTTGATCGTATGCGTTTTGGCATTCTGCCATCCACACGAACTTTGTGTTTTTCTTTCGCAAACCATTCAGTGGTGCCACAGTTCTGGCATAGGTGTGAATGCGTTGAAAAAGTTGACTGCCCTTAGGAATTGGGCTATCTGCTTTTGATTAGCGGGTGCAGGTATTGCTAATAGGTCTTGTACTCTCTCGGGGCGGGTCATTACCCTGCCCTATTCAATGTCATGTCCCAAGTAATCTATCGCTGTCACGGCGAATTTTCATTTTTCTGGATTGACCGTCAAGTTCGCTCGTTTCAGCCTACGTTGAACTTCACGGACGTGGTTCCGATGTTGCTCTAGTGTCTCACTATAGATAAGGAGGTCTAGGAACCATAGGAGGTACTGGGTATATATGTCCCCAAACAGTTTCTCTTGGAGTGCCGATAGGATCTGTGGTCCTGCGGCCAGTCCATAAGGGACGCGATTGAAGGTATAGGTGCCGAATGCGCATTTGAAAGCTACTTTTTGCTTACTCGCTTCCGCTAACCCAATTTGGTAGTATGCGCGATTCAGATCTATTAGCGTCCGATCGGAAAACACCCAGGGGTGTTATGGGTTAAAAATGGGTGCAAAATGAGGTATTTTTGAGGTTTTAGTGAACATGAACCTGTTTTTTAGGGAGAGGGGACCAAATATGAAGTTGATTTTTACCACTGAGTGAAGGATTAAGGTTCTAACGAAGTTGTATCTCTCAAAATTCAATATTTGTGGGTCAAAAACCTGTGAAAATGGCTGTAATCACCAGAAATTTGTATAATAACACAGGAATATAACATGTGAATGAAGACAATTCAGTGACATTTTCACTGATCGAAAATAATTTGTCAGAAATAGCATCCTAATATTTGAGTTTAAAACTGTTAAATTGGCTTTGTGGGTCCCTTCACTGAGGTATCAATCGTGCCGGATTCAGTAGAGAATAATAAACCCATGTGACAGTGACTTCGCTGCGTTTTTAATCTTTATAAATATATGTGTGTCCTAGTATGTGGTAAATTAGCGCGTCATTGATTTGACACCACCTCCACCCACCAGTTAGATATATTTATTATAGTTTATTTAATATAATAACATATCATTGTTGTTATTGTTGATGATAATACAAAAGAAGTCATTCTGTTTACAGCAACTTGAAACTGACGTTGAAGATGACCTTGTTTCAAATGAAGAGAATGGGACTTTGGTAAGTTAAAGGATTTATAATATCTGTAGACTCCCAGTGCAGTGGCCTTGTTCGGACCGGGCATGTGTGAGGTCTGGAATACACTTTGTTATTGGTGGTGGGTGGTGGGGGGAGCGGGGGGCTAATTTTAGTGTACCTAACAATAGAAATTAGCATGTGAAATATTGTCTTGATTATACATACTACCTCCTCACAAAAGGAACACAATGATTTTGTTTTTTGGATGAATAAAAAATAATGGAATATTTTACTCTAAAATCAAAATTTCCTTTCCTACATGGGATTTCAAATATTACTGAACGAATTTGCTTCGATGTCTTTTAGAGCCAATCCCCTGTAACACAGTGAAATCACTATCTGTTCATATTTTTGAAAATGAAAACTCTAAATTATTTGTATAGTTTCTTTCTCAGCAAGTAATGATCTTGTAGTAAGAACGAATAGTAATTTGGTTCTGTTATCTATCCTGCAGGCTGTTTTCGTTGGAGAATGTTTTGAACCTCATTTCGTTTTGGCTGAACCAAACTAACACATCTCAAATTTTTCAACTAAAAACCCTACTTGTTCTGTCGTGTAATTATAGTGTCCTTCGTCACTTCGAGTTTTTCAATTTCTTGGTGGGCGGGAGGCTCCCGCATCCCCAAGAACACCATCTGGTTGTCAAATACCATCGATTTTTTGTTGTAAGGACACTTAAAACACAAATGATTGAGTTAACATTCAAATTTCAATTCAACAACATCTCGTTCATGTTCAACATTCAACATTCTCGTTTTAGCCTCAGTCAACATAGTGTAACTCGGAAAAATCTGAGGGAAGCCACATTTCAGATGAAAACATGGCATATCTCAATAACTAAGTTCGAGCATGAAATAACCAGACTTGGATCGGAAAATCTCAAGGAAAAGTATTCGGTGGAGAAAGTGTTCTCGTTGCCGCTTTTTGTATCTACAATGTTGCTGCGTTAGGTAGTACATTGGATTGCTATTAGTAGGTACATACAATACAATATTGTATACAGTATACATACATACATGAAAAAGGTTAGATACTACAATATTACTGTTATTATAGAACATTATTATTGTAAGGTACATACAAGTAGGTACATACAATACAATATACATACAATGTTGATGAAAAAAGGTTTTTGCATGCCTACTCACTAAAATGACACACGCGGGAGCTGCACTTGTTCAGTGGGCTCTTTGAGATAAGCGATGTTAGTTCAGTGACGATTTCCGCGCATTCTTTTCAGGAAAATTTCAAAACTATGTGCGTTTCAAGTGCAAATGCATTGGTCCAAAACATCGAAAACAAATCGAGATGTGTTATGTTGGAACTGCAGCAACGATTTGCATTTTTATACATCAATCATGCAAATGTTTTGATTCACCTTCAGTGTTATTTTCTTGTCAGATGTTGACTCCATCAGCTCTTCTGTTACTGATTCAAATCTCACTATAATTATGTACTCATTCATTCTTTTTTAGAGTCCTCCAACTTATGTACCCATAAAATGGGAAGAGAAACAAGAGAAATGTTCTGGTTCTGAAAGTGATGATTCTTCCTTGCATCGAGCTGTGAAGTTCTGTAAATTGGCTGAGGTAACACCATTGTAAGAAGTACCTAATTAATTTGACAGAGTGTGGTAATTGCAAGGAATGGGTTGGGGCATGTGGGCCTTCTATCAGTGGTCAAATAACTGGTTGCTGATGCTTGTTCACCTGATGTTCGAAGTCAGAACAGTTTATGAAGCGCTGCAAAGTCCTTGTCACATGGGTTTATTATTCTACTGCACATACCTACAGAAATTTTGCCTGTTCATTTATTGTTTGTTTCATGTGCAGTATTTCAAGTATTGCACTCTGAAGTGCTATTTAATTATTGCACACGAAAGAAACAATAATTGAACTGCCAAAATTTCTGTAGGTATGTCCAGTAGAATAATAAACCCATGTGACAAGGACTTCACAGCGTTTTAAAACCTGTTTTGACTTCAAACATCAGGTGAACAAGCATCAGCAACCAGTATTGGGCCATTGATTGAAGGTCCACATACCCCAACCCAATCCTTGCAGTTACCACTAAAAGCTGTTTTTGGTGGTTTCCACCAATTTTGGCCCCCAAAACCTTCGATCACTGATAGTGCCATTTAATTATCTTGATTCACCTGTTGATACTACTTCGTGTTATTATACAAATTTATGGTAATTTCAGACAATTTACCACGTTTTTGACTAATGAAAAATGAATTTTGGGAGGTGAACCTTTGTTAAAACGCCAGTTCTTCACTCTTTTCTTCAAAATCAACTTCATATTCCGTCGTTTTCTATTCTTTTTAGGGTGAGAAGACCGAATATGAACACTAAAAAATGGAAAACTTCACAAGCTGATGTTCACTAAACCTAAAAAAACCGAAAACCCCCATTTTTACACCCATTTTCTCCTCACAACACCCCTGGGTGTATTCCGATAGGGCTGCCGAGCTTTGGAGCACAACTAGGATCCAAATGTGAACCCAAACATTGTGCGGAAGAACGACGATTTTAGACCAAAATTTAACTTAATTTGAGGCTAAAATTTTGTTTTGTTAGAACCTCAATTCTTGGTCAAAATCGACTTCATATTCATGTTTTTCTCCTAAAAAAACATGGAAAACGGTATACCTTACAAGCTCATGTTTCTGAAAAACCAAAAATCCTCTTTTTACACCCATTTTTCACCCATAACACCCTTCGGTCTGTTCCGATCGGGCTGCAAAATTTCGGGACAGAACTAGGTACCAAATGGAGCTTGTGTGCGAAAGAACGAATTTTTCAGACCGAAAATAAAGTAGATATGGATGGTACGGTGGACGGACATTGCATTTTTGGAATCTACGCACCTTGAAACGTTAAAGAAAAATTGTTGAGGGGGTGTTACAAAAATGATTGCTGAGCAAATACATAGGTGTATTATTCACCGAATAATTAACCAAAACGAGTTTGGCAAAGTTCAAATGCAGTAGCGGTGCGTGGCTCTAAAAACAGTGGGGCACCAACCCAGAACACAAAACCAACAGATCTGTCTACAAAATATTCCAAGGCAACAACTGATTAACTGATATTCAGCAAAGCTTCTCTTTCAATCAACAGTCTATCATCGTACGAAAATGTCCACAATTTCTGCTGCAAATTAGCCACCGAATTCATGTGTTATAAAAATATAGTAAACTAATACATAGCAAAACAATGACACGTCGGCCGGTACCTACTTGAATGGAGAAGCTATTGACTTGAAGCTAAGTAGTTATCTGTGTTAAGACGTCGATTAAGACCACAAAGAGCAAACAGGACAAGATGCGCGTAGGTACCACGAATACAAATCTGTCATCAGAACCGAACCGAACGCAAAACTAGCACAATTGTACGCAAAAAATTAAAAACTGTAACGGGGGTGCTGTGATTTGCTAATTAATTCCCTCCTACAATCGCAATATTCTCCTAATAATTAATATTTAATATATCAAGATTTATCTATGTATATGTGTATATACTAGAAGAATTAGGTTAAATGAGGGTACTGAAAATGTAATGGATACCTACTGTTTAAAGTATATTTAAAATTTCTTTCATGTATGGCGCTCCTAAAAAATATTAATAGTGGTGAAAAAGTGGAGGGGGGGGGGAGGAGTGATTTATTTTGAGTTTACAATTCAAAATAAGGGTTGAGAAATACCGCTGGGTTTGGGTAGGTGTGGAAGGTTGTAATGGATGAGGGGTTTAACTACGCCGCCCATACAGCGTAGTTTCCCCCTCTCCACTCTCTCTAGAAAGGTAGGGAGGCAGTGTGACAGCTGCCCCCAGAGACAATGGTTTGATTATAACGCAATGCCTCCAGGAGTTGACGATTCGTTTCCGCGAATCGACCGCCCCTTCAGCCGCGTGTCAAAAAGATCGGGAAGAGCCCGCATCCAAGATGTACGGGATTCCCATATACCGTCACACTCCTCCCCTTAAAAACATACTTCTCTGAAGAAGAAGTATGTGAAGTTAGACACGGGACTGAAAGTAGTATGGAGTTCTGATTCAGGAAGGTTCATCTGAAAAACTCCAAAGCTGATAGCTTCCATCGTAATGGTACTACTGAGAATTGTTACTGGTGGAGAACTTAGCTCCTTATCAATATCACTTGGCCGACTTGGACAAAAAAGAAAAGAAGTCGTTGTCAGAGGTTCTGGTTCAGGAAAGTTCATCTGAACAACCTCTGGGTAACTAACCCCCATCATAAGATGGAACAACTGAATATAAATCATCCAAATGAAAGTAGTTGTCAGAGGTTCTGGTTCAGGAAGGTTCATCTGAACAACCTCTGGGTGACTAACCGCCATCATAAGATGGAACAACTGGGAAAACAAGGGAAAAATTGGCATTGAACGCCAGGCATTGAATTGAGCGCCTTAAGAATAATAATCAAGTTTGATAATAATAATAGTAATAATAATAATGAGTTTGATTTGATGAAAAAAGAAAATCCAATGGCCGAAGTGTATATTGATTAACAAAGGGGTTATTAAAAAGAGAAGATATTAAAAAGAGGATTCCTTCTGGAAAACCTCAGAGCTATTCCTTCTGGAAAAGCTCTCAAAAAGTGGAGGGGGGTACCGAGGATAAAATCCAGCACATACCCACCAACCACGCTCTGCTACCATGTAATGGATGAGGGGTTTAACAACGCCGCCCATACAGCGTAGTTTCCCCCTCTCCATCCTCTCTAGAAAGGTAGGGAGGCAGTGTGACAGCTGCCCCCAGAGACAATGGTTTGATTATAACGCAATGCACTCATTATTATTATCATTATTATCAAACTTGATTATTATTCTTAAGGCGCTCAATGCCTGGCGTTCAATGCCAATTTTTCCCCCTGTTTTCCCAGTTGTTCCATCTTATGATGGGGGTTAGTCACCCAGAGGTTGTTCAGATGAACCTTCCTGAACCAGAACCTCTGACAACTACTTTCATTTGTATGATTTATATTCAGTTGTTCCATCTTATGATGGGGGTTAGTCACCCAGAGGTTGTTCAGATGAACCTTCCTGAACCAGAACCTCTGACAACGACTTCTTTTCCTTTTTGTCCAAGTCGGCCAAGTGATATTGATAAGGAGCTAAGTTCTCCACCAGTAACAATTCTTAGTAGTACCATTACGATGGAAGCTATCAGCTTTGGAGTTTTTCAGATGAACCTTCCTGAATCAGAACTCCATACTACTTTCAGTCCCGTGTCTATATTATGAAATATAATTGATATTACATGAGGAGAGCTCTTACCTTATAGGATTCTGGGCTGGAAGTGAGTTGTTGAGCGGGTCCTTCTCGGGCGTTCCCCTGAACGCTCCGAGTAACAGTTCCTTTGGTTACTCAATTGAACCGGAACTGTTACAAAACTGACACCTGACAACAGAGAAAGCCAATATAATTCACGAGATAATAAAAACAAATCAGAAGACGAAGAAGCATCTCGCATCGAGATGACTAATTGAATCGAATGCACAAGAAGAAAAAACGCAACCTCTAACCACCACTGTTGGCATGAAGAGTGTTTCTTCATGGCACCCTCAAGAAAAACAACAACAAATTGAATTGATTGTGGAGACGGGGCCCAAAGTGGGCGTGGTGAACAACACTTACTTGACTGAGCATGCACGGATGGGGGCCACTTTCAGTTGCCATGGCGACACTAGGTCCCAGGACCCAGAATCTCCCTGCCAGTTTCAGGAGCCTAGGTTTTGATTTCGATTGCAGGGCATCGATTACTGTCACTATATTCCTATAACATGCTTGGTCTGTGGAGCGCACCATGGATGCTCTACTATAATATTGAATATCCATCGAATTTACATTCCATAGCCAGAGAAATCTGGCGGGTCGCTGTTGAACTTTGTGAAAAATGCTAGGTACAGTGTACGGAGGGAAATTCAAATGCCAACTGAACAATGGAGTTTTTTTTTTACTCCTAGTGTTTTTGGGTGCCGGGACAGTGGCCCAAGTGGCCTTATGGACGTAAACGCCCCTGTTCAAATGGATTGGAGACCTTTTTGGAGATAAACCCTCTGGTAAAGGTTGTCTGTTTCACAACAATTATCATGTATCTACAAAGAACAGTTCTGGTACTGATTTTATAGTCATCACCTCTACGCATTTGAACAATTTGAAAAGTTGAAGGAAAAGTTGCTTTATGGACAACGAAAAAATGTAAAAGAAACAGGTCCGAACTAAATCACTCGCAAAGAAATCATGGAAACCCATTTCAAAGAAAAACGGAGTGTTAGCAGTGTTTTGACGGAGTTAGCAGTGTTTTTCGCGGTTTTTTGTGTATTACCTAGTGGAAATAGACTATTTTTTCAATAACTCCGCATTTCTTAGAAACAGGTGATTCGAAAAAGCTGCTTGCTTACATCACACGGCTATAATCCGTCGACAGGCCACTTGAAGTGCTGAGATCGTGAAATTTTGGTCGAATCTGTTGATGTAGGCAACACTGACAGGTGATGCTAACATACAAATGCCCTTTCAATCAAAGACGAATCAGTAATGAAGAATCAAAAAATAATGAACCCTCAAAAACCCTCAAACAGAACCTTGCTATTAAGCAACCTTGCTCTGGTGAATGTGGTGGTGTTGGAGGTAAGAAAACTATTTCCCTGCTGACTAGCCAGCCAATCAGAACCCATATCCGTGCAACGTCACAGGTAACAGCAGAGGGCCCTGCCTCATTTATGAAATCAAAGTTGAAATCTCTCAAAAAATGAAGGAGGCGTAATATTTTCCTGATCCAGCCCTATTATCTCTATCTCACGTCATATACTATTGAGAAAAAGTACAACAGAATTAATAATAATTGCCCATTGAGAGAGTGCTCATTATCGATCAGTATATAATGTACATGGGAAACATTTATTAATACTAACAGATGTGTTTTGGTAGATTGCTTTTGTGAGTTATCAATTTATCATGTATGTAGTATGTGATTTATTAATCACATAAAGACTAGTTAGCATGTGTAACAATACCCTGCTATCTGTTTATTGTTTATGTTCCAGGTTCGCCAGATGTCGGAAGTTAATGCCAGTGATGCGTTTTGGGCAAGGCTGTCATATCACGCTAGTATTAAAGCTAGTCATATTGCTCGAAGAGCTGCAAATAAGCTATCCATCGAGCAGGTTGCCAAGATAGCATTTTATTTTTGTCTCCTGGTAGGTAAAATGTTCAAAAACATAATTTATTACATCTCTGTTCAATGCGATGAAAAGCAGATTTTAGAATTTAAAAACACGGGTTTATTGTCGGAAATATACATAGCTTTTAATATAACTGAGTCATACCTACTTAGTAAATGAGGATGAGGGTTCTGAAGTACAGTTACGTGTTTTATTCGATTGCGATTCCTGGAATAAATTCTGCTTGTTGTGGGGCTTCTCTCCACTCTTCGATACTTGGGATGAAACGCACACCCTTAGCTGTACCATCACAGTTCCACGATTAAAGCTATACATCACAGTTCGGACCCATGCTGCCTCCTTTTCAAATGGATTCCATCGTCCATGATCTTTCTCGGTACCTCTTCCAGACTCACTCAACACGTGGGTTGGCTATGTGCCTGGCCCACTGTCGTCTACAAACCTTGATGAACTGGATGACGCCTTAGCTCCCAGTCATTACAAGTGTTGGATGACCTCAGTTTGTGCACTGTTTCCAAAAAGCTCCTTCAGGCCTTGACTGGGTCATATGGGAAGCTGGTTTCCAAACTATAACTATGTAGGCTTGTTACAAAATCATTGGTATCTGTTCAATACAGTGATGCTTGTAAAACATAATAAATTATTATACGTCACAGACGTGATTGGCTGTCCTCTCACAAGGATCAGAATTTGATCCAATCACCACCAGCTATTGCCTCACTGCTCTAGGTTGGGAAGAGGAGCATTGCGATTCGAACAGACTGTCCACAGTCAGTCCCAATCCCAACCACCTAATGACGGAGCGTTAACACTCAACCACAGCCCCCCCCCCCCCCCGTTATGAATTAATGATGTCATTTAATTTTGTTCTTGTTTCAGTGGTTTGTGGCCAATTATACTTTCCAAGCTGCTCTGAAATATACTGATGCTGGAACTGTTGCTCTCCTTTCTTCGTCTTCCAGTGTGTTCACTCTCCTACTGGCAGCTCTATTCCCTGCTGGGGCAGCAGATAGGTTCACTTTTTCCAAACTCTTGGCTGTGATCTTTAGTATTTTAGGATTGGTGAGTGTACGATTTGCGTTCATGGTTCATTTCTAATAGCAAATCAATCCATCATCATTTCTATTGTCTAACAATGTTCCAACTCGCAGTCTTGCATTTTCTGGTCAGTGGTTAGTCCAGCTCAAAATCTAAACCAGCCTCCACTGATTTGATTGCAGATTACTGATACTGTCAATCGAGATCTTACTTCTAGAAACTCTCATTGGTCCCTGGATCAGTTACACAGATCAATATTTGCATGGAATTACCAAATTTTTGGTTTTGACTAGGGATGGAAGGCAAAATAATTGTGAGCATTGATGCTTCAATATAATTCAGAAATATATGTTTCTCTGACCAGTTAAATACATGTATATTTAATGGTGTGGGTGCAGAATGACCAAGTCTAGTCGTGTTTTTAAAGTTTTAATCCCGACGTTTCGACACACTGACTTGTGCCCAATTCATGGGAAGAAATCTACAGACAGAACACCAGACAAAGTTAGGATGGTAGCTAAAGTTATGGTTATTTGTTAACAGTAGTAACTGTTGTGCCTTTGCAACGCCTTATTATAATGTAAGTAGCTGCATAACTCGTCATCCTTCTTCTCATATAATCATAACTTTAGCTACCTAGTTCCATCCTAATTTTGTCTGGTGTTCCGTCTGTAGCTTTCTTCCCATGACGGGCGCAAGTCAGTGTGCAACATAGGGATTAAAACTTTAAAACCACGACTAGACAATTGTCATTCTGCACCCACACCTTTATATCACCCACTAGTCAACCAACTGCCCAAATATATATTTAATTGTAGCCTAATACATTTTTATTGCACCCATTTGAAAAGATTTTTTTTTTTTTCAGGTTGTGATAAGCGTCTCTCACTCAACATTGGATATGAGCATTCCTCTGGGATT
Source organism: Leptopterna dolabrata (assembly GCA_954871275.1). Classification (NCBI taxonomy): domain Eukaryota; kingdom Metazoa; phylum Arthropoda; class Insecta; order Hemiptera; family Miridae; genus Leptopterna; species Leptopterna dolabrata. Next base: position 5,892,575 of record OX940974.1, on the reverse strand, counting down.
TTTACTCCCCCTGTTGAGTGCATTCTTTTATGCCTCCTACTTAGTTTTCCTACGAAGAATAGTCGAAAATGATGAAAAACTTGAGATACCCATGTTTTTTGGTATGTGTGTCAACATTTTAGAAAGTTTAGTTTGAAAAATCTTGGTCGGCAAATCAATTTTCTATCTAAAAATACTCTCTTGATTACAGACGCCACACCAATTCCGTACCTTTGTTTGCCCCCTGTGTCTGAGTAGCAGATTTCCCTTAATAGTTTCTGTTGTGACTTCACAATAGTTGAAAGGGTTTCTAATATGAGAAACACACTAGTAATAAAGTTAATCTGAACTTCTTATTTAGCGCGAACTTGCGGTACAGAAGAAAGAAAAAACTATATCAAAAGGCAATAGGAATATTGGTAGCGGACATTAGTGTTATTAGGAATATTGGTAGTGGACAAAAGGCAATAGGAATATTGGTGGCGGACATTAGTGTTTTCATGCTACTCTACTACACCCCCCCCCCCCCTTAAATAAGTACAAGTTTCCCAAAAAATAAATACTTTTTTTTAATTTAAAGTATTTTCTCCAAGTCTTTTTCATTCAGTTTATTCTGGAGTCGTACTGGTCCGTGTACCATACCAGTTTGGCCTACGATGCACTCTCTGGGGTCGTCCTTGGTCAGGAGCTCTGCTACTGAGGGGAGTTTGCGGCGTTGGAGTCTCAAACCCTCGAAAATCTGATGAGCGGCGGCCATCCACTGGGCTGGTCCATGGACGTGGTGGTAGGTCTTCAGGTATACAACCAAGAGGAGAATTTTGTTGGCGTGACTGGTAGCGATGTGACGGGATGGACTGTCTGTTGCTGTGTGCTAGTAGCTGGTTGTTCGGTGCCTGGGTTTGCCTCAGATGTGTCTCCGTGGTCTGCAGTGTGACATCTCCAAAGTTGGTTTAGATGTCTTTTCCACAAAAGACCATCAGAGGTTCTCACCAAATAAGTCTGCAAGCCCAATTTGTCTTGGACAATAGCCCTTATCCAAGTTGGTTTGGCCAAACCGAAATCTTTAGCCCAAACCTCCTCATGAGTGTTGAAAGTTTCCCGTCTATGGCCTCCTGCTAGCCTCATTTTTTCGTGATGATCTTCTACGTGTTCCTCTGCTGAGGGTAAGAGCTGATCAAAAATTGTCAGAGTCCTTCTACGTAAAAGCACCTGGGCAGAAGATTCCCCAATAGCTGGGTGCTCTGTATTAAGATACTGGAGGAGGAAGTGATTGAGAGCATGTGAGAGTGATGCTTTTTGAGGATTTGCCAACGTTTTCAGCACACAACGTTTTACTATCTTGACAGTTGACTCAGCTTCGCCGTTCCATCAGAAGTCAATGAACGTGGCAGCCCAAATCTCCCAAAAACGTCCATCAGTTTTTCGATTGCGCACGCTGCTGTCAGTGATGGTACCTGGGAAGCCTCTATCCATTCTTGTAGCATCCACAATGACAAAAAAGTACATATGGTTTTTCGGATTGGGCCCAAGAAATCCACATGAATCCTTGTCCAAGGATGTTTGGCCAGGGCCATGGCTGTAGCATTGCTTTAGGTTTTGCCACACCGAACTGGCAACAAATTTCACGCATGTTTGCCGTATGCTCGATGTCCCGATCCAACTGTGGCTACCAAAAGTAGCTGCGAGCAAAACTGTTCATGTTGGTTGCACCAATGTGATTTGAGTGTAGCTGATTCAAGATAGCCTTCTGAAATTTTGCAGGGACTATCACTCGATAGCCCCACATGGTACACCCATGATCGATTGTCAGTTGATTGAGCCTTCTAGCATATGGTACAAAATGTTCGTGTTTCGGTGGCAGATTGCCACCCCTCTGTGCCACATCAAACATTTTAGCTATAACTGGATCTCTCCTTGTTTCAGCTCGAATCAGTCGCCAATTAATTTTGAATGGTCATGATTCCTGTATGTAGTTGATGTAGCTACATCGAGCACCTTCTTCTTGGATTGATCCACCTGGTAGCTCGATCCTTGACAAGAAATCTGCTGGGTTTTCATGTGATCTTACACACTGTTTGGTGTATTGGTAATTGGATAGGAGAAACGCCCAACACTGTAGTCTGTTGGCCGCATATATAGGCAGACCTTTCTTCTCTTCAAAGATATAAATCAGCGGATGATGGTCTGTCACCAGTATGCATTTTTTGACAGAACAGATAGTCATGGAATCTGGTTCTTACAAAGATTATGCTCAGAGCCTCTCTCTCAATTGAGGAATATCGACGCTGCGTTTCTTTCAGTATGCCGCTCGGTGGCATCATCATATATGTGAACCAATACTGCCCCGAAGGCTCTGGACGAAGCATCCACAATCAATTTCAGTGGTCTTTTTGGATCAAAATGTGCTAGGATTGGTCAAGTCACTAAGTATTTCTTCATATTTTGAAATGCTTTCTGGCATTCAAGAGCCCACTTCCAAGTTCGGTTCTTCTTCAGCAGGTTATACAAGGAACTAAGTAAATTTGCGGCTTTGGGAATAAACGTTATGTAAAATGTGACGAGACCCAGGAAAGCTTTCAGGGTGGTCCGATCAGTTGGTACAGGAGCGTTGTTGATGGCATCCACATGTTCCGTGGTAGTATGAACACTCCTCTGGTCGAACCAGTGACCAAGATATTTCATAGAGGGTAGGCCAAAAGAGCATTTTTGTATTTTAACTCTTAGATTGGCATCCAGCAAGGACCTGAGCACATCTTCCAGCTAGGCATTGTGTTCATCTAGTGTTCTACCTGTGATGTGAATGTCGTCTAGTAGAGCTCCTACCCCCTTTTTCCCCTTAATAACTGGTCAATCGCTTTTTGAAATTCCTGTGGCACTCTCGCGATTCCAAATGTTAGTCTTGTATACCTAAACAAACCAATATGGGTTGAGATGGTGGTCAGGTCCCTGCTTTCTTCCTTCAGAACAGGTTGCTGGTATGCATCCTTTAGATCCATCTTTGTGAAGTAAGCTGCTCCACCAAATTCCGCACAGAGGTGTTCAACCCGAGGGAGTGAATATTCTGTATTTTCAAGGGCAGGGTTCAATGTAATTCGATAGTCGCCACAGATCCACACACTTCCATCTGGTTTCAACAATGGTACTATAAGAGTACTCCACTCACTATGTTGAACAGGTTCCAGAATATGTCTTGACACTAATCGACGAATTTCTATTTCCACTTTCTGTAAGGCTAGACCTCTGCCATTGACTCTTGAAGAGAATTTGGGTACTGTCCTAGCACGAACTCGAAGTGATATCTGATACTTCGAAAATGTTCCCAGAGTATCCTCAAATACTTCAAGATATTTTATCAAAATATCCTTGACGGCTGTGGGAGTATTCCTAATATTAGTCAATTTCTGGAATACTTTCGACTGACCATCTTGCAGTGAAACAGTATGGAAGAGTTTCTGTTCGTTTTGGTTGGTTGAATTTAAAATTTTCAGCCCTGGCGTCCTAAAAGAGGCGGACCACCGTCCTTCATGACATAAAATTAATGTTCATACAGGTTTCCTTTGAATCCAGTTTTTGAATTAAATTTACCAATTGGCACAGTTTGATGCCCGACATAATCAGTTAGGCTGACGTCGTTGGGTAAAATTTGACAATTCCTAAATTCTGAGAAAAATATTTTTTCTGAAATCGCGTTATAATTGGCTCTGTGTCGATATAAAATTTGAGATTTCGACCATTAATCTCTAAATTTACTGTGAAATCATTATCCACTTGCTTCACCATCAAGTTCCAAAATGTGTCACTGAGAACTACTCTCTCGTCACTGGACCCCTGTTTGTGCAAAAACTTATGCTGATCCTTCTTTTTATCACGACACACTGTCGCCAAGTGTCCTACTTGTGAGCATTTATAACAAGTGGCTGAACGGAAATCACATTCTTTGCTGTAATGGTTACGTCGACCACAATGGACACACTTGTCGGTTTTGATTACTGTTATCGGCCACATTTCGATTTCTATAATTTACATTTTCAAATTTGCCATTTCGATTGTATGGTCTTTTTTATTTCCCTTTGTCTGTGTCCATTAAATCGGGTTCTGTTTTGGTTTGGACTGAAGGTTGAGTAGGAGATGTTTTGCTAGCAGCTTCTTTAGTTGATGCTATAGTGACAGCTCTATCAAACGTAAATTCTTCTTTTAAAACATCTTCCTCGAGTACTCGGTCGCGTACCTGATTGTCACGAAGCCCTAGAGAAAATACTTCTCTCAGAACAATATCAAATTCAGTCCCGAATGAACATGGAGCTGCTAACCGGATTCGAGCCGAAAACTCGGCAACTATTTCCGAGTCTGTTTGCTTGGCAGATTAAAATTCAATTCGTGCTGCGAAGGCTGTTTGAACAGGTTTGAAATGGTTTACTAACTTCTCCGATAATGAGTCAAAAGTGCACAAAGCATTGTCAGGATCTAGGGGCAAAGTGAGATTGTAAAGTAAGCTGTACTCAAGGACAGCAGCAAATACTATTTTTTCTTGGCCGCTTCAGTCACTCCATAGGTAGCAAATTTGTGCTTCATGCGCCCTAAAAACAATCTGAAATCACCTTTTTCGTGATCAAAAAGGATGGGCGGAGGCAAGGCTGGGTTTTGCGTCACCGTAATGCTGTGTTGTTTCGGCGGATCATTTGGAGCCATGATATCTTCCTTTCACAATAAGAATTATAGGTATTACCTGTAATCCGTAATCCTCGTTGCCAGAGAACTGTTGTGACTTCACAATAGTTGAAAGGGTTTCTAATATGAGAAACACACTATTAATAAAGTTAATCTGAACTTCTTATTTAGCGTGAACTTGTGGTACAGAAGAAAGAAAAAAACTATATCAAAAGGCAATAGGAATATTGGTAGGCTGGTGTTTGTCTCCCTTTGTTCTTGTAGCAGGCAGGCCTGTGGCGGACATCAGTGTTTTTATGCTACTGTACAACAGTTTCCAGTGTGTGATGTATAGTTCGAAATTCATGTTTCAAGTTGTTGTTTCTATAAAACGTTTCATTAATTTCTTCTCCAAGTTGTTTACTTCAACAAGATACCTGCCAGAACAACATTGATCGAGAATAAAATGTAAATGTATTTTTTACAAGTAGTCCTCCATATCTGTTAAAATTAGTTGAATAATCTAAATTAATATAATTGCATTGTAGTACCTATTACTAAGCCTATTTCTGTTGCAGGTTTTGTTGGCTTGTTCAACCTCATACTTCTCTGGCCTGTGTTCTTCCTCCTGCATTATTGCAGATGGGAATTATTTGAATGGCCGAATAAGCATCAGTGGACATTCATAATTATTAATGGATTGGTGGGAACCGTGCTGTCTGAAGCTCTATGGCTATGGTACGTTATTAATTCAATTTTGGTTTATTATTCTTTGAATAATACAGCCAGCTATGTATCCACTCAGCCAAAAATATTTTTGAACACTCCCTATACATTTTTTCTTTTACGTTTCAAGGTGCGTAGATTCCAAAAATGATTCCGTACGCCATCCATCGTACGCGGTATCATCCTTTATTTTCGTCTAACAAATTCTTTCTTTCGCACACAGGCTCCATTTGGGCCCTAGTTATGTCCCAAAACTTTGCAGCCGGATCGGAATATACCCAAGGGTGTTATGGGCGAGAAATGGGTGTAAAAATAGGGTTTTTTGGTGTTTAGGGCGAGGAGACCAAATATGAAGTTGATTTTTACCAGAGAGCGAAGAATTCAGGTTCTAACAGCAGGGGGTTGCTCTTCTGACAGCAGCAGCTGAACAAGGCCTTGTGTTTCTCAACGATGGGTCTCCAACACTGGTCCCATCAGTATCTCAACGAATATCCTCTGCCCCAGATATAACATTTGTTTCATCTAGCTTTGCAGATAGATTTCTGTGGGAAGTATTGGAGGACCCCATGGGATCGAATCACTGGCCAACTATTCTCACGACATTTCAAGAGGAGAATATCCGACCATCCCTTCCTTCAAGAAAGTGGAATATCGACAAAATGGACTGGGAGAAATTTGATGTATTCCTACGTAACAAAACAAATGAAATCGCCAATCCCGAACTTTCCTACGAAACATTTATGGAGATACTATCTCTAGCATGCTCATTTGCTGCACCCGAAACTAAGCCCTACAGGAGAAAGCACTATAGTCCCTGGTGGAATGATGAATGTGCCCAGGCAGTAGCTAATCGCAAAAGAGCTTACAGGAACTATAAACAAAGTCCTACCTATGAAAATTTTATAGAAGCAAGGCGATTAGCGGCTGTAGCAAAACGGACGCTTCTACGTCGGAAAAGAGAATCATTCAGCGAATATTGCAGCAAGCTGAACAGATCGACACTGATTAAAAACATCTGGAATCAAATAAGGGTTCTGAGAAATGCCAAGCTGAATAACCCCAGACGTATTCACGCGGGGGAATGGGTCGAAGAATTCTTTGACAAAATTGCCCCTCCTTGGGTTCCAAGTGACAATTCAACTCCCTCAAACTCGACCGCAGATGAACCTCCAGATATATTTATCATTCCACTCACAATGAAGGAATTAGAAACTGCTATCGGAAATAGGACGAACTCGGCTCCTGGTCTGGATGGGATTACCTATCAAGTACTCAAACAGCTTCCAGCTGAATATAAAAGAGCATTACTCTTGATCTTCAACCGCTATTGGCAAACCGTGACGTTTCCCCAAAGTTGGACTGAGTTTGTGATTTTACCCATCCCAAAACCTGGCAAACCTTTGAATGACCCCAACACCTACAGGCCCATAGTACTTGCTTCCTGTATGATGAAGACGTACGAGCGAATGTTAAAGTACAGAATTCAATGGTGGTTAGAACACAACAATAAACTGCCACTATCACAGTACGGATTTCGTACCAACCAATCCACTACTGACGCAATTAATGCACTAATTTCCCATGTACAAAAAGAATTAACGGAAAACCACTCAACCCTAGCCCTTTTTCTGGATGTGGCATCAGCGTACGACAACGTAGACGTGCATATACTCGCCAGAAAACTGGAAGAGTGTGGAATTCCGCAAAAAACCGCGACTACAATTACTCACCTTCTGGGAGAGCGCACTGTATATGTTAAGGTGGACGACACAAACTTGGGTTCGCGTAAAATATTTAGGGGTCTTCCACAAGGAAATATTCTAAGTACCATCCTCTACATCATATACGTGTCAGGCTTAGAATCGATCCTTCCCAGTGACGTGAAAATCGTTCAATATGCTGACGATATTTGCATATTCTGTTCAGGACGAGAAGTAGGGGGTTGTATAGACTTGTTGGGCCAGGCAGTTGCTTCCTTGGTAGCGTTTTTGGAGGGGCTTGGGCTGGCTATATCAGCTTCAAAATCCGAAGTCTGCCTATTCACACGCAGAAGGACTTCTATAGGCAGCCAGGTTGTCCTCGGTGGACTGACCTTCCCCAGCTCGGACAACGTAAAGTTCCTGGGGGTTTACATAACCCCAAAATTGAACTGGAATACGCACATAGACAAAACGGCATCAAAGGTTGACTCATACCTTAACATAATGAGATCCTTTTCTTCATCTAGATGGGGCGCAGATCCAAAAATTGCTATGGTATTTTACACAGCTACAATCAGAAGTATCCTAGATTATGGAGCCATCTTCTATGCCTCAGCAAGGAAAAAATCGCTCGAAAAACTAGATCGTTTGCAATATCGTGCAATTAGAACTGCTTTGGGGCTTCTTCGTTCAACTCCAATAAACGCACTTCTTGCAGAAGCAGGAGAGCCCCCTCTGCGACTGAGGAGAGTCCTTCTTTCAGACAGATACCTTATGTCTCTTTACTGCAGAATTCCTGACCAGAGTGATGTGGTAAGAGACCTTACTTTCCGTGTTTTGACAGCTCCCTACTGGGTAAGAAAGCCAACTCCCGCACTGTGCGAAAGCTTCATACGGCTATCCCACGAATTCCAATGGCTGGCGAAAGAGTACATGGCCCACCGGTACGTGATGGACTACCACTTGCTACTGAGGGCACCAAGAGTGTTCAAACTCCCAGACAGGGCATACAGTTGTGCTGCGTCTCCTAGTATACACCTCAACACCTACCTTGATGTCCACTGGCCAACAGGGACGTATATTTACACAGATGGGTCTGTGAAAGCAGGACGTGCAGGCTGTGCCTTTTTCGATCAAACGAACAAGACCAGCAAGTCGTTTCGGTTATGGAATGCAGCCTCAATTTTCACAGCAGAAGCCTACGCCATTCTCGCCTCACTCAGATACACCAACGAGCTTCAGAATAGCCCTGCAGCAGTAATAATAATATCCGATTCACGCAGTGTGCTAACCAAATTGGAAAGTATCAGTCCGACCTCAAGACTGTCGTACATTGAAAGGGAGATCCTGACAGAGATTGAAGCTCTCAGAGCAAGGAGAATTCCAACAAAACTTATCTGGATAAGAGGACACCAGGGAGTGGTAGGAAATGAGATCGCAGACAGGAGAGCCGTGGAAAGCATCCACATCCCCCAGCGTATATATGACCCTCCGGTATTCCCACACTCAGACTTGCGCCATACTTTTGATAGGCAACTGCAAAACGCATGGGAAAAGGAACACAAGGATCATCCGTCTGGAGAGCGATACAAGGCTATATTCCCACCACCTACAAGGAACGCCTGGTACAAGTCACTAGCAGTTAAACCAAAAGCGTTCTTTTCCACGATCTCACGTCTTAGGACTAACCATCTCACATGCAACCACTATTTGAACAGGATCGGTTTGCTGGCCGCCAGCGAGTGCTCAACCTGCTCAGGTATACCAGAAACGGCAGAGCACATAGTCCTAACATGCCCACGGTACGCGCAAGCTAGACTCCGCCTCTTGGAAAACATCTCCAACCTCGAGATTGACAAACCCTTCAACCTGGACACGATGGTAGCCTCAAATGACCCAGCGCTCTATGATAGCCTCTATGCATTTTTCAAGGACATAAACCGGCTAATTTAGTGGAAAGGTGAAAGATTTCAACGCTTATTGACAGTTTCAGTTTAAAATAAGTTCTACGCACTTTATAATGTTGTTTTGTATATTAGTACTAATTAAAAGTTAAGGCTGAATGTAGCAATCTACGAAGCCAATAAAGAAAGGAAAAAAAAAAAAAAGGCTCTGCATCCCAATCAGAATACACCCAGGGGTGTTATGGGTGTAAAAATGGGTTTTTTCGATGTTTTTTTGAGGTTTTAGCGAATATGGGCTTGTGAGGTATCGTTTTCCATGTTTTTTTTAGCGCGATAAGACCGAATATGAAGTTGATTTTGACCAAAGAGTGAAGAATTGAGGTTGTAACTGTGGTCATTACCTACCCTCGTTTATTATTTACTTTTATAGGTAAATAATAAACCGTTGTGTAATAATTCGCAGCGTTTTTTAAACGGAATAATATTTCAATTTTTCAATGATTAATAATGATTATTTTGTAATGGTGTAGAGGGGTGAATCTGATCAGGAATATTGGATGAGGACTCTTAGGTAATTTTATCTCGTTTGTTGGAAACTGGTTTTGGGCTACTCCATCCATCAGTTTGTAAAGTTGAATAATGAAGTTGGCAAAACCCTATATCTGAGAAATTGATTTACTGGTGCAGATGTGTTAACGACATATTCGTACTATTCCACAGATCCAACAGGCAACTTGCTTGACCTATTCCCCCCTTTACACCCATAAACACCCTTCTCCCCGTGATTGAATTTGAACTTGAAATCTCAATGAAAAGCACTTTAAATTTCCTTGGTCTATTCAGCAGTATACAAAATAACCAGCGCAACCTCCTCCAAATATGTCGAAAGCCCACACACAAGAACTGCCGTCCACAACATTTCATGTAGATCTAATACCCATAAATTTGCTGTTTTTTCATTCCTTGATTTCCAGCTTACTTTCCATTCCCTTAACCCTTTGTGGATGCATTTGACAGAGAAAACAAACAGGTAGCAGTTGATAGCAATAAACCTTACAATCCCAAAATGGTGCCACTTGATCCAAATCCCAACATTTTACTTTTATTACAGTAATTATTCCCTAAATATTGGGAAAAAGTTGGGAAAATTTGACCATAAATCATCTTTTGTTCCTGCAACAATACTAGTCAATAACGATCAAAATCAAAAGATGAAATAGATCCCTCTCAAAAATCTGGAGTACATACCTATATCAGTGAAAGTCCTGAAGGGAAAGCCGATCTCGTTGGCGATGCCGGTTGGGCAGTTGGACGTAAAGCCCCATCCTCATATGGCTGTTCATATCAGTGAAAATGTGATGCCCTGGGGGCCTATTCACTAAAATAGATAATGAAAAGAGATTATCTGTTTTGAAAATCTCCCGGGAGACTGTCTCTTCTGATGTCTCCCGGGTTCATCTATTTTACTGAACAGCTCCGGTCACCTACCTCAACCGTACTTAGACGTTTTTACTCATGAATCGATAATATGTATATATTTGTAATGAACAATCGACTTACCTGTATGAGATGAAAAAACATACTCGATCAAAATGAACGATGAATGAACAAAATGGCAGAAGTGGTAGCGGATGAATGAAGCATGATACACAATATCACTATCAATCAAACGAGAAATGAGAAAGAGACTCTTTCGAGAAAATACATCTAATTAGGTATATCTCTGAAAGAGATAAAAAATGCCAAGATGGCCACCAACTCTCTCTTTTAGAAGTTACTGAATAACCCTGTTATGGATACTATAAAAGTATCTTTTGCCAAAAGAGAGATTCGGACCGAAGATAGATATGTCTTTTGGTCAGTGAATAGGTCGCCAGAACTGTGAGCTGATTATGTTGGCCAAACACGGAGGGCAATAAAAGTAAGATCGAAAGAATACTACTGTCATCCATTTGAAGTGGCAAAATTATATTATTAACTAAATCACTCGCAAAGAAATCGTGGAAACCCACTTGAAATAAAACCAGAGTTATTGAAAATTGAGAAGAAAAAAATACACTGTTAGCGGCTTCGGTGATCAAACCAATGTCAGTGTTACTGATGATGGTTTGATCATCGAAACCGGTATACCTAACAACTGGCATACAAAACCGGTATTTTGTTTTTTATTTGGCAAAATTATGATTATTTTACGTATTATCATATCTTCGAGCTCATCACCCACTTGACTCAACACAAGATAGTAAATTCCTTCATTTTGCACCAATGGTGGGGGGGGGGGGAGAGGGGGTGGTACCCACTCCATTGAGATCCATACCTCAACATGAACGATCAAGGATAAATGTTTGAAACATAAATGTTTACCTCCCCAGTTCTGAGAATATTGAAAAGCCTGTTAGCCGGGGCGGGGCTAATGCGTTGTTATTTACCTGTTATTAGATAGTTCATTCAGCCCATCTGAGTCAGAATAAAGTTGATTTCGAGTAGCAGTATTGTTAGGATGGAATTTAAAGTCCTCACTCACTCAGAAGGCTAAGCCCCCCACCCGGCGGTGGAGCTTACCCACCTAAGGCCGGGTTCACACGGAGGAGATCGGTATGAGAGACGCGTATGAAGGAAGCTAATGATCCACAGGATCAGATGGGATCGCACACACGTTGAAGGTGTCCTCAAATGCTACTTACTTGGAGGTGGCTATTCATAGAGGTTCACTTACATGAGTTGAGAGCGTGCTCAGTTGCAGCCACAGTCTAGTGAGTGGAGCTATTCTACTCACAGTTGGCGGCAGTAATATTATAAGCAAGGGAAGGTTTCATATTTTTCTCTAAAGCAATCATGACCGAAACGAATATGCATACATTGCTCATCGTGGCCATAAGTATGGACAATGAAAGTGTTCTGCAATCACCACCAAAGTAGGTAGGCAGCTACATAAAATTTAAAAACAACATCTATAACCTCATCGGACACTTTATTGGACAGCCATGAGCCAGTTTATCAATCATCAGACACGTGAATCCTGTGCTTTTGCTACATCTACCTGGTAGGATGATGTGGCATAAAATCTGAGTACCACCACCACTTCAATCAATGGGGTTAGTGGCAACCCTCTTTCATTTCCATTTCTTGTTGACTGGTAACCAAATATGAGTGGAACTAACACATTCACCACTGTCCCCCCCCCCCCCCCCCCCCCCCCCGAAAAACCTTTTGAACTGGATGTCGTCCAGAAATTCCAGTGGGTTCTCTTGGTCCAGGCGATATACCTCTTGGGTAGCCTCACAATTAGGGTTACTAGACATATTCTTGTATAATATCTGTACTCTTTTTGACCTTATAATATCATATACTGTTCTTTTCTCATTTTATAGCCAAATATACTCATTTTTTCATAGCCTATGAGGTTAGCCTACTTCCATGGCTAGAAGGGAAGGCCAATGTTCTAGTTATTTTTTGTGATATTTCTGAGAGACTGATTTGTGGTGTACCGGTTTACTCTGGTTAGAAGTATTTTTGAAACGCTTGTTCCACTTATAAGTACCTACCTTGTTACTTGAATCTGTAATTTGAAAAAACTTAACGTTACATTTATGCAAAACGTAGGCCTACCTACTCATGAATTGTGTGTGACAAATGGAATCCGAAAACGATTTTTTCTTCTTGTAGCCTTTAACAACGTACCTACCTATTTTATTTATTTCTGTGATATTTTCAAAAGACTGCTGGAGCTCCTACTCTTGAATCGCTTGTTCCACCGATGATCCAGTTGAAATCTAGTTACGTATATAAAATTCCACAATGTCAACAACAAAATTGAGTTCGAAAAAAGTTAACTGACCTAATAAAAATCTTATTTTTAAAATCACAATAAATTCCGTTTGATGATTTCAGTTACCAGTTCGTTAAACGACCTAACATGACCTAATTAGATGTGCAAATACCTTGTTTTTTACCTTTTTTTGGAAGGAGGAATCTGGTAACCCTATTCAAAATCGCACGACCGCTCATTTAGTTGTCATATTCTTCATCCCACTCGTCAGGTGTGAAATGGTCATTCATATCCGTTATGTAATGAAAAGGTAAAAACGCTGCAAAGTCCTTGTCACATGGGTTTATTATTCTACTGGACATACCTACAGAAATGCTGGCAGTTCATTTATTGTATATTTCATGTAAAATAATTGAAATAGCTATTTCTGGTGGTTTCCACCAATTTTGGCCCCCAAAACTTGAATTAGGTACGTTCCTTTTTTTTCAAATTATCTTTGATCATTGATAGTGCCATTTAATCGTCTTGATCCACGTTTTGACACTTTTCCTAGTTATTCTACAAATTGATGGTGATTTCAGACGATTTCCCAGGTTTTTGACTCATAAAAAATCAATTTTGGGAGCTGAACATCTGGTACAACCTCAAATTTCCACTCCTTGGTCAAAATCGACTTCATATTCGGTCTTCTCGTCCCCAAAAACATGGAAATCGATGACTCAAAAGCTCATTTTGCTAATATGTTACTAAAACACAAAAAGTACCTATTTTTATACACATTTTCACTCATAACACCCCTGGGTATATTCCGATCGGGCTGAAAAGTTTCGGGACACAACTAGGGCCCAAATGGAGCATGTGTGCGAAAGAACGACTTTTTTAGACCGAAAATGAAGCCTGTACACGTGATACGGCGGACGGACATTGCATTTTTGGAATCTACGCACCTTGAAACGGAAAAGAAAAAAGTTTGAGGGGGTGTTATAAAAATTTTTTGCTGAGCGAATACATAGGTGTATTATTCACAGAATAATAAACCAAAAAAGGAAAAAATTCAATATAAAATACGAAAGTCGTATTATGAACTGAAAAACATGGATGGAAGCCCATTGAAATATTGAGTGAGTAAATACATGAGGGACCTTCCCAGGTCCCTCTGATTTTCAGCTGAGTAAGTTGAGTGCATTCTCTACTTATCACACGTTTTGTGTTTGAGTTGCTCGGTGAATGAATACTAAAGCATTCACTCACTTCAGGTCTATGAATACAAAAAACGCTGAAAAGTCCTTGTCACATGGGTTTATTATTCTATTGGACATACCTACAGAGATGTTGGCTGTTTATTTATTGTTTCTTTCATATCAAATAATTGAAATAGCTCTATCTCTGGTGGTTTCTACCAATTTTGGCCCCAAAACGCGTTTTTTTTTTAAAAATAAATTATCTCTTATCATTGATAGTACCATTTAATCGTCTTGATCCACCTGTTGACACTTTTTCCAGTGTTATTCTACAAATTGATGGTGATTTCAGACGATTTCCCAGGTTTTTGACCCATAAAAAATCAATTTCGGGAGCTGAACATCTGGTAAAACCTCAATTTTCCACTCTTTGGTCTAAATCGACTTCATATTCGGTCTTCTCGCCCCAAAAACATGGAAAATGATATCTCAGACGCTCATGTTACTAACATGTTGTTAAAACGCAAAAAGTACCTATTTTTACACACATTTTCATTCATAACACCCCTGGGTGTATTCCGATCGGTCTGAAAAGTTTCGGGACACAACTAGGGCCCAAATGGAGCATGTGTGCGAAAGAACGACTTTTTTAGACCGAAAATGAAGCCGGTACACGTGATACGGCGGACGGTGGACGGCGGACGGACATTGCATTTTTGGAATCTACGCACCTTGAAACGGAAAAGGAAAAAGTTTGAGGGGGTGTTATAAAAATTTTTTGCTGAGCGAATACATAGGTGTATTATTCACAGAATAATAAACCAAAACGTTTGAGGGGCCCTCAGAAGCTTACTAAACGCTCAGCTGTGAGTGAGGACTGTGAGTTCCGCCGTTAGAGTGAGGTTGAGCACGCTGCTGATGACATTGACTGGCAGAAAGTCGCTCCTAGACAGATATCAACTGCTATCAACCAATGCATCTCTATGCATCTCTCGCTCCAAGCCGAACGTCTCTGTTGTTGACCAACATGCTCAGTTCTGTTCGTATGACGAATGAACTGTTCCCAGAACAGAGTTCCTTATGCATACGCATTCCATAATTTCCACTCAGGGTTCCTGTTGCTCATATCACGACTCACTACTTGGAATTCTGCGTGAACTCTTAACACGTTGCATACGACGTGACGCCGTTCGGCGTCATTCCATCCCTATCCAAGAAGACGGCATGACGCCAATGGGCGTCCTCGTTCTGTTTATTTTCAATGAATTGTTTTGAAGCCCAGCACGGCTGGATAGTTGTGTAACTTTCTGTAGGCCTTCGTTGGATGATGCCCTATCAAAGGGCACCATTTTCACCGATCGGCGTCATTCCATCCCTATCATCCGATCATCGGCGTCATCCCATCCCTATCCAAGAAGACGGCATGACGCCAATGGGCGTCCTCATTCTATTTATTTGCAATGAATTGTTTTGAAGCCCAGCGTGGCTGGATAGTTGTGTAATTTTCCGTACGCCTTCGTTGGATGATGCCCTCTCAAAGGACACCGTTTTCCTGGAAGTTCTTGTCCTCCAGGTCTCGTATTGAATGTGTTAATCATCCTTAGGCTTTTAAATTAGCAGTGTCATCTATCTAGCTTCATTCACTATTCTCAATTTTTTTCACTGTTCAATCCAAATCAAAATAGGTACTCAGGTTCACTTCAAATTATAACATTCATAATAGGTATTTGGAACTGATAGTAAACCAAATACCAATATTTATTTTTTGTTGTTGTATTATAAAGCTGCTGCATAGAAGATAATTAATATTGATCATTTTGTTTTCAGGGGATGTTTGCTAACCTCATCGTTGATCGCTACCTTAGCACTTAGTTTAACTATACCACTTTCTATTGTTGCTGACATGGTACTTTCATCTGTGGAATATTCTGCGCTGTTCTTCATTGGGTCTGTCCCTGTATTCTTCTCTTTTATTTTCGTGATGTTCTTGAGTCATCAGGATAATGCTGATCCAGTTTGTTCCTTTTTAAGAAGACTTTCTCATAAAGAATCAAGGTATGCATTAGATCATTGGATTTTGGAAAATTTATTAGTTGAGGAGAGTTTTCACCTTTATTTTCATTCATCACCCACACTTGAGTTACCGAGCTATTGTGTTATCTACTCAGCTGAACTAGCGTGGGCAGTTGAATGTATCTGCTCATGATTGAATAATGTATGGGCCTTAGGTACCTACTCAACAACGCTGTTTGCTATTCATCTTGTTTTCATGTACATATTTTTTATTTCTAGAATGTCTGAAGCGGAATTGGAGCAAAGAGAATCTCTCATAAGTATGAATGAAGATCATGAAGCATAGTGAGTTAAATTGTGACGTTTGAACTTTCAACCATGAATGAATGTGAAGAAGCACCTTTCGTGGACCGAGGTCTCAAGAGATTTAAAAAGTGGTCCTGATGATTGCGTTTAGCAAATTGGCTCTACTGTCCCTCTACACTTATATGGTTGACCAGGAATTGTCGAACCATCTGACCAGTGAACTACTTACATGTATATTTTCTTGATTTTTTTAAACAAATATATGCTCAACTCATGGTGCTCATGCCAAGGTGCGCAATTTTTTGCAAACCTGGACGTCCGGGGTTCGACTGTATGTGTATTCAGATGCTTTCAAAATATTACAAATTGATTCTATCGTTGATGGTGTACAAATCGAAAGTAGTCTACAGGGATTTATATGATTGGTTTCCTATCTGATGTTAGTCAGGGATGATTGGTTTGAGTCGAACCTGATGGTACAGATATCAATGAAGAGTTGGGTTCATGGGGCCACAGATACATATTATTACTGGAAGTCCCTTCAGGTATGATGAAAGTATACTTGGATATTAATCCAATTATTTGAACCCAACCCATTTTCCATCATCCTGTCATTAGTTGCTAGTTCAGAACGGGGATTCCTTGCTCGTCGACAACCAGGGTTAGGCATGCAAGGGACATTTCTAGACTCAAAACGCAACCACGTCACAGCTGTGAAGTCATGAATCTCAATAACATCCATGTTCTGTATTTGCACGTTAATTTATTCTCACTAAGTCTACAGGATTCAAACTTTATGTTACCTGCCATGTGCCTGTGTGTTCAACTCAATCAAAATCTTTTATTGCAGTAGACCGGTGTAGGCCTGTTGCAATCAAGTCTAGGCCATTCCCTCTAAATACTTAATTAAAAATAGTTACAACTATGTTGTGGTAAAGGTAAAGGTTTAAATGAATTTACAATAATTGGCAGGCATTCTATAATGGGAAATGACCCATCGTTCTGGAATTGCTGATTATTTTCCCAAATCTGCTTTTTGTGTTGTTTGCTGATGAGAAAAACCGAATCAGTTCGCCGGAATAGCATAATTATATTTGTTTAGTTTCCAAGATTACTTGGAGTGCGGCAATGACGTCATAAGAATGTAAATAATGTAATAGTTCGTCAATTCAATGTGTCTCTAATATAAATGTGGCATTATTGATGCAAGGATATTCGAAATAATTATATTCTGGTCAAGAGCAAACTTCTTGATATTCCTCCTGGTCTATTCTCTTGTCATGATCTACATTCCACAGTAAAAAATGTACATGGTACAGCTGTGTTAACTTCAAAATTAAAATCCAGGATGGATTCAGAATGCTCAAAAATGCGAAAGAACAAAAAAAAAATTCAGGTATAACGAATTCTGGGCTCAATGAAAGCTCCCATATGGCAGCAGATGTACCTACTGTGATAGCAATAGTGACGAACTGGTGACATTACATGTAGAACCTAATCTGTGTGAGGATCCCTTATGACGTCTACTTATCACACGTCCATTTATTTGCCTCCACACCCAGGAACCAAATACTCAAAGGTCAGGGGTGTTGCGTCCATAAGGCCACTTGGGCCACTGCCCCGGCACCAAACATCACTAGAGTAAAAAAGACCAACCAGTGTTCAGTTGGCATCTAAATTTCCCTACGCACACTGTACCTACCTAGCATTTTTCACAAGTTCAACAGCCACACGTCAGAGTTCTCTGCCTATGGACATTCAGTATTCTAGTAGAGCATCCATGTTGGTTCCTTAATGTTAGCTCCATGCACCAAGCATGTTATCAGAATAAAGCGACAGTAATCGATGTCCTGCAATCGAAACCTAGGCTCTGAAACTGGAAGGTAGGTTCTGGGTCCTGGGACCTAGTGTCGCCATGGCAACCGAGAAAAGCGGCCCATCCGCGCATGCTCAGTGCGTAAAAATGTTGTACGCAACACCTGCTTTGGGCCCCGGCCCCATAATCTGATTTCAACCCCAAAATCGTTCATTTCACATTCCTCTCGATTCAATTTGTCATCTCCATACGAGATGCTTCTTCTTCTTCTGATTTTTGTTGTTGTCTCTGAATCACATGTCCGACATCTACAGATGACAACTAAGGTGAGAACTTCACTCCACTGAATCACATTCGCTTTTTCTGTCTGTCCGTTTTCTTTTTTTTTGTCAAATTTTGCTTGTTTTGCATTCGGTCCAGTTCCTATGACACAATTGTATTTGTGGTACTGTTTTTGGATTGATCGGCGTCAACACACAGATAAATATCTACATCTAGTCAATAGCTTCTCCATTCAAGTAGGTCGGCCCGATGGGTCATTGTTTTGTTGTATTTTAGTTTACTATATTTTTGTAACACATGAATTTGGTGGCTAATTTGCAGTAGAAATGGTCGACGTTGTTTTAAGACGATAGAGTGTTGATTTAAAGAGATAAGCTTTGCTGAATATCACTCAATCAGTAAATAAGGGAAGAGTGTTGTTGCCTTGGGGTATTCTGAAGACATATCTGTTGGTTTTGTGTTCTGGTCTGGTGCCCCACCGTTTTCAGACCCCATGCACCGCTATTGCTCAAGGTGCAAAAGAACATCCTCCCTCCCTGTTTCCCACAAAACCCAAAATGCGTTTATACAAGGTTATAAAAATGTTAACAATATTGATTGAGGAAAAAAAAGAACTTGAATGGGAAAAGTTTGGATATGAATGGAAGTAGTAGATAAATTGGAATGATAGGACTGTTTCATTTGTTCCATGTCACACTAGAAGACCCAATAGGGGAAGCCATCTCAAACATGATTTCCCGCCTGATTGTGAATCAAAACCGCCATACATTAGTCGATGATGCAGTCTTGCCGAGAGAGTTCCCCCTGTCTTCTCCCTCTCAAATGTTCGATTAATTGAAAAGTGATGAGTATTAAATACCACAAAGGTTCCACTTTCCTCGAACAGCAGTTTCAGCTTTGGTGAGCGTGTCTTCTCTTTATATTTTATTTTCCTCCTGGGAACAGATCTGCATTGTCGATTTATCAGCAGTGAGGAGATTCAGTATAACAGTTTTTCTTAGAGAGTACAAAAATATTCGTGTTTATTAAGAACTACGCCTAGGTCCTCCGTGATTGATTCGATAGATGCAACTATCCCAAGTGTACAGCCCTCGAAATAAGGAAAAGGGGTTAGAACAAGAGGGTAACATGACGTAATCTTCTTCCAATAGGAACCTCTCCTTTGCTTGTGTCAGTGGTGGCTCCAACAAATGTGTCCCCCCCCCCCCCCCCCCAGGCCTCAGGGTGGCAATACGAGGGTGAATCACAATACAGCCAGCCGGCGCCAAAATAAAATTAAGAAAATATCGAAAAGCCATCCATTCCCGACATGCATTTCTTTTTTTTTCCTTCCTGGTGTGCAGGAAACTACGTTTTTCGTTTAAGGGGTTGAGGTCGCCCATTTACATTGTACCCTTTTGGTACGTACTGCTCTGATGAGACTCTAATGAACTATTTTCCTGTTCTTCCGAGCACAGAGTTTCATTCACACCTACCTTCTTCAAATCCTCTTACAAATCAAATTTTTTTTCCAACTTTCCCAATTTAAAGTAAATTGGAAAACCTCTGTTTCCTTTTGGAAACCACCTGTAGGTATCTGGCAGGGAATTCATCTCCCAAGGAGTCCGACTGGAGTTACACCCTGAGCTTCTCCTCTTCTTTCCTCAGGGTTGACTCTTAGTTTTATGAGAGCATTCACTATTTTTATATTGATTTAACTGTATTGCTATATTAATTTACTGAGTCCCAAAGTCGATAAGCATCCAGTGAAACTCCTGTGTTATATCTGTGATTCATGATTTTGTTTTTCCAACCCACTAAGTAATGGAAGGTACCATTGTGTCCGTAGGAAGTATTTCAGTTAGCATTTCCTACGTTATGTCTGACATGAACTCACCTATTTATATTCATGTTATTCTGAAGTCGAAGATTACCAGATGTGAAACCTTCATGCATGGATATAATATAGATCCATAGATGATGGCAGCTCCATTCGTCCTTCCTCCTTTCTTACCTAATACCTATTATAATTTACAATAAATCCATCTTACATAACAGAGAGTGTCTGTTGTTGCAGTGAATCTTTTGTAGGGTCTCGTGTAAGTGGAGTTAGTTAGTTTGTAAGTTGCCTCACTGTCGCACCTTATGGCACCACCCGACCAACATGCTGGAATTAGTGAGCTCATGCAGCCCATCCGACTCAGAATCTTTTTGAATAAGAGTAACAGCTCCTAGAGCAAGAACGCTGCAGATGCTAACTCTAGTGATGTTGAGTATGAACAGAAAAGAGAACTGTCACTTGAACCCTTCACTGCTGACAATACCATCTCGTCACACATTTCTGAACCATAAACATGAAGGTGGGTCTATTTCTGCCTGTGTTCCCAAGCTGAAACCTTTGCCATTACCCTGCAAATATTTGGTTGACATGCTAAACATGATGTTGAGAGACGTTTCTGTCAGTGGCCTAAGCTTTAAAACAATTCTTGATAATTTATTTTTAAAAACCCATGAACTTGCTTTTGCTAATGGGGCAGTGTCGGGCATGAATGAAATTTGCATAGTGAGCAGCCTAACAAAATTCATTGTTTTGCCTCCCGTGTAAACACAAATCACACGTGTTCCAAGTATGCCAATTTCGAAATCGTAAGAAGAACAAGTCTCTGGGCAATGGGTATCGATGCCTGTGGTGTGGCCGGTCCTGACATATAGCTCGTATAAGCAGAGGTAAAACCTCCAATGGGAATACTACAAGACTAATAATCATGTTGAAAAGCCGATCAAGAAGTTGAGAAAGTCAGCAACTATTCGAGCAGTGATTTCACAGATGAATCAATCCCTTCTTCTAAATGCAAACTATCACAATAAAATGGTATCATCCATGACAGTTTCTTTACAAAGAAATGGAAAAGCTATCCCTTTTAAAGGTCGATACAGGCACAGCAGCGATGGTAATCAGTCAGCAAGTTTTTGATACAATTCCCAGCATAGTGCTCCCTACAAGTATCATTCAAGAGTTACAAGAGTTACTTCCAACAGCAAATTACACCAATGGATGAGGACCGGCATCTCATTTGAGGGCAACTACTCCAATATCATGGGTTGAGAATGGATAGATACATTCGATATTCTGCTAATTCCATGTCCACTTGGCAAATATCAAGACCCTCAATAATTTACTCGTTGAGTACTCTCGATTACTTGAGAAGTCACTCAGTGCCATACAAAATTATTACATCACAGCACCAAGCCTTCAAGCGTGCTCGTCCTGTTGCTTTAACACTTATAGCCTGTATTATTCAAGAAACTGCTACAGTCTCTGAGCGAGTGGGCTACACCCATTGCCCCTGTTCAAAAGCCCAATAATGAAATTCGCTTCCGAGTGGATTACTCTTGGACAGCCATTCCACAAACCAAACCACGACAGCATTTTTACATCTACCTGTTCGTCCCAAATCTTGAAAAACTTACTATAAATACGTATCAAGGTTTGTACAAAGTCAATAGACCTGTTTGCCTGCAGTTCAGCACCAGCTGTCTAGCAAATTGACTGATGCTGATGATTGATTGGCTTGGATGATACATAGAAAGTGTGCCCCCCCCCCCCCCCGCCTCAAGAGTTGGTGTCGTACCTGATGATGTCATAGTAACTGGGATGATGGAAAAGAAACACCTACTGCACTTGTGGAGTGCCTATTCAAACAACTTGTACTTCACAGAATCCATGTCTTCAGCAGTTTGTCTTTCAAAGTTATCAGCTTGAATTTGTCTTTCAGGGATTTACAAGTAGTAACATAAACTCAGTTGAGTAGCACAGACTTCCAAGAAAGGTTTCCTTGTTAGTGAAGGTAAGATCTTGCAGCCTCCCCCTACCTTCCACAGACAGGATATCTACTGGACTGTACCCCAACAAATTCTCATTAGGTCGTCTGTTCTGTAGGTAGTAGCCAGCGGGAAGCAGTTCTCCTTCAGCTTTGTTCGCCCCAAGTTGCTATTAATCTCTTCATGGTGATATAATTATGGTGATGGGTAACATTAATTTTTGTTGTGGTAAACTGTGGTGATAGGACCCTTTGTTCTAGAAAGGTACATCAGGGGTGGGTTATTTCAAGAAGATTCATCATCAGACTATCACTAGTGAATACTTGACTGTGAGTACTAGTGAGCAGCAGCGGTGCGTGGGCTCTAAAAACGGTGGGGCACCAAACCAGAACACAAAACCAACAGATTTGTCTACAAAATACCCCATGGCAACAACACCCTTGCCTTATTTATTGATTGAGTGATATTCAGCAAAGCTTAATCACACTCTATTGTCATACGAAAAAGTCAGTCAATTTCTACTGCGAATTAGCCATGGAATTCATGTGTTACAAAAATATAGTAAACTAAAATACAATAAAACAATGACCCGTCGGCTGTAAAATAAAAATTGATAACTGACAACAGACTCAACAGAGAAAGCTGATGTGATTCACGAGACAACAAAAACAAATCAGAAGACGAAGAAGCATCTCGTATCGAGATGACAAATTGAATTGAAGGGATCGAATCGATTGTGAACAGGAACGATTTTGGGGTGGAAATCATATTCTGGAGACAGGCTCAAAGTGGGTGTGGCAAACAACATTTTTACTCGACTCAGCATGCGTGGACGGGCCACTTTTCTCAGTTGCCATGGGAACACTGGGTCCCAGGACCTACCTGCCAGTTTCAGAGCCTAGGTTTCGATTCCGATTGCAGGACATCGATTACTGTCGCTTTATTCCGATAACACGCTTGGTCTATGGAGCTAACATGAAGGAACTACCATAGATGCTCTATTAGAATATTGGATCTCCATAGCCAGAGAAGTCGCTGTTGAACTTCGCGAAAAATGCAAGGTACAGTGTACAGAGGGAAATTCAAATGCCAACTGAACAATGGTTGGAGTTTTCTTTACTCCTAGTGTTTTTGGGTGCCGGGGCAGTGGCCTTATAGACACGACGCCCCTGCTAGTGAGTACATATGTTGGTAACATTCTGAAGTTATAGTACTGCCGTGTGAATTAAAAACGCCTCTACTCCAATGTTTACAAAAATTAGACTTTCACATCCCCCTCCCCTTATTTTCGACCTGCTCTTTTCGACGGGGAAGTCAACATTTCAAAGTTAAATCAAATCAAATTTGGAAGTGGATTAGGGGTAGTTCAGACCATCAAAATCAGTCGATGTAATGAGAAACGCCTCATTGAGGCGCTGTCAAGGTGAAACGCCTTCACTCAAGGATTAAAACGACTCGGACCAATGTATATTGGTGCATAATGTGATGGAGAAACGCCTTAACTCGTCAAAAATGGAGATGATGCGATTTAACTTCTTCAACATGTCACGTGGGAAGGAGTGTAACCAGCTGCCCATACAGCGTAGTTTCCCCTTCCTCCCAGAGCTCAAGAAAAGGTAGAGTGAGGAGTGTGACTTCCCCAAGGAAGACACTGGTTATATTTATTATAGTGCAATGCTGATACGATGATCGAGCGTGAGGTCATTTTTATCAGAAAATGAGCATTGTACGACATGAAAATCATCTTTTTTTTTCAAAACTTCTTGTATAGTGGTTTTTAGTGATCGTTTGTGGCAAGTATGACAAGAACTTCATTTATCAAAGTAAATAATACATAGCAGCATATGTAGGGTGAAGGAGATGGTCATTTAACTGTGCCTTCCACATATTATTAAGTCACAATATTTTTTAACTTTTTCCAACACCTCTGTCGTCCTTTGGTTTATTATTCTTTGAAAAATTTTTATAACACTCCCTCAAAATGTTTTTCTTTTAAGGCGCGTGCACACTATGCGGAATGAGGGTGGGCACCCTCGTCGGATCCGAAAAGGTGACAAGGTGTGGACGCGTGCGGAACGTGCGGAAGGCCGACTGAGGGCGATCGCAACCCGACTCGAGTCGGTCCGGATCAAAGGAAGGCGATCCACTTGGAATCAAAGATCACAATGTGGACGTGCCGATCGCCCCAGTCGGGTTTTGTTAGCGATTTGCGGCCCAATAATGCTCAAAAAACTTTCAAAGTCAGAACATTTCATCCTGAAAAAGTTCGCGAAGCCTACGTCGTTCCTATACTCGTAGTTGAGACCATCCACCTCATCAGGTAGCAAATCTTTCATAAATGTGCTGGCGCTGTATTTTTTCCTACCATGCCGAATACTGGGGCGAACCCAAAATCTTCGAGGGCGGACGTGGCGAATTTCACCAGCAGCAACTCCAAGCACGATTGCAGCAGCAGCTGCTAAAATTGTCTCTTCCTCGTCACTCATTATTACAGATCAACAATGAAATTCAACAAAGAAATTAAATTCGCTACAGTGAAATTCTACGGACCCAGGAAAACAGAACTCGAAGGAGACTGGAGGCGGACTGAGGGCCATCGCCGCCCCGTCCACATACTCTTGTATGTGGACAGCAAGCTGACCCGACCGTTCCTATTCACCTTTTCGGATCCGACGAGGGTGCCCACCCTCATTACGCATAGTGTGGACGCATCTTTACGTTTCACGGTGCGTAGATTCCAAAAATGCAATGTCCGTCCGCCGTATCACGTATACCGGCTTCATTTTCGGTCTAAAAAATTCGTTCTTCCGATCAGGCTTTCTTAGACCGAAAATGAAGCCAGTAGACGTGATACGGCGTACAGCGTACGGCGGACGGACATTGCATTTTTGGAATCTACGCACCCTGAAACGGAAAAGAAAAAATTTTGAGGGGGTGTTATGAAAATTTCTTGCTGAGCGAATACATAGGTGTATTATTCACAGAGTAATAAACCAAAAGAGTGATCTGTGTGAAGGTAAAACGCCTCACAGGCTAGTTGAGGCATTTCAGCTTCTGAAATATTCCAAAAGCGTTACTGCGAAATTTAAAAAATGCCTCAAGTGCAGCAAATCAATTTAAAAAAAAAAAATTTTCCAATTAAAAAAAATGAAATAAATAGTGAACTGAAGTCCTATTGATCGCTGGAATTATCAACCCTTTTAGTATAATATCTTCAGCGTATTCCTTCACTTCCAGGGGTCTCTGTGTCCTTTGTGATATCACTCCATTCCGATACCGCTTGCTAGTGCCATCATCGAGTGTACAAAGGTACCTACATCTCGGCATGCTGCAGGGCAGTCACAGGTCAAGTGCTCTCTTTATTACTTTATCATGTTACTCTGTGTGTAGATTCAGTCCAGAGCACCAAACTGTTATATCTGAACTCTGGTCCTCAGGATCAATGAGCCAAAGCTGTGTTCGTCATGCAACTCTCAACCTGCAAGCATATAAGGATGCACCTTCCGACTACGACAACATTGCTGTTTTCCACCTGCCCATTTTGCCCAAGGAGATCCGAAAAGCGACTCCAGAAGATGCGGAAACAGAGAAATCATAGACAATTTTCAGTTGAGGCCTAACTACTCAGTTTTCAATAAAACTGGCTATATCTTCAATGGGATTCTTGTCTATACTAAAAGCCGAATTTTACATGAACCTCACGAAGGTCATGTGGGAGTGTTGGAAAGGCCCTTGCACAGTCTGTTGCAGTAGCGGTGCGTGGGCTCTGAAAATGGTGGACCACCAAACCAGAACACAAATTAACAGCTTTTCTACCTGTAAATGTTTTCCAACAGTTGTCTTCATATGAGAAATGGGTGGATTTTAATCAGCCGCAAGTCTTAGCAAGTCAGAATGTAAGCGCTGTGTTCACATAGTTCTGACCAGTACCCGGGATTACCAGAAGCTAGAAGTCCTATAGCTTCATACTGACTAACACTCAGCAAAGGCCTATCTCTTCCTAAACTTTTAATCATCACTCTATATATCCTCGTAGGAAAACGTCGAAAATTTCGACTGTAAGTTAGCCACCGAATTCATGTGGTACAAAAATACAGAAGCAAATAAACAGCAACTAAAAACAACGAACTAGACTAAAATACAACAAAGTAATGACCCGCCGGCCAGTACATACTTGGATGGAGAATCAGACTTGAAGCTAGTTATCTGTGTATGTTGACGTCGATCAATCCACAAGACCACAGACAGGACACAACGCACTTAATTATCGCAAATCCAAATCTGTCCCGGGAACTCGAATGGGAACATACAAAATTCGAAACGTAATCAGAAAATTGAAAACTCAACATAGGAACAGAATGGTGAAAGTGATAAGAATTTTTAGGGGAGGACAGATCGAAGGACAAGCATCTCGTATCGAGATGACAAGATGAATTGAAACAATCCAATCGATTGTGAACACAAACGATTTTTGGATGGAAATGTGGGCCCTGGGCCCAAAAGGGGCGTGGCTAACCAAATTTTTACTCGACTGAGCTTGCACAGACGGGCCACTTTTCTAGGTTACCATGGCGACACCAGGTCCCAGGACCTGTCAGTTTCAGAAGCGTAGGTTTCGATTTCGATTGCAAGACATCGATTAGTGTAGCTATATTCCGATAAAATGCTCCATGGAGCTACAGGGGAGCCAACATGACAGAAACACATATTGAATATCCATAGCCAGAGAACTCTGTCGAGTCGCTGTTGAACTTTGTGAAAAATGCAAGGTACAGTATACGGAGGGAAATTCGAATGCCAACTGAACAAACAGTTGGATTTTTTTTGGAGTTTTTGTGCTTCTGGGTGCCGGGGCAGTGGCCTTATGGACGCAACGCCCCTGGTCTGTTATATACTAGCCAACAAAAATTGGTCAGGACATAGAGTAAATTTGTCGAATTGCTCCAACCGTGTCGGGATCCAGGGTCAGCCAGCCAAAATGGAAAACATTTCTGGGAACATCCAACTCACCATGGAAACAGAATGGTGGGCCCTTTAAATGCCACACAAGATGGCTTGGTAGATACACATCATGTAAAATGGCTAAACCTACTACCATGTCTTAAAGATTTATGAGAATTCATGCTATGAACCACTGCCACATTACCAACGCATTACTTTGTCCCACAACCAATGGACATGTGGAGGTGTGCATCCACCTTGAAACAGGCCCTTAGAGCTATGAGAAATCATTAAGGGAGGCTTCAACATCA
This sequence comes from Leptopterna dolabrata, assembly GCA_954871275.1. Taxonomy (NCBI): domain Eukaryota; kingdom Metazoa; phylum Arthropoda; class Insecta; order Hemiptera; family Miridae; genus Leptopterna; species Leptopterna dolabrata. Next base: position 5,865,199 of record OX940974.1, on the reverse strand, counting down.
CTTGAACATGTTCCTGATGACGTATCAGTGCAATCAGGAGATTATCCCTGCCCTGCGTGAAATTCTAAACTCGATATTTTGAACATTATCCATCCAAGATGTTGCTGATCGACTGACGAAAAGTTGTAGCTGTTTGGTACTACCTTTCACCTGATCGAAAATGGATCTTTAGAAGAGTGGTTAGCAGAGATGGAAACCTCCATTTGGTAACCTACGACGTCACTGCACCCAGCTGTACTCCAATCGTCTGACGATAAAAAACTAACTAAGATCCCGAACAAACCAGCCCAATGGCCTTATCAGGTGGAATAAACCGGTTCCCCTGAGATCACCGAAGTTAAGATACCTCGAGCGTGGTTAGTACTTGGATGGGTGACTGCCGTGACACGTCCAAGTATGACCTACGTAGCTGTTGGGCGAACAAGGGCTCCACTCAAGGGGGCGAGACAATGAGTAGCCAAGTAAAGAGCGAAATGATCAGGTCGAATTCTGATCCTCTCATTGAAGGACATCTGATCACGTCCGCAGGGCAGTCGGACGAAAAGCCCGAGCCTGAAATGGCTGTTTACTTTACTTTACTTACTTTTTTCCCGAACATACCTACTGCTTGTTCACCAGCTGAGTTCAATCACAAACAGCAAACCACTGAGTTCAATCACACCTAGCAGAGTACGCCCATCTCACCCAGAAAATCTGTTCCCACTGCTCCCAAAGAAACCCAAGTCCTGAGCCATTACAAAACTCCAGTGGCATACAACGCCAAGCTGCTAGAGACCGTAGAAAACCCCTTCGTTTTGGGTCTAGTGTAAAAATTCGTTCTTTCACACACAGGCACTTGTGCCCTAGTTATGTCCCAAAACTTTGCAGCCCAATCGGAATATACACAGGGGTGTTATGGGTGAAAAATGGGTGTAAAAAAGAGGGTTTTTGGTGTTTTAGTAACATGAGCTTCTGATGTATCGTTTTCCATGCTGTTTAGGGCGAGGAGACCAAATATTAAAGTCGGTTTTGACCAAAAAGCGAAGAATTGAGGTTCTAACAAAGTTTCTGCTTTAAAGTTTGGTCTAAAATCGTCGTTCTTTCGCACACAGGCTCCGTTTGGGCCCTAGTTGTGTCTCGAAACTTTGCAGTCCGATCAGAATACACCCAGGGGTTATGGGTGAAAATAGAGGGGTTTTGGAGGGTTTTTTAAAAGGTTATAGTGGACATGAGCTGGTGGGGTATAGTTTTTCCATGTTTTCAGTTGATCTCGAACTTGAGAATTTATTGAGCCCAACCAGAGCACTGTACGTCCAGCCCAGACATCACTGCTAGGGAACACCTGATTATAATCACGCATGGCTGTATGAAATCAAGTTCGTTGTTCCGTGATACTATTTCATTTGAAGAATGATATTTTGGATTTTGTTGACAGGTACTTTTGTAACCTTGAACAAACTTTATCCTTCATGAATAACAACAAATAATCAACGATGGCTGAATCCACTGAATAAGGCGAAAATCTTAGCAATAAAGTGCAATAGGGGGGCAGTTAATGAACACTCCATTCCGAGGCACTTTTCCAGCGCATTTCTGCCGAGGTGGTTTCTTTTGGTTCTTTGACAAGTACCTATCATCACTCAAGCAACACAAAACCTACTTCCGATCTAAAATTACGAAATAACCTTCTAAACAGTGAATTGGCTCTCATTCATTCACTGGTTGGGTATCTGTATGTAAGCTCCCAGTGCATAAACACCCCAAAACTCATCAAATTCGGAAATTATTTCTTCCACTCAATCATTTCGCTCAAGAAAAACATATCAGCAACAAGAATACAGCATAATATTGACTAATTTAGCATTTTACTCAGCTCCAAACACTAATCCTCATACGGCGGCAAACACGAAGGACAAGAAGCGCTTCAGGATGCATAGGGTTTAACCCGCCATCTATGAGTTGTTGGTGGAACTAATGAGAAAAAACCCCGTTTCTGCTTGAGTTCACCATAACCCTTATCATCCCCAAATAATCTCTTACTGTTCATTCACCTATTAATATTCGCTCAACCTCCATGCATGGTTATAATATAGATCCTCAGATCGAGAGTGCCACAGAGGACATCTCTTCTTACCTAATACCTGTTTTAATTGCAATTAATTCATCATTCACAAAATCCTAGATAAAAGGCGAATTTACTTCAAGATTATGGCAATATGATAACCTTTTAATCAAACTATTCAACTCACAGAGGTATGCGTCATCTTGGAAGTTCCTAACTAATCGTACCTCGCTATCATTAAAACGCACTGATCCTTTTTCTCTCCACTCCTCAAATCTAAGCCGTCCATGTCAACAAATGTATTTAATTCACGTGATTGAATTGCGAGGTACACCTATAATACCAGCAACATTAACTTGTGCATGAGTGTTACAGTGTCATACTAGTAGGAAATGACAATATGTTTGTCACCCTAGACAGCGATGTCTGGGATGAAGGATTCCTACCAGGGTCAGGCGGGGTTGTTGTGAAGATTTTTTTTTTTTTTTAATTCTGACCTGGATCTATTGTAAGGCCTCCATAATAGCTTCCTCTCTGTCCACTTTGTGATTCCCTCCTCAACATTTTTTTTTTGTCCCCTCCGTACAATGGGCTTGTTCGTAATGAATTGCCCAAGAAAAATTACATAACTGTGAACGTGCATTTTGGTACATGTTACCTCAACACCTAGTGTGGCTAGAGGGTGATTTTAATACTTTTAAGTACTGCATCTTGTTATCAACTTGCTGAATCACCTGTGTCCCTGTGCATAGGGTAGAAACAATCCCCCACCAGCCCACCACAACAAAATCCGTGGCAGTAGTGAACAAGCTGTTAAGGTTCCAAACGACATTTTACGGGCAAAAAAGTGTGTTTCTGGAAGCTGAGGTCCCACAGCTCCACGCCTCGCTTACAACTGTAGGTGTAAGGCTCACAAAACTGCACACGACAGAATATGGGGAAAGTTGCAACGGAGACAAAATGTCATTATGATTAACACCCCAACGAGAAGAGAAATCAACTGGGAGATCAGTCTGGCTGCCTTACCCTCTTTGACAAACAGGTTGTGCTTGCAGAGGCATTCTACAGATGTTGTGGTAAGAATTGTACGTTTGTACGTAACAGTGAAAGGGAGGCGAATGGTTGTTCATGTAGATCGACTCAGCCCTTACATGTAAGGCACAGCCCTTAAAAAGGAATAGTCAGACTGAGGAGATGCAGTTGCAAGATGAAGGAAGATGTGCGGAATTACCAAGAGGGAATAGCGCTATTTCCACCATGTTTAGATGTTACTCTAACAGTACCAACAATAAAAGGCTTTCAACTTCCAGTTGGACGAGTGGGAGGACCTGAAACAGCAAACAATTAGAAACTCATAGTTTTTGTTACCTTGTAATGGATGAGGAGCCGACCATACAGCGTAGTTTCCCCCTCCCCACTCAAGAAAGGTAGGGAGGCAGTGTGACAGCTGCCCCTGGAGACAGTGGTTTGATTATTAAGCACTGCTTCCAGGAGTTGATTCGTTTTCGTGAATCGACCGCCCCATCAGCCACGTGTCAAAAAGATCGGGAAAGAGCCCGGATCCAATATAAAATAGGACGGGATTTCCATATACAGTCACACTCCTCCCCTTAAAAACATACTTATTTGAAGAACCAGTATGTGAAGTTAATTGACACGAGGCAGAAGGTAGTATGGAGTTCTGACGCAGGAATAGTTCATCTGAAAAACTACGAAGCTGATATCTTCCATCGTAATGGTACTGGGTACTGCTAATTATTTACTGGTGGAGAACTTAGCTCCTACAAATAATGAATTGGTGGAATTGGGAATGATGAAACTAAGAATGAAAAACAGGGCATTGAATGCCAGGCGCCTTAATAAGAATAACAGCACAATGTTTGGAGAAAAATTAAACATGATAATTGGCCAATACAATGTTCATACACAAAGGGGTTTATATGAGATTTCCTCTGGGAATCTCTAGGTAGAAATTCCTTCTGGAAATACCCATAAAACAAGTGGAGAGAGTGTGGTGTAGTGATGGGCGTTGAATAACGGAACCGCTTAGAGTAACCGGTTATCGACCAAGAACCAGTTACTGAGATAACCTGCTACGAGAAAACCAACGTTATTGGAATAACTGCTTCGCTTCTCCTGGGTACTGGGCTTGGGCATAACTAAAGAGACGGTACCTACCGGCTAGGGCAGTATGAAACTTTTATTTTAAAATAAAAGGGCCAGTAGTCGAAATGCGTACCTGCTTGACTTTTTGAGAGGGATAAAGAACAAACAAGGGATGTGGTTGCCTTCACTACCCAATACCTTTGTGTGAATGACCGCACATAGGTAACTGTCTCGCTCTCCCACCCTTTGATGTGGGGATGGTATTGAGTAACTACCTGCCGCCGATAAAGCTTTACCCCGAAGCTGATTACCGACTTACTGACAGTTATCCACCAGCTTAGGACCATGTATGTCTCTCTACTCCGTGGGTGAACAGTGACCATCTGTAAACGACCATCAGAACCGGTTACACCAATAACTGTTAGCGAATAACGCGTTACCGGAAAATCATCATTAGTACGGTGAATTTAAGCGCATACCCACCAAACCACGCTTTGCTACCGTGTAACGGATGAGGAGGTATAACTAGCCGTCCGTACAGCGTAGTTTCCACCTCTCCACTCAAGAAAGATAGGGAGGCAGTGTGACAGCTGCCCCTGGAGACACTGGTTTGAGTATTAGCAGTGCTTCCAGGAGTTGACGATTCGTTTTCGTGAATCGACCGCCCCATCAGCCGTGTGTCAGAAAGATCGGGAAAGAGCCCGGATCCAATATAAAATAGGACGGGATTTCCATATACCGTCACAACCCACTACTTTATCTATTACGTACCTTCCTTGTGTATTCGTTGTAGTTTCTTATTACAGAAAGCTCTCACTTCACTTGTTCACAACTACCCCGTCTGGCCATATGTGGGGGGAAAAGCCCACAACAGATCATTGTGTATTTGGCGACCTTGTATGGCATAAAGTTTCTTTTGTTCATGTTAGTGTAACTCTGAGTAGTGAACGAGGTCCTTGGATGATTGTGTAATGCACATTGACCCTGTCTTCCCTGTTCTTGACACGTAGCTGGATGTCTAGTGACTGTAATCAAATCTCACAATACGTATTCTAAGCTTTGATCAAGTTACCCCAAATGTACAGACCTTGTGATAATTTGTTCCAAGTCAGTTTATTGCTATCTCCATCGTGTCATGAAAGTACTGCAATGATTTATCACTGTATTAGTATTAGTACCTACCATTAAATATTTAAACCTACTGTAGTTTGAACTAATGTAGGTACTTTGTACCTGATGTACTTTGAATGTTCAGACTACCTTAATATTATTATAACATTCTCTTCATGTTTTTGTTTCAAAGTTTTTATACAAACTGTGATAGCCTCTTAAATAAAATGTTATATGTGATAGATCGCTTTATAAAAACCTATTTTAGCCCTAATTAACCCAATGTTGCTCTGATAAATTTTATGCAAGCAGATATTGTTAAAATTACCCATAATAATCATACATTAGGAAGGATGGGTTTAGATGCTTTTTTCAATCCTATTTTTGGGAAGTAAAACGCGTTCGCTTTTTGCCTTCATCAAAAATCGAGAACTCATTTCTTCTGTAAGCTGCCTATTTCTAAATGGTTTGTTGAGTTGAATCTTGGGAGCTTGTGCCAATCAACACAGATAAAATCGACATCCAGTAGGTACTCAGTCTGATGTTGATAGTTTTTACTGATTACCTGTAATGTCTCGATTCGAAATTGTGCATACCAACAAGAGTAATTCACAGTGGTTTACCTCTCCATGTGGAATGCCAGGATCATTACAGGAGTAAGAAGATAAGAAACTAGAAACAAGAAGTCTGGGTAGGGGTGGCACATGACCGCAATGACTATCCAAAGGCGAACAGGATAGGGACCTTCTAAAAAGTTTACTTTATACAGAAGGAATCATAGGAAAGGAATCAGTGTTGATGGGACCCCACAGTGGGCAGATGAGGTTCAAATTCATGTGGACCATTGTGACGGTATATGGGAATCCCGTCCATCTTGGATCCGGGCTCTTCCCAATCTTTTTGACACGCGGCTGAAGGGGTGGTCGATTCGCGGAAACGAATCGTCAACTCCTGGAGGCATTGCGTTATAATCAAACCATTGTCTCCGGGGGCAGCTGTCACACTGCCTCCCTACCTTTCTAGAGAGTGGAGAGGGGGAAACTACGCTGTATGGGCGGCGTTGTTGTTATACCCTTCATCCATTACATGGTAGCAGAGCGTGGTTGGTGGGTATGTGCTGGATTTTATCCTCGGTACCCCCTCCACTTTTTGAGAGCTTTTCCAGAAGGAATAGCTCTGAGGTTTTCCAGAAGGAATCCTCTTTTTTAATCTCTTCTCTTTTTAATAACCCCTTTGTTAATCAATATACACTTCGGCCATTGGATTTTCTTTTTTCATCAAATCAAACTCATTATTATTATTACTATTATTATTATCAAACTTGATTATTATTCTTAAGGCGCTCAATGCCTGGCGTTCAATGCCAATTTTGCTTCCGAGTCTGCGAAGCAGCGGAAGCCTTGTGTTCACTTTCGTGAGCCAAAAAATTTTTGTCTTCAGAAATCAAAATTTCCACTTGCATTTTGCGTTTCAAAGCCTACTGAACAAATTTGGTTCCGTGTCTGTCGGTCTGTGAGTCTGTCTGTCCGCATTTCCTTGTTACAGCCATAACTTCCATGATTTTGAATTGATTCAGCTCAAATTTTGAGGGATGGTGCGGATAAGGCCCCTTGAGGTCCCATACAAATTTCAACATGATTGATCCAGCGGTACGCCCTGCGCATGCGCTAACGTTAAATTCAACAAACACGCATAACTTTCACAATTTTGAAGGGTTGTTTGGACAAGTTCCAGTATGAATGTCAGCATGATCGGACCCTCGTTGCGCTCTGCGCATGCGCTGGCGTGAAATAAATTCAATTTCCTTGTTACAGCCGTAGTAACCAAAGATTTCACCCAATTTCAATGTAATTCTCAGGGATTAAGCGGGTAGGGCCCATTGAGGTCCCATATAAATTTCAACATGATAGAGCCACCGGTTCGCCCTGCGCATGCGCTTACGTGAAATTCTTCAAACACGCATAACTTTCGCAATTATGTATAATGGACGTAATGTATTATGGACGTAATGTTATGTAATATGTATATTTCATGTAATGTTATGTAATATGTATATTTCACGTTATGTAATGTAATGTAATGTTATGTTATTTTGCTTCCGAGTCTGTTCTATTTTATAATGGGTCACTCTGATTGTGACGAGGAAGCTCCTGTGCCATCACCTTGGCAGTGTATTTCCCCTTGTTTTTCCAGTTGTTCCATCTTATGATGGGGGTTAGTCACCCAGAGGTTGTTCAGATGAACTTTCCTGAACCAGAACCTCTGACAACGACTTCTTTTTTTTTCCTAGTCCGCCAAGTGATATTGATAAGGAGCTAAGTTCTCCACCAGTAACAATTCTCAGTAGTACCATTACGATGGAAGCTATCAGCTTTGGAGTTTTTCAGATGAATCTTCCTGAATTAGAACTCCATACTACACATAGGTACTTCTTCTTCAAAGAAGTATGTTTTTAAGGGGAGGAGTGTGACGGTATGTGGGAATCCCGTCCATCTTGGATGCGGGCTCTTTCCGATCTTTTTGACACGCGGCTGAAGGGGCGGTCGATTCGCGGAAACGAATCGTCAACTCCTGGAGGCATTGCGTTATAATCAAACCATTGTCTCCGGGGGCAGATGTCACACTGCCTCCCTACCTTTCTAGAGAGTGGAGAGGGGGAAACTACGCTGTATGGGCGGGGTAGTTAAACCCCTCATCCATTACACCATCTAAGTAGGTACCTGCTTAATGGAAAACTTTCTTCATCATATGCAATTGGTCGACTAAGAACCAGAGCCACTGAGCCGACTGACGCTGAACCGAAATTCATACGGACTGTAAAACAATTAATAAACGCATGTAGAAATCATGATTTTTGAGGACAGCTATGTTCATCCTCCAAAAACTATCACCCAGCTTGCTACCATGGTACACTAGGAGGCAATTTTACAATGTTTTAAAAATGTTTAAGACATTTTTAAAGACATTCTAAGAGAAGAAGTCCAAGTTCATCTAACATGTGGGAGTAGAACGTGCGGTGTCATTCAAGTTCCAATAGTGAGCTAGAGGCAGGGAATGTAGGCACCACCTACCCAGTAAGTAACAAGTAATGTGGCAAATTTTCGTTTTTGTGAAAAACTTGAATACAATTTGAAAAATTATTATTGTCAAATCAATTATTGTTAGAAACTATTGTAGGGCTTGATAATACTATTTTAGAACTCGACATTATTTGCAATGAGGAAATGTAGGTGTAGCAACGTAAGTGGAATGAAGCTAGTAAAAGTTCTAATGCAGCACCTAGAAGAGACAGGCTCCGAGACAGTTACAGTAATAACAATTCTAGAAACTGTTCACCATGTTGTTCGCCATGTGTAATTTGCAGAAATTGAGTGCAGTTAATGTTTGTAAACATTCCAAACATTTGTTGAAATTGAAATCTAAGCTCTAAATGCCCAAGCAGTCAGTTTTTAGAAAAACGAGGGGGAGTGGGGTTCTATTTGACAGGAACTTTAACCTTCTTTCCAACAACGGTACCCTCTAATATTATTTCATTCACTGACAAAGGGAGTTACAGCGACTTTAGTGAGTAACAGTTGAAAAAATGAAAAAAAAGTTGAAATTAATTGTACACTTGATTCTCAAAGTTCATTACACTTAGGGCCGGTTTATCAATCACATTTGCAAGCCTGATTAAAGTCTGACTAAGTCAAATCTCTATCTCTCACATACCCGTTCATCAGTTCACTTTAGCAGCTGATTATAGCTAATCAGTGACTATCTTTAACTGGAGATCGAAGCTCTAGTTAAAAATTTAACTGCCCAGTCAAAGTCTGATTAGCGGGCAGCCATATTGCATTTTCGTTTTTGTGTGCCAAAACTTAGCGATTAGCGAGTGTTTTCATTCGTTTTTTCATGGATTGTGACATAGAAATGGATGATTAGGATTTCTCCGACGGAGAAATGAACTTGTACGTACCTTGAATGGGTATGAAATACTTGGTTCGGCAGGGAAAATACCGTATTTTGTGACATAGGATGATGTGGATTTCCACTCCAGTTTCCGCTATCCAAAGAAACTACACTTTTTGTTCTTTATTACTATTTATTTTGTTCGTTATCGTAAACTATCAATACTTAACACTTGTAGGAATATTTTTTCGTGCACCATTGCAATTTGAAAAACAAAAAGACCTGCATTTGATTCCTCCAAACATAAAAAGAATACTTCATGGGTTTCCCATTGATTAGGCACATTGAAATCTTATACTGAAATCCTATCAAAAAGAATATTTCATGGGTACACTTCATTGATTGGGTAAACTGAAATCAAGTAGGTAACAACCTTTGCTGCATGCCAAACCGACGTACAAATAGGTATATTGATCACTGCAGGAACTGAATTTGTCTACGGTTCGATAGAAATATTGCATAAAATAGAGATAAAATACGTACTGGATTGCTGAGACATTTTAATGTTGTTCTCGGGAAAGCACATAACTACGAAAATACAGAAATACGACGGAACTCGCGAAAATGCAGAACCGAGCGCGAATGATGCCAATTCCACACTATCACATAAGTCAAGAAAAAATAAGCCGAAGCCGGTGAGGGACAGCAGAAGCCACCGCGGAACCAAAAAGAAAATACATTGGTACATTCGTACAAATAAAAACGTGTTACAAATATACAGAGGGCTAGAGAAGCACAATTATAATTTGGCCGCGTTTGGCGAGGAATGTGAGGATAACGATAGCATTACCATGGAAACGCCGTCCAACTCGCAATATTGCACCTTACTTTTACGGGATTTTCACGTTATTGTAGTGGTGGCGTTGTTTTCTCTCGTTAAAACTCTGACTAGCTAAATAGCTGTTATTTAGTATCCACGCAGTCATTGATAAACGCATCCTCAGCTCTGATTAGTTAAAATCTCTGATTAACGTTAATCAGTGACTAGCTATCAGAGTTTTAACTAGAGAATTGATAAACCGGCCCTTAATCTGTCAATACCCTGAATGGTTATTGTCTGGAAGGGCACATGAATCAACCTAGTCACAATGACGAGAGGTCAGTGTTGAAAATGTGATAGCTAGAGCTAATCCGGTGCGCGGAGAGCGCAGCAAGTGTGGCCCTAGGGCCTTGTCGTGTAAACGCTCCTCCGGGCCAGTTATGGGCGTTCCCACTTGCAAGGGAGGCCAGTTGGAAATTCCTTGGGATCTAGGGTCCCCCCCACCCGTCGATCCTACTCTCCCCACCCGTTTGCCCCGCCACGCTCAGGATCATCTGTTTGCCTCCCCCTCGCTATCTTGTGTTTACCATCTCTGCTCGGATTCGATGGTGCCTAGTACTAGGTAAGTAGGTGTTGTTCGTATTTAAAATTTTGTATAGTGGTTACGCTATGAGCCTGCTTTCTGTAGAAATCATGAAAATGAACAAATTAATAAAATTTATTTCAAATTCATGATTTCTTCTACATTCTTAGGTATTATATAACAGACCATTTTTTTTAATTTGGTAACTAGTAAGTATACCAATCATAATGGTACTAATACTAGAAGAGGTATGTTTAAAAAAAATTTACCTTAATTTTTGGTGACATCAAAGATATTTTTTTTCATTTTTTGGCCATAAGAGGTACCTAGGCCAAAAAGCTATAGAAAAAATGTACTTATTTTCAATATGAAAATAATAATAGGTTAGTACTGGAATGCTGTATTTTCAGTATTGAATGAAACTATCAATATTAGGATAATATCCTAAGGATTCCTGCGTACGCGGTCAGGTCCAGTCATGTAAACGGCTGCCCTAGGGGACGAAAGCGACTCAGGGTACCCCCGCCAGGAGGATCGGATTTATCCGGCCCGGTCCGTTCGTGTAAAGCCCCCTTGAAGCTCCAAGTAAGTTCCTGACCTCATCTGTTTACCTCAAACCTATCTGTTCTCACGAATTTTCAAATAAAACAAGCAATTCCAATGAGCCCTCGAAGAAGTACTGAAAAATTTCTATTCTTTCCTGTTTCAGAGCATTATGGATCAAATCCCAGATTTCCACTTTTAGAAATATATGTGTCCTTTTAGAAAGTAGGTATTGAAACTTCCAATTTCACCAAAATGTTAGTAACTGCAAATAGAGGATGAGTAAGAGTTTGCATAAATTAAAATTCGGTCGGATCTGTGTTTTGGGCTCAAATTCGCTAAACATTTGATTCGACTGTCACCAACTTAGAAAATTCGCTCATATGGTCATGCTGCATGACTGCGGGTTTTTTTTTTAGGAAAATAGGAAATAACACCGAATCATGGGGTTTTAACAGCCGTAAGACGACCCAATCTTTGTCCCACTGACCAATGATTTCCCCAAGTCAGAGAATCGTCGAGATGCTTGTACCGTCTTGTCTTGGAGATTTTTCTGTATCGCGAATTCACATTCTGACAAGGACTTGAGAAGCCAAACAAACACATGTGCTCATATTTTGTATGATCCTGTTACATATTGATCTTTCAACTGTGAAGATAACCTAGACAGCAAAAAGCCTGGGGGACAAAACAATGTGAATGGGCGAAGTCAAAACCAACGCATTTTTCGTGGATCCCTGTAAGCTACCCACTTGATGTATTAGTTCCAAGGGGCCACAGTCAGGCAGCGTCCTTATGTGACCGTCTAAGAAACTCTTGTTCTGTGGAGGAGGAGATTATTAGAGTAAATAATGAAAAGTAAAATCGTACAGTGATTTTCAAGTTTTCATTAGAAGGGAGTTTGGATGGTTAGCAATAAATATCTAGCTAGTTGGCTCATGGAACAATTTAATGATCTTTCATAACTGTTTAAATAACTTACATAGCATTTTTTTATAGCAGTGATTCATAGAATGCTTCTTTCCTCTTGAAGAGCTGGTGTGAACAATTACATCTGATCAACTGACCGGATAACCTACAGAATGATGAATTTTCGTTGATGAGGACAACATTATTTTCAGGCTCAAATTTTGGCTTGGTGAAATCCTGTCCGGATTAGAGGGAAATTGATGTCATGGTGTAGATGTAGAAGTCACTGGGTGGAGCACAGCTGTGAAAACCAACTAGTTATCCTAAGAACATGGTCACTAAGAGCGCCATGCTCCTAGGAACATGGGGTTTGTATCAGTGAATAATCTTAAGATTGAAGTTACTTTCATTAATAACTAAAGGAAAAAATAGGAAACGAAAATTGACCATTTCATAGACGAACTAAATGAATCGAAGAAAAACGGAGTTACGAATTAAATCACTCGCGAAGAAATCGTGGAAACCTATTTCAAAGAAAAACGGAGTTATTGAAAAAATAGTCTCGTTTCCACTAATACACGAAAAAAAACCTGTTATACCGGTTTCGGTGATCAAACCATCGTCAGTAACTAACAATAACATTATATTTTTACTGACGATGGTTTGATCACCGAACCCGGTATAACGTGTTTTTTTTTGGCGTTTTTTCGTTTATTAGTGGAAATAGACTATTTTTTCAATAACTCCGTTTTTCATGTATAACTCCGTTTATACATGAAAAACCGCGAAAGATACACTGTTATACCGGTTTTGGTGATCAAACCATCGTCAGTAACAAACAATAACTGAAGGCACATTGGAAAGGTGACCTTATAAATAGTCCCAAAAGTGAAAGGTGGTTGATTGGGATTGTTGTGAAGAAGAATGATGAAGGGAACAAAGCAAGGGGGGGGGGGGGTCGATTCTGATTGGCACTGGAAGTGAATGCCAAAAAGTGAAAGGAAGGTAGGGTTGAAAGGTGGGGAGGAACCAACCTATTACAGAAATGAACGCTATAATGAAGAAAAACTTACATCATTCAAAGATTTACCCAACCTATAATAATTTCAAATTTTTCAAGTACATCAAACATGCTCCCTTTTTTTGGTCGACCTACGTAGCGCTCCCACCGCTCCGAAGTGAAAGTCCACTCGGCCGCATTACGATGCGCTCCCGTTCGTTTAGGGTGGACCTACTGGACTTTTTATCTTGCACTCCCAATAAGATAATATGCGGATAATGCAGTTCGATGTGTGCAGAAAAGGAGAGGAGGAAGTGTAAGGCTTATCTTTGGACAACAGTTAAAGAGGTGAATTTTTCGAAAGAGGAGCATACTCATGAAGTCGCGAATAACATGAAGTGCGAAAAGAATAAAGTTGCGCTTCATGCCCGTGTTTAGAGGATGGCTAAAGACATTTATCTACACCAAGTAGGAAGATACAGTTGTCATTTTTGTAAGGTGTTGGCAGTATTTGTCGTAGTTCCTTTGTACACTGCCGTGTGCATTACGTTTCAGATCGTGAGGAGTGCCTTGATGCAAAGTCCCAATGCCGATGTTTGCGAAGTTACTAATTTGCAAACTTCACTTCCGTACTTAGTGGCTTCGAAACTGTGCAATTTTTCGATTGAACGAGGTGGCTCATGCCCCTGATATTGACACATTCGAAATTCGTAGTTTTTATTTCATCTGACTAGGCGCATCGTAACAGCGGGAGCATATAACTTTCTCACGAGCCCATCGTAATGGTTTGCCTGGCCTGGGAACGTAACGTAGGACTCCCCTTTTTCCCTTCATTATTGCGTTCAATTCTGTAACAACTTGTTCCCCCCCCCTCCATTCCATCCCTACCTTCCTTTCACTTTTTGGCATTCACTTCCAGTGCCAATCAGAATCGACCCCCCCCCCCTCCCTTCGTTCCCTTCTCCATTCTTCTTTTCAATCACAATCAACCACCTTTCACTTTTGGGACTATTTATAAGGCCACCTCTCCAATGTGCCTTCAGTTATCGTTTGTTACTGACGATGTTTGATCATCAAAACCGGTATAACAGTGTATTTTTCGCGTTTTTTCGTGTATTAGTGGAAATATACTACTTTTCAATAACTCCATTTTTCATTTCAGAGAGTTCGGTTGCTTCGATAAAATACCCTGTTTCTGTTTAGGAAGGAAGAACGGGAAACAAGCCACTTGAGTTGAGTCTTATCGAGAAAAAATCAAGTTTGAACATCGTAACTCACTTCACTTCGAACAGTATAGGCCCTCCGAAATCCATCAAGGTCGAGATTTGTGGACATAAGAATATAAACATGAACAAATTAGCTAACATTGCAAGAAATGGATCAGGTGAGTTAGAAAGACTTTACTCAGGTATATCCATACCTATTCACACATTCACACCGACTCAAACCTCCCATGGGAGAGTTAGCTTCAAGGGAACTCAAACAAAATGTGTCTGTCTCCTTTTTGGCAACCATACTTGGAGAAAATAGAAAAACCTTCAAATATTTATTTTCAAAACATTTACACAAGTAGTACACAAATATTTGGTTGATGTGAGAGTTGTTTCTCCACAACCCATTAATTGAAGCTTAATTAACAACTTAAAAATTTATATTTATCAATAGTTTAATAAATCATCAACATGAAAAGATAATTGAATTTGAGTACGAATGACTTAATTGGAAGGATCGTCATTATCATACTTCAGCAATGATTAGTTTGTTAATTCTAGAATGGTGACACATATGTTGCACAATTTACAATTTAATTTTTTGTATTATTTTGTCAACGCAAACCCACCCCTCTGTACCCTGTTGAACATGATATAAATTATTAGCACTTTCTTGAAGAACAAAAAATATATATAATAGTTAGTAGAGTAAAACCCTCCATTCGGCCACCCTAAAAGAAGGAATGATTCAGTTTGAAAATCGTGAGAACATCTCAGTAAACTTGGTCATTCAAGTTTTCATTAACATAACGTCTATTGTCAATCTACACATCCTGATGAGGATATGAAAACGATGAAACTTCATCATTTATGTCAAAGATGATAACTTTGAAAGGTTAAAAAAAACTTTCAAGGGGGAAGAATTTTAGCCCTTAAAAGTGAATAATACAAACATCCCAAATCATAGAAGAATACAGCGTTTGGGAGAACTTTCACAGTAAACTGATACAAACTTCATTGGCAAAGAATAATGTTAACAAGCCTTCAGATGTATTATTATTATTATTTTTAGTTTTTCAATTATGGATCATTCATGAGCACTTAGTAGGTAACAAAAACACGTATGAAATAGGACAGTGTGAACAGCAGGGGTCTTTCAATATGATTGCAATTTAAACAGTCTATGAACCCCTCAATGTCAGTACACCGAACAAAATCTAAACGTTCACAGTGCGCTAACTAATAAGCTAGCACAACCTCTTTTTCAAAACGTTCAAATGAAAACCTGGTATTTCCATGATTGTGATTCACTCATAGAAATGCCCCACGGATTATTCTGGAAACGAGGAGAGTAATATAACTTAAATAACGTACTTAAAGTAATTTTTCTGTAACTGAGCTGTTGGTGGCAGAACTTAGGGGAGATGGATTGAGGTCTTCACCCCAGAGTAACTGTCAGTTGACAAGTTCCACAGACACAAACCTTCTTAAACGGTCTAAGTATTCCTGATAAAGTTCGACATCATTGTGACCAGCACCCTGAAAGAACAAAATTGAAACATTATTACAAAGAACGAAATAATGTTATTCGTAGATCACGATTTTTTTCATCGTGACCATAACATGAGCACTTTTATGCGGTTTTAAACTCCTCCTCAACTACAATAAGCAAGCTGAAAGGGAAGGGGCGATCACGTTTTCTTGAGTAACCTTCAGGGAAAAAACTCCGTGTTGGTTTTTGTTTACATTCTAACTAAAATGAACAGAATGAATTGGCTCACTTAAAATTGTGGCCCGAGTATCTCAAACTATTTCTATCCACAACCACTCGTCCCTCGTCGAAGTCATGTCTCACAAGAAATAATCGTGTTGTAGGATAAAAACAACGAGGAATGAATTAATGTGTAAATTTCATTTCTAGCCCCCTCAGACAAAAGTTGACAGTTCACTGAACTTTTACACAGCTAGACCGAACCTGAGTCAATTGCAAAGAGAACCATGGAGATCGGATAAAAATAACGACGTGGCAGTGTACACAAACTATGCTTACCCCCACCCGCACACCCCTCTACAAAGATTCATCACTTTTGAGAAGAAAAATGTGGTAAAAATTGTCCAACTTGGCTGATGAGAAGGTCCATTTTTAGATTTGTTCTATTCACCCCTTTGGGTTTTATTCCCCAACAGATTTGGTTCTAGAATGGTGTGAAAGTGATTTTTTATGTGGTTAGTTTTTTCCAGGCCTTGGGTCCCCTCCCACAGAAACTGAAAACAACAGGGGCACCTCTCATTTGGAAGCCTAGCTTCGGAGTGGTGTCCCTAAATAAGTATGGTGGTAAAAGAGTGATCAAATTTATGGAAAAAACCATCAAAAATTGTCAATACTTTATGTAGGTCGACTATTACAAATTAATGTTCTGTTACTAAAAATGTTCTGGGCAGGGTCAGGAGGGTGTTTTTCCTCAGGAGACAGAGTTTCCTACCATCCCACTCCCCTCATCTTTATGAGGCGTGTGGGGGGAAGTTGCTTCTACAATGTGTCACGCCTACCAACCACCTCCTCCTGTGTTTATAGGGGAATGATTCCCTACTCCAACCCTCCTGGCCACGCCCAGAACATTCATGAGTAACTGGTCGACCTTATGTTACTTAAAAAACTCGCCCCTAAAGTCATGCTAAATGAATGGAACTTCTTAAAAACAGTTATGCACTAACCAAGGATTTGTGGTCAAACAGATTCAGAACCAAATTTTTTCAGAAAGATCTGAAATGCCAAACGTGAGTGGAAATGTATGATACCTTCAATTTTGTTCTTTTCCAAAAGTGATCATAGGCTTCCTTGGTAAATTTGGAAGCAAATGAAATGTCACATGAAAAAGCTCTGACCTTGAAAGTGGTATCTACCTCTGAGGACCCTACAACATCTCACCATGTTGAATTCCAAATTTCTACTTTTCGATCAAATGTTTCAAAACTGCAACTTGCGATAAAAACTGAAATTCCAAGTAAATTACTTGAAAAATTAATTGGAGCGGGGGGGGGGGGGGCTGTAGACCGAGTGCAAACAATTTTAGACAGTTTAATAGTAAAGGAGCTGCAGTTGCAAACACGAGTTGGGTACACATGTTAGTCCTCCTGGCTACCTCCACACAGTCCTCCTGGCTACCTCCACACAGTCCTCCTGGCTACCTCCACACTTTTTCAACCTGAGGCCTGTTTCATAAAACCACAGGTGTGTGGGCACTTCCAGTTTTATTGTCTTCGACGACGTATTTTACCAGTCAAGTTGTGTTGATAAGGCGTTGACGTTTTGAGTTTCTTGTAGTCGCTGCCTACTGCCGTTCGTAGTTTCATTCAACTTTGACGTTTCATATGTTGTCGAGTATTGATCGTAACAAAAAAGTAATATTTCTACCTATTAGTAGGTAGATACAATGTGACTTACTTAGCCATTAGTATCTCGAGAACGCTCAAAGTGAAAACGCTTTTCTCTCGTGCCGTGAGGTACCTTCTTGTGGCCAGCTGACGATAGCTGAAATTGTTTTGCAAGCGGAGGCTGAGATAGCAAAACATCATACGAATAATTGCAAGATCCAAGACGTGATGATACGAAATTCATTCATTGATTTGTATAACATAATCAATGCTCTCTGTAGTTATTTAACAGAATGCAATACATCCGTTACTGAAGAGCAACAAAAAGTGTATGACCTTCAAGAGAAATGACTAAAACAGGGGAAGTAAATGTGTTCCATACAGACTCAAATGATCTTGCAAGAAGCTCAAATGAAGTTGGGGACGACGAAGTTCGCTCATACGATGTCTCTGGCATATAATTTAAACCAGTTAAGCTAGTGAGGAGGAACTAGCACAGGAAAAACCACTGTGACTGCCACAAAAAACCCAACCAAAAAGAACCAAAACCTCTTCCACTTACATTAGAGGCACTTAAAGACGGTGATAGCTTCAAAAACATCAAAACACGTCTCACACAGGTAGTACAAAAAATGTAACCTTCACTCTATTAAGTGATGGCTAAGTCAAAATTAGCACGGAAACATCTAGAGTTCCCAGCACTTAGATCGCAGCTAATTGAAAAAAATGTCTGCTTATGACATCAAAATAAGCAAGAACGCCCGTACACAGTCATACTGAAAGGACTTCTAAAGGGGCTCGTTCTGCAAGAGCTTAAAGAAGCATTTGTTCGAGAACACTCTGACGTTAAGGTCCTGAATATTACTCAAAAACTTAAATGGGGAACAAAAACACCCATAGATATGTATATCGTTGAGTTTGCCCCAGGAATTTATCAAGGAACAGGATCACAAAATTCTACTCATCGAAGGTCAAATTCGAAAATCTTAAAACCCAGTAAAATTGTGTCTCAATGTAAAAAGTGCCAGTCATGGAGGCATACCAGAAACTACTGCACAAAACTGGAGGGATGTGTCAAATGTGCAGGTTTCCATGCTACAGAAAGGTGCATCAAACCTCATGATACTCCAGTCAAGTGTGCAAACTGCGGGGACTCACACAGCTAGTTACGGCAAACGCCCAGTGACTGGTGAAGCAGCCGAAATCCACAAAAAAAAAAGAACACAGGGTATGAAAGCTGGTTCTCAAAACACGAGGAAAACGAAATCCTATGAAACTGCTGTTGCGAGTGTTTACATTCCGCCAAAACATATCATAAAAGAATAAGAATTTGCTGAAGCATTTGGCCTACAGGATAGTAGATCGACAGTGACGATCAACTCGAGCGTATGAAAAGACGAAAATCTCATGATCTGTGGCAACAGTGAGTGAGCCTTTCCGTGAAAACCTGTTCAGCGAGTGCTGTTGTTCTCAATGTACCTTAGTGCGTCAAACTGTACTACTAACAGTCAAAACAATAAAGAGCTGTGTTATGTACCAGTCTCAGTTCATGCCAAAGAAATGTTGGTAATAGGTTGTATTACTTGGTGCAATAAAAACATTTATAATAAAAAATAAATAAAAAACAATGCAAAATTTCAGTTTCGGAGAGAGAGAACGATTCCTATCCGTGGGTGTAGGACATCCGATCCGTCGACCGATCAAAACTGCTCCTGGGCCTCAGCGGGCATTCGAAACTTTTGTCAAATTCATACAAATTTTGAAAGTCGCAGTTAATCCTTGATCAAAAAGACCTAGCTTGCCTTCGACGTTGCAACTAAAAGTGACTAGTTGTAACTAAAAGGAATTCAAGGAGTGGGGATGACCACAAGAGAGAGAGATACGAAAAATATGTGGTTTATTCAAGCGCAAAACAATTTAATGGGGGGGGGGGGGGGGAGGCAACTTCTCAGGGCGACCACAGATATGACCAATTAATAGGTACCTAAAAGCCTTAAAGCTGGCCATTCACGACCACTCCAACACGCAAAAATGAGGCGACCGCTCCAAAAAACGATCGTGAATGGGGAAACCCGAATGGCTTGGCTTGGTGCGGTCGGCCTGGTCGAATATTCAACCCGCCAGAAATCCATCGCACCGCTCCCCATGGAGCGGTGGAGCACTTGGCGAGGAGCGAACGTGAATGGGGAAATCTGGAACGGCACAGGTACTCGTGGTGTGTGGAGCGCTCGTGAATGGGGATATCCATCACTCCATTTGGCTCAGTCTGTGTCAGTGAGTTGTCGAGGCAAGCACCCATCATGGCGGGCGGTCGTGAATTTGTGACAGAAGTGATTGAAATGTACAAACAGCTACCCTGCCTTTGGAATGTGACGGATCCAGATTAACATGGCAAGGTAAAGAGAAATCTTGCCTTAGAACAATTGTTACAATCGTTCAAAACACAGGACGAGAACTCGACAAAGAATACAGTCAATAAAAAAATCGGAAAAGAAAGAAAACTTTAGTTCTTCATATATCATTCCAGTGGAGAGAAATTGCAGTGTCGCTGCCAATCTCTGATGAGGAGTTAAACTTTGCCGCACCACAGTTTCTTTCTTCTTCATTAGGGGAGTAACGAGCTCCAGTAAATGGCAGTAGGTGGGCTCGTTCATCCTCAAATAACTGTGCCAACCACAGGGCTCCAATTCGAGGTCCTTAAAGAAATTTATGTGGGAGTTGCGACTCCTATTCAAGAGCCACTGCTTGTACCACTTCTTCTTGGGCTTCCTTCCCTTAATACAAAACAAATAGCCGCGCACATCATTATTCGTCCATGATGGCTGACAGCGACACGTTCACTGCTGAAGACATGAGTGACTGGTCGACACGGCACGGTTTGAATAAAAGGCGGCACTGCGAAGGCTCTGGAGAAACCCCTTTCCACGTCACAGGAAGAGACCGCTGTGATCGTGACGAAATTTTAAATAGTGTGAAAATAGAAAATGTGAACCAAAAAGCGTCGTGGGTGCAAACGATGGAAGATGGTCGGCAGACATGAAAATGCAAACGAGTAACAAAACCTACAAAGAAGATTATTAAAACTCCAGGACTTTGAGGACTGTTTTGCATTTACTTTTGGTTGGCCTCACTGTACGGGTTGGCCAATGACAGACAACACCCTTTTGCTTGTCACTTTCCCACCATAGAACAAATCTCAATATTTCAATACATTTTCTAAAAACTGGGACCTCTGCTTTATTTAATGTACACATGTGACGTCCCAGTCACTAACGGTACATGACTTAGCCGTTGCAGATTCGGTAGAAGAGTCGACAAAAAAACTTCAGGATGCTACAATTGCAGTTGATAAATGGACGAAGAAATGGAGACTAAAATTGAATGAAACAAAATCAACACATGTCCACTTCACGTACAAAACAATAATAAATATTCCACTGGAGATCAATCGTAACACCATTCCGTATGCTAACTCAGCGAAATAACTAGGGATGACGCTAGATGCAAAGCTTAAGTGGAAAGAGCATGTCAAGAAGAAACAGAAAGATTAAATACAGAAAATTACATTGTCTGATGGGCCGATACTCTCAACTCAGCACCCACAATAAAGTACTGTTATATAAGAAGTATTGATGCCGATTTGGTCCTATGGAATTCAACTATGGGGCTGTACAGCCAAAAAAAAAGTGCAAATAATTCAAACTTTTCAGAATAAAGTGCTCAGAAGTATTGTAAATGCTCCCTGGTACATTAGAAACGACGACCTCCATAGAGACTTACGCGTGGACAGCGTCATAGATGTCATTAAAAAAAAAAACAGCACGACGTTACGAGAACCGACTTCACGTGCACTCAAATATGGAAGCTCTTCAGCTACTGGACAATTCGCAACAAGTTCGGCGTCTGAAAAGAACCAAACCCCTGGATCTTGGATGCTGACGTTGTAGCGTAAAAAAACTAGTGTGGTGCCTGCTTGTGAACATTCACCATAAAAACGATGCATAAAAATATTTGAAGTAAATAACTAGATAGTTACTTGTAAAATTACATTTGTGTAACTAGTTGTTATATAAAAATAAACGCTTACAAAAAAATTCTAAAATTACAGATTACAGACACTGTTTTTGTCTCACAAATTCATTATTGTTTCTTTCAAGCCATTAGGTACCTTTCAGAAAAAGAAGAAAAAAATCATCTATAAAAATTTCTCATTTAATGTAGAAACCATATGGGTTGTAATGTCGGTGGTGGGCTGCAGTATCCGCTTTAGTGATGGAATTATAGAAAAAAAGCTGCAAATCCCTACAAAACGGTTTATTATTTTGTACAGAACACCCCTCTCTTACATATCACAGCCCCTACGTAGTTTAGTACCTATTCAGGGTGGCCACTCGATCAGGATTTTCATTTTCCCTGACTTTTCCCTGACTTCTCCCTGACCTTTCTGTCGATTTCCCTGATTCCGAGATTTTTAAGCCCGACTCTTCCACCTTTTTTCCCGATTTCCTTGCTTGAATTTTAACATATGCCCTGTCAAATTGAAATGTCTAAAGGGTAAATAAACGGGTAAGTTGACTTAATATTAATTATTACACTGAAGGATTTATGTATTAGTTTATTAATGTGCTAACCTAAATAAATTTCTGATTTAGAGGCGCGAAGAACAAAAAAAGCTGCGTCAGCACACGAAAAAACGCTGCGAAGTCCTTGTCATATGGATTTTTCTGTTGGACATACCTACAGAAATGTTGGAAATACATTTATTGCTTCTTACATGTGAAATTATTGAAATAGCTATTGTTGATGGTTTCCACCAATTTTGGCCCCCAAAAACACGAAATAGGCTCATATTTTTGACAATTTGTCTTTGATCATTGATAGTGTCATTCAACTGTCTTGATTCACCTGTTGAAACTACTTCTAGTGTTATTATACAAGCTTATGGTAATTTCAGACAATTTCCCAGGTTTTTGACTCAGAATAAACGAATTGTGGAAGCTCAACCTTCGTTACTACCTCAATTCTCACTCTTTTATCAAAATCAACTTCTTATTCGATCTTCTCGCCCTAAAAAACAGGGAAAACGATACCTCACAAGCTCACGTTCACTAAAACCTCGAAAACCCCTACTTTTACACCCATTTTTCACCCATAACACCCCTGGGTGTATTTTGACCGGGCTGCCGAGCTTTGGAGCACAACTAGGACCCAAATGGGGACCGAAACTGTGTGCGGAAGAACGACGATTTTAGACCATAATTTAACGAAATTTAATGCTGAAACTTCGTTAGAACCTCGATTTTCCACTATTTGGTCAAAACTGACTTCATATTCGGTCTTCTCGTCCCCAAAAACATGAAATACGATACCTCAAAAGCTAATGTTACTAATACACAAAAAAAAAACATTTTTCACCCATAACACCCTTGGGTATATTCCGATCGGGCTGCAATGTTTTGGGACACAACTAGGGCCCAAATGGAGCATGTGTGCAAAAGAACGAATTTTTTTAGACCGAAAATGAAGTAGATATGGATGATACGGCGGACGGACATTGCATTTTGGTTTATTATTCTGTGAATAATACACCTATGTATTCGCTCAGCAAAAAAATTTTATAACACCCCCTCAAAATTTTTTCTTTTCCGTTTCAAGGTGCGTAGATTCCAAAAATGCAATAACCGTCCGCCGTCCACCGTACGCCGTATCACGTGTGCCGGCTTCATTTCCGGGCTAAAAAATTCGCTCTTTCGCACACAAGCTCCATTTGGGCCCTAGTTGTGTCCCGAAACTTTTCAGCCCGATCGGAATATATCCAGGGGAGTTATGAGTGAAAATGTGTGTAAAAATAGGTACTTTTTGCGTTTTAGCAACATGTTAGTAACATGAGCTTTTGAGGTATCGTTTTCCATGTTTTTGGGACGAGAAGACCGAACATGAAGACGATTTTGACCAGAGTGGAAAATCGAGGTTCACCAAATGTTCAGCTCCCAAAATTGATTTTTCGTGAGTCAAAAACCTGGGAAATCGTCTGAAATCACAATCAGTTTGTATAATAACACTAGAAAAAGTTTCAACATGTGGGTCAAGACGATTAAATGGCACTACCAATGATCAAAGATAATTTGAAAAAAAAAAGGAGCGTACCTAATTCGTGTTTTGGGGGCCAAAACTGGTGGAAACCATTAGAAATAGCTATTCGAATTATTTCACGTGAAAGAAACAATAAATGAACAGCCAACATTTCTGTAGGTTTATCCAATAGAATAATAAACCTATGTGACAAGGACTTTGCAGCGTTTTTGGAATAGGCGCACCTTGAAACGAAAAAGAAAACATTTTGAGGGGGGGGTGTTATAAAAATGTTTGCTGAGCGAACATAGGTGTATTATTCACAGAATAATAAACCAAAACGCTGCAAATCCCTACACAACGGTTTTGTACAGAACACCCTTCTGCTACAGATCACAGCTCCCTGTATAGATAACCCTTCTTATGTAGATCACAGACCCTCCGTAGCTAACCCCGTAATCGTCACTAGGTACCTACACTAAATCACGTGTTAAATGTTGCTAAAATAATTCTAACAATGAAAAACAGTAGCTAAAATAGCATAAAGAAACAAATAAGTTCTGAAGAGAAATTGTTGATCTGGAGTGAATTCAACAATTCACTCCAGATTCATGTCCCGGTAGGGTTTCGATCTCGGGAACTTAGGCGTAACAATCCGTCACTTAGACCACTGCGCTACAGCGCCAACCTGGCCGAGAGACCAGTGATATGTGCTCTCAACTCAGCTTGATGCCTGCATTCCCTGCTTTTAATGGAAAATTGTAAAGCAAATTTTATGGCAACATCATAGAATGCTCCGATGGTCTCAAAAATTCTGAAAAAAATCGAACTAAATTCGAGAAAACCTACACCTTAAAATGCAATTTCCCGAGATAGGGATTCTCTGGACATTTCAACCCCTCGTTTCACCCCTTAGAGTTGAGTGACTAGACCAACTAGAGCCCAAACGGGCTCTGAATGAATTTTGGTTCATGGGAACTAAGGAAAATGCCGCGGACGGTGTAAGGACGGAAATATTTTTATTGGATATTCGTATTCTACATCCCTTAACGCAACAAATTACATTGGATTGGAGAGGGGGGGGGGGGGGGTAAACAAATGTTTGTGGTCGATTCCAATGGTTCATTATTGAAAATAATAAACCAAAATCCGTCATTAAACGAGCGTGAACCAACCACATGCCAGTCCTCGGCTTGACACAGCTTGCATGCACAAGGATCCGACAAGTGCAAAGACACTAACTTCATTAGCACTAAACTTACCTGATTTTACAGCTCGACAATCGAAAATATCCGCCCGCCGCCCACGCGCAAAACCCTCTACCAACTTTCTTTGGGATGGAACATCGATGCTCGATGTTATTGATACAGCGATGTTTTTGACTTCGATGTTCCATGTTTTACCATCGATGCTGAAAGGTCTGATATTATCTAACATCGATGTAACCGTTATGATATCTATGGTAAACATCGATACCATCGATGTTAGCTGAATCAATATCGATGTAATTGTGAAATAGAGGAAAATACAAGTTGGAAAGAAACTGGTGGAAGTGGAAGAAGAATACCCAGTACGAATATTCGAATGCCATCAATTTATGTTCAAGTACCCTATCGACTGGTTCATAATCGAACTTCCCACTTTTATTCCCTAGAAGTTCCCACAGGGCTGCGGGGAGCTGAGGGAACGGATGGGGCAGTGATTACATCTTCTACTCCTTACTAGGCGTTGCACGCTCTGAACCTTTCAAATGACTGGACACAAGCAGAGCGGGAAATAAGGTGCGTCAGTTCAAAATCTCAAGAACACGGCGGACATGCGGTAATTTTCCCTGACTCGCCTCTCGATTTCCCTGACTTTTCCCTGACTTCCCTGACCAACATTTTTTTCCCTGACTTCCCTGACCGGTGGCCACCCTGCTATTCCGCACTACAAGTTAAATATCATGCGCTGAATGTTCAAGCAGTAGTTAAAACGGCAAAAAGAAACACAAATGGTTCGCTCTTTGTAATTCTAAAGAGAAATTGTTGATGTGAAGTGAAAAATATTCGGTCCCGGAACCGCGATTCGAACCTCTGATTTCAAGTGCAAAACAGTAAGTGCCTGACGCCTAGACCACTCCGCTATGGCAACCACCTGGCCGAGAGACGAGTGATGTGCGCTTTTAACCCAGCTTCATGCCTGCATACACACAGGGCAAATTTCATAGCGAATTTTATGGCGACATTGTAAAATGCTCCAGATGGTCTCAAAAATTCAGAAAAAAATTGAACTATTTAAAAATACGAGAAAACCCACACTTCAAAATAAAATTTTCTGAGATAGGGATAATCTGGATATTTCAACCCCTATTTTTCACCCCTTAGATTTGAGTGACAGTAAAGGTTCTCACACACTAGGCGGGAGCAGGAAAGGAACAGGACGGGAAACAGCCGCGGCACACGGATCGTATTTTTTTGCTTCTGCGTATTTGAATGGAGATAAGCACACTAGGTGGGTCACGGCATGCGGCAGGAACAGGACGGGTTCCGCCGCGATCGCTCTCGAAGCGAAAAACGCTGCAAAGTCCTTGTCACATGGGTTTATTATTCTATTGGACACACCTAGAGAAATGATGTTTATTTATTGTTTCTTTCATGTAAAATCATTGAAATAGCTATTTCTGGTGGTTTTCACCAATTTTGGCCCCCAAAACACGAATTAGGTATTAGGCTCCTTTTTTTTTCAAATTATCTTTGACCATTTGTAGTGCCATTTAATCGTCGATCCACATGTTGAAACTTTTTCTGGTGTTATTATACAAACTGATTGTGATTTCAGACGATTTCGCAGGTTTTTGACTCATAAAAAATCAATTTTGGAGCTGAACATCTGGTACAACCTAATTTTCTACTCCTTGGTCAAAATCGACTTCATATTCGGTCTTCTCGTCCCCAAAAACATGGAAAACGATACCTCAAAAGCTCATTTTACTAACATGTTACTAAAACACAAGAAGTACCTATTTTTATACACATTTTCACTCATAACACCCCTGGATATATTTCGATCGGGCTGAACAGTTTCGTGACACAACTAGGGCCCAAATGGAGCATGTGTGCGAAAGAACGACTTTTTTAGACCGAAAATGAAGCCGGTACACGTGACACGGCGGATGGCGTACAGCGGACGGCCATTGCATTTTTGGAATCTACGCACCTTGAAACGGAAAAGAAAAAATTTTGAGGGGGTGTTATAAAAATTTTTGCTGAGCGAATACATAGGTGAACCAAAACGGCGTTTCCTGGCACGGGACGTTCTCCCTCCAACGTCCAATTTTTTTCCACGTTCACTCTCGCCTTCCCCACGTTCACCCACACACCAGTGCCTTTCTTTCTGATGCCCTCCCCCGACATCTTTGTTCTCTCAGACTTGTTCTCTCAGATTAGGTTGTTTGGTTGAGAATGGAATTTACTGAAGAAACCCTCATTGTAGAGGTAGAAAAATACAGAGTGCTGCATGATCTATCACACTGTTTGTATTACGGTACGAAGATCAAAGAGAATGGCTGACAGGTTTGTATTACGATGATGATGAATCACTCATGAATTAAACTTGTACGACAGGCGAACACAATAAAATGAAACCACTCTCACTCTGAGAAGCAAATGGGAACTAGGTAGTACCGTGGACGCTTGGTGGACAAAAATTTTTGAGAACCAGTAGAGCTTGAAACGAGGGGAGTATGGCCGAGTGGTGGGGGAAAGAGAGTTGAGGAAGGTCCTGCCTGGTGTGGGTATGGGGGGGTGGGGGGTAAAAATTCCATGGTCGATTCTGAAGGTTCACTATTGAAAATAATAAACCAAAAGGGGTCCTTATTGTTAACAGGAATCTATTCACTTCAACTGTAAACTCCGATGGGTTCATTAAACGGCGATGACTCAATTCCCCATCAGTATCTGGTGGGTCGTGGGTCTAAACAGGAGAATAAAAAATCAATATGAATGGCTCTCACGACCGAACAAAAGGCGAACATCATTTGGCAGCTAGAGGCGGGTGGGCCAATGTTGCATTATCAAAGGAGTTTGGTGTTGCTCACTCAACAATCAGTTCGGCGTGGGGGAGCCGAGAGAAAAAAGGAGTTTTTGAGTGATTCCTTTTCTACACAAAAACACAAGAAGTAAGAACCCCCCCAAACATGTCACCATAGAAAAAACTTTGCTGCAATAGTTCAAGATGTGGCAAAATGAACAAAAAATGAACAGATCTTTTCAATAAAACTCATAAGAACCACATAAAATACTATACTAACTTCGTATCAATTGTGAGGATACATAACACAAATCCCAATGAAATTCCAAAAATCTCCAAGGTTACGACTTTCGGTTATAATTTCCGAATAACGACAGTTCCTTGGAGGACGTTATAAACAATATCCACTGTACCTGTCTTGGTGTCCACACATGCTACGTTTGTAGAGGAATTACTGCTTTCAAAATTAGCAAATCATAAACAAGTGACGCGAATTTGAGATTATTGTCATTATTTCATTATTGACTTTCTTACATTACTGTTGGTGCGGCTTCCCTTCCTGTATTTAGTGTGTTTATCTTTCTGTTTTTAAAAATAATGTTTTCAGGAAAACAAGGTGAGATTGGCAGAGAGAGACTATCGAAGTCCCAAAAAGCTCGGGACAGGGATACTAGTTTCAGGGGTTGGGGCCTACTGGCCCGCCAGACAGCTAGGTATTTTCACCACAGGTAATAAACAACTACAAAACACAATAAAAGTATGTTAGAAAGTGTGGAGATAGCTTATAACACAAGTCTTCCTCTAGCCAGGAGGACGAACCAGTGTGCTCTACTCGTAGGTACATGAATCCATACAGAACCCAAGTGATCTTGTTTTCAGCTGCAGCTCCTTTACTATCTGTATACAATTGTTTACTTACCCTTTTAGCTTTACTTACACCGTTTAAGTTTAAAGTAAATAACTAAAATACAATATAATCAAATCTTGAGCACAAGAAAAAACTCTCAACCATATTGACGTCAGCCACTATAACATGCCTCAATGTCAGGATATATCTAACCTGTTTGAGAATGGTGAAGGATTTGAGAGTGAATTTGGAAACTAAAAGTAGCATGCACACTCGGTTGAAACACTAACAAAATGAAGAACACTAAATGCAAACTAAATTTAAAAAACTATATTTTGAAAAACTGTTCAAGAAAATTTTATGAAACTCATTTGGAACTTCCGATTTTATAGCGTGTTGCAATTTTGAAAACATTTGATCAAAAATAGAAATTTGGAATTTAACATGGTGACACGTTGTAGGGCAGGTAGGTACCACTTTCAAGGTCCGAGTTTTTTTATGTTGCTGAATGTGGCCAGGGCTGGTACTCATCGCTCGGCGAGTAGACCCAGTCACATTTTTACAGATTTGGCGACCATGTACGGCTACGTCACTTTCAAGACCAAGTCTTAAGGGTGAAGTCAAAACTAAACATTGGTCATTCAAGACCTTTTCAATTGAACACAAACAGAATACAAAGAATAAGTTAGTTAGCAGAATAATTCAGAACTGGCTACTCGGGTAGCAGAAGAGAATTTCACGTTGGTGCTTTAATGCAGCCATGAGAGCAAATTGAAACTGAAATCTCTGAAACTCACCTCTACCCATAAAGGATCCACAGGTCTCGGACATTTTTCATAAATAGCTTTCCCATGTGAGAAGTCCACCACCTCGTCTTCTTTGCCATGGATGACTAGCACAGGCGAAGTCACTTTGGGTACCTTGTCAATGCTGGAATGTGAAGTTTAGAATTAGCCCACTTAACAAACTCCTCAACAAGAAACATAGGAAATACAGTTTCAATTTATTGCAAAAATAAATTCACAAAATCTTAGCTAAACTAGTTTTGGGAATGTTTCTGATCTGCAATCATGCCATTTCATAGTGGACCATGGAAGGGAGGGGGGAGGGATATCAATGCAGAAGAGAACTCGTATGTACTGCAATGATGATGTTCGAAATTACCATACATTGAATTAAAATGAAACTTCGTCCCCGTTAATGGTTTAATTATTTCATGTCTACTTGAAAAATGAAAAGCACCAGCGCTGCTGACAATGTGCAGCCCCAATGCATACTTTTTGTTACAAAATATGCTTGGATATAATTGTTATTGTTTAGTGAACACATACAGTGTAGGCTTTGTTCTGAGTCATCTTCAACCACCGCACTGCTTCGACCCTTGCATCGCTACTCAAGTTGTTACTGACCAAAATACATCACCGACAATAGAATTCGGGAAACCGATTTTTAAATAGGAGAAGTGTATAAGAAAAGGGTAAGTACTTCCA
Source organism: Leptopterna dolabrata (assembly GCA_954871275.1). Taxonomy (NCBI): domain Eukaryota; kingdom Metazoa; phylum Arthropoda; class Insecta; order Hemiptera; family Miridae; genus Leptopterna; species Leptopterna dolabrata. Next base: position 5,835,190 of record OX940974.1, on the reverse strand, counting down.
TGAAAACGAGTTATACCACTTCTAGTAATCAAACCAACCTCAGTAACAGAAAGAGTAATTATTGATGTGGTTGTACTGAGTATGGTTTGATCACCAAAGCCGGTTGGTCACCAGATTCGGTGTGGCCTGATCGTCAGGAGGATCAGGATTTGATCCGATCATTTCGCTCATGGGATGGGTCGCTAATGGCCAGTCGCTCATGGCCAACCATTTGCCTCACCACCATGGGGTGGGACGAGGGCGTTGGGGTTGGATCCGACAGACAACAGTCCCCTTCCCAATCACAACAACCAAGAGACAGTGCTACAGCAATAGGCTACCTCCTCGCCCTGAAAATTCCCTAAATCGATCTCCAGAAGGAAACTAACAAGCCACATGGGTCTGATTTAGAAACTCACAGATTGGAGCCCTGAAGACGCGATTCGTCCAACCTTTCACCATCTCTGCTCTGGTAGCAGAAGCATATTGCTTGGAGGAGCTTGTTTGTGACGCCTATTCACAAGTTAGCAGATAAATGTAGGAGAGAACATTCAAGAATGATAAGCTCCCTGTCCAACCTGCCAAAACACCTGGAGAAGCTTGTTGTGCCCCTCAGTTCTCCCACTTCATTGCATTTGAACAGCATGGCTTCGTCTGGGGACGTTCAATAGTTAGCAACCTTCTGGAGTTTCAGGAGTATGTAATGGGCGAATTTTGCAATGGTTGTCAGGTCGAGGAAGTCTCTACGGATTATGCTAGAGGTTTTGATAATTTACGACACCAGCATATCTTGGCTAAACTCACAGCTTTGGGGGTCTTTGGCTCCTTACTGAACTGGATGACCAGCAAACCTTCTGGATAGATGTCTCACGGTGAAGGTTAAAAACACTAGGTGTTCCCCAGGGGTCCCATATTGGACCCCTGCGGTTTCTTCTATTGGTAAACAGCATAGTTGTTGGTCTCTTGCCTGGAGTAAAGTATTGGTTGTTTGGTCAAAAATTTTGGCGAGGTGGCATTTATGAGGGGGGATGTTTGCAGATTTGTGTGGATCCGTTGGGTTCGTGGCGTACAATTTGTTTTTGAATGAGACCAAGTGCTCGGTAATCACATTCCACTGTATTGCTATCCCCATAACTCACGTGTATCGGATAAATGGTCTCCCCTCTCGCACGTGCGTGAGATTGTCGACCTCGGAGTTTGGTCTGACACCCAGCTAACATTCAATGACCCTACTGATAGAGTCACCAATAAGGTGATGAGAGCTCTTGGATTTCTCAAGAGAAATGCAAGGAGCTTTTCCAGTGTCCCGGCGACTGTTCTCCCCTACAAGGCCTTGGTGCTACCCATGTTGGAATATGTGGTGGTGGTCCGGCGTCTCTATTATGGAGTAAATGTCCATCAATTCCCTTCCCATGAAATAAACTACCCTTCCCTGCTGAGAAGCTGTAACCTGGTGCCACTCCAAGCTAGACGATCCATGAGTGACATGGCCTTTTTGAGCAGACTGGTGGGAGCCAGCTGGACTGTCCCTCTCTCCTTGCAATGATTGGATTGCCAATCTGGCAGGTCCGGACTCGAAATCTGGCGCTATTTTCCGACGACCCCCCCCCCCCCCCATTACTTATACCATAGACCAATGTCCAGGCTCCCCCGACTGGTGAATCTCCTCCTTCAAACCAATCCAGAGATCGACATTTTCAACAGCCCGATTACAAAGATTTAAAAAAGTGTTTCAAGGTACCCACCCTCCTGAATTTCTCACTTTCTCACAACTTCTAAATTCTGTCTATTCTAATCTACTAGACTGCTTAGGTTAATTTATTCTATCTACTTCCATGTAAATTTGTGGCAACTGCTGTATTATTTCTTGTCTCTATGTAACTGTGGTCGCCCATATGTATTAATAAATAACAAATAAAATAAAACCTCCAGTGCCAACCACCAAAACTGATGCAAACCCCAAGGTTCATGAAACAAAAATAAAATTATTGAGAATAACCAAATGTGTTTGGTGCAAGATGGTGCTGACCCTTGTGCTTTGCATTACACAAAACTATTCTGGAAAAAATTTTACTACAGTTCCAGTTAAGCAACATAAGCATAATTATATGAGTTAACTCGAACATTTTTGTTACTGAACACTACCACAAGCCAAGTATGTATGGTGAATTTGGCAGTTTTTGTTGATTCTTAGCTATTTTCCACGATTTCTAGCGAATGAACGCATAAGAGAGGCACAAGACTACCGCCGCATATTCCAAAGTGGGTAACACCAAGGCCTCGCAGAGGTGGACAACTGCTGGGACATTGGAAAAGCCCCTTATATTTCTCTTGGGAAATCCAAGATCCTTATTGGTGACGCTGTCACTATGGTCACTGAAGGTTAGCTGGGTGTCAAACCTAATTCCCAGGTCGACGTCTCATGCACACACAAGAGGGGGAGAGACCGTTTATCCGATTATGAGTTATGGGGGTAGCAACACAGTCGAATGTGATTACCAAGCACTTGCTCTCCAATTGTTGTTCTCCACACACCATAAACCTAACACATCCACACAAACCTGCAACCGCTCGCAGTCCCTCACCGATGCACCACACCAAAAATTTTGCAAAATCATCCGCAAACAACAAACACTTTACTCCAGGCAAGGTACCAATTATGCTATTTACCACTAGAAGAAACAGCAGGGGTCTAATATGGGACCCCTGGGGAGCACCTGAAGTTGCGTAAAATGGTGTAGAGGTAACGTTATTAACATTCACCGTGAGACATCTATCCAGAAGGTTGCTGGTCATCCAGTTCAATAAGGAGCCAAAGACACCCAAAGCTCTTGAGTTTTGCCAAGATATGCTGGTGTGGTAGCTTATCGAAAGATTTAGCATAATCCATAGAGACTACATCGACTTTACCACAGCGAAATGTGCCCATTACATACTCCTGAAACTCCAGAAGATTGCTAACTATTGAACGTCCCCAGACGAAGCCATGCTGTTCAAATTCAATAAAGTGGGAGAACTGAGGGGCAAAGCAAGCTTCTCCAGGAGTTTTGGCAGGTTGGACAGGGAGCTTATCAGTCTTGAGTGTTCTATCCTACATCTATCTGCTGTACTTGTGAATGGCCAGACTGAATTGGACATATGGACAACAAGCTTCTCCAGGAGTTTTGGCATGGTGAACAGGGAGCATATCGGTCTAAAGCGTTTTACAGATATGATAAAATAGCAAAAAAATGGCGGGGGGAGGGGGGCAGGGGGATCTCAGAGGTCCATGTCAGTATAATAAGTGACCAGAAACCGAGGAAATGTGAATACTAAATGATCACTTCCTCCACTGACTGGTAAATATATTCCCAAAAAACCATGGCAGACGTTTTTAAAATATAAAGTTGCCTACCACATTAACAAGAACAAGATACGGTGGCAACATCGAGTTAACACTATCAGGTGGGAACATCAACTGATTAGAATTAAATATTGATTAAGGGTAGAATGAACTGTTGTTGTTGTAAGTCGGAGTTGTAAAATTAAGTGTGGAGTGATGGGGTACCTAACGTATTGCAGCTGATACGAGGCGAGTCTGCTACAAAACAGTACCTATAAGAAGCGTTGCCAGGTCCAACATTTGTAATCCATGCATTTTTGAAACATTTATACATAGGTATGTAATTTCAACAATTTTCATATATATATATATATATATATAAATAAATTATTTAGGTTGACCAACAAACGGAGTTTTTAAAAACACTTTTTAACACTAGGGACGATAGAACAAAGAGCCGTACGGACAGAGTAGGAGCACAGAGATGACAGAAACCTGAAGGACTGCAGTCCGATAATATATGTAAGCTCGGACATATTATGCGTGGCAGCGTGGGTCGAGAGTACTGAATATGGTATATCCCCCCTCCCACCACTCATGAGATTGGAACAAAATTTCGAGGGCAGCCTAGAATAAGGTACAAGGATGTTATAAATATACACAACACAAACAGATAACGCAAAAGAACTAAATATTAATATTAATATTTAATATTCATATATATAAATATTAATAAACACAGTTAATAAAACGCTGCAAAGTCCTTGTCACATGGGTTTATTATTCTATTGGACACAGCTACAGAAATGTTGGCAGTTCATTTATTGCTTCTTTCATGCGTAATAATCGAAATAGCTATTTCTGATGGTTTCCATTAATTTTGGGCCCTAAAACACAAATTAGGTACTTTTTTTTTAAAACTATCTTTGATCATTGGTAGTGCCATTTAATCGTCTTGATCCACGTGTTGACACTTTTTCCAGGGTTATTATACAAACAGATGGTGATTTCAGACGATTTCCCAGGTTTTTCACCCATAAAAAATCAATTTTGGGAGCTGAACATTTGGTAGAACTCAATTTTCCCCTCTTTGGTCAAAATCGACTTCATATTCGGTCTTCTCGTCCAAAAAAACATGGAAACCGATACCTCAAAAGCTCATGTTACCAACATGTTGCTAAAACGCGAAAAGTACCTATTTTTACACACATTTTCACTCATAACACCCCTGGGTATATTCCGATCGGGCTGAAAAGTTTCGGGACACAACTAGGGCCCAAATGGAGCATGTGTGCGAAAGAACGACTTTTTTAGACCGAAAATGAAGCCGGTACACGTGATACGGCGGACGGCGTACGGCGTACGGTGTACGGCGGACGGACATTGCATTTTTTGAATCTAGGCACCTTGAAACGGAAAACAAAAAATTTTGAGGGGGTGTTATAAAAATTTTTTGCTGACCGAATACATAGACGTGTATTATTCACAGAATAATAAACCAAATAAACCAAAAAGAAATATAATGGGGAATTTGTCAACTTTTTTTAATATTCAGTTTTTGGAAAAATGATATTTCGAAGTCTGTTTTCGCAAATAAGCGGTATTTTTTAAATGAGGTGAGTGCAAGTAAAAATGTGGCAAGAAATGACGTATCAAGTGTAATGACAGCTTTGGCCCAAGGAGGGAGCAAAGCTTTGGAGGTGAAGGTTCTCAATACTGCCTACAACCCAATATCAGAAATGGCAAACCTTTCTGGCAACCTTCAAGAACCTTTGGTGTGACCTTTCATGAAACTCACCTTGTTTAATTTTGAGGAAATGTTTTTTTAAAATTTGTTTAGATATATATTTGTGGTTCCATCCATCCATCCATTGCGGTTCTGTGCATAGTGATGCACTAGCGCTCTGGCGGATTTGGGTTGAAATACTCAGTGAAATCACCTCATACGTAATTTATATCGAGCTCTGAAATTTAGATTTCACAACGAAAAATTCATCCTCGTCTTCTGCCGACACTGTCGACATTAACACTTCACTATGTGGTCAATAAGTGGTAACGTCCGTTAATGGGCTGAGTTTGGCCAAAAAAGGAGAACTTATAACCCAAAAAAATTGCCCATTATACAAGAGGGTCCAACTTGAGGGGATGACTTGGCCATACAGGTTATGCATGGAAATTTGTCATGTGGTGGTGGGGGACTGTATGATGAGATACACAATGAATGAAACGGGAAACATGTACAAAATAGCAGTCCAGGGGCTAGGGAATGGTTAGCTCGACAAAAGTTGAAGTGGGAAGTAGCTGCGTGTCGTGCAACGGGATTGAAATGAAATCTAAATTTTTAAGCTGAATTACGAACGTTTGGTTACAATATATGACACAGTCTCTGCCAGATATGGCTAGATGTATTCCAAATAGTCCACCATTGGAGATAATTTGAGCAGTGTCTCCATGAGGGAAAACGAGAAGGTAAGGTACTGGTTAATTTTTGCAATTAGGTTAACATAGGAGGCCAGGAAGGTGCAATCAGGTACTTACACATATCAACACTGCCTGATAGCAAAAATTTTACTTCGCAGGTTTCTGGTGGTTCAGAAATAATAATAATAATAATAATAATAATGATAATAATAATAACAACAATAATAATAATAACACACTGAGAGAAGGTAAATACGTATTAATCCCTTGCTAACGAGATAAGGACGATGTGGGAGCAGGAGGTGGTACGTTCCCGTGGTCTTGTCTGCCACCAGGGTTATACCCAAGAAACTCCATGAAGCTTGAGGATCCTTGGGTTGCCCGGTGGACTTTACGAGGGCGTGCAGAAGGCCGTGCTAATTGCTTCGTGTAGCCTGGTGAGGGAGTTTTGGGGGAGGCTATTAGGTACTTATCGGTTAACGGTAGGCCACTCATTTAACGATTTAAAATTATTTAAATTATTATTTTCTGAATTATTAGTTATCGCTTTCGTTCGTTGTCTGGATGTGTTTTCAGTCAGTGTCGAATGATGGCAAACGTGGAACGTGTGGCAGGCGGTACCAAGTTGGGTAAAGACGCGATTTTTTACAATTCTTTCAAATTTGTTTTACAAAAAAAGCTGAAGGTTGTTTGGGACTTCTGAATAGATTAGTGGAATGCATTGTCAAGCGATCTGGATGCTCGCTAGCGCTCGCATCTCAAAAATGATAAACAATCCCAGAAACTATCCCGTGAATGAGCAGGTTGTTTGGGACTTCTGAATAGATGAGTGGCCTCCCGTTAACCGATAAGTACCGGCTATTATGCCCGACCACTGAGCCCTCCACATGCACTTGCGGGTGGGAGTAGGCCCTTGGCCCCCCACTCGCGTCACCCCGTGGTACTTTTTACCCCCCACGGGTGATGACCACCCAAATAATAATAATAATAATAATAATAATAATAATAATAATAATAATAATAATAATAATAATAATGAGCCTGATATTGTCCTTGTGCACAAGGCGGAGGGAACGACCTACCTAATTGACATCTCTGTACCTCTCACATCAAACCTCGAAGCCAAGCACAGGGAGAAGGTAAATAAGTATGTATCCCTTGCTAACGAGATAAGGACGATGTGGGAGCAGGAGGTGGTACGGATCGTTCCCGTGGTCTTGTCTGCCACCGGGGTGATACCCAAGAAACTCCATGGAAGTTTGAGGATCCTTGGGTTGCCCGGTGGACTTTACGAGGACATGCAGAAGGCCGTGCTGATTGCTTCGTGTAGCCTGGTGAGGGAGTTTTTGGGGGAGGCTATTATGCCCGACCACTGAGCCCTCCACATGCACTTGCGGGTGGGAATAGGCCCTTGGGCCCCCCACTCGCGTCACCCCGTGGCACTTTTTACCCCCCCACGGGTGATGACCACCCAAATAATAATAATAATTATAATAAGGTAGTGGCTGCTAGAATATACCTGACGTATTCCCTGCGTGTCGTAAAAGGCGTACTAAAAGGGAACTGCTGCATCCAGAGTGCCCAGACCATCTGGGCGGTCTCTGGAATTAGCCCCTCCTGGTTCCTGGTGAAGGGTGAAAGCCAGCAAGGTGAAGCCAGGGGCCCTCAACGCAGCACCCCTGCGGCCTGGCTAGGGTGGCCATGGCTAACTCCGATGTCCACCCGAAACTACACTATGTTCCCAACAGCAGAAGAGGAACCACCGATCGATCAACATCAGAAAGACATACTGGCGCGGAAACAGCCGGAGGGTTTAGTGGTCGATCCGGCCCTTCTCATGATCGGGGCGCGGGCACCTCTAGGAACCTGTGCCCCCGTGCCGGTGGAGTTGGGGTGGCTATACAGCCTCCTCCCTAGCCAGCAACTAGTCGGGGCACCCGGTCTACATGGACCAGAGAAATGAATGAGTTCCTTGTCCGGGTGTACTTTGAGGTCACTGATGGAGGAGCTGAGACTGGCGGACATCGGCAAGAACTGCATGAAAGACTTTTCTGCCAGTACCCCCAGTAATCGCATCTCACCAGGCAAGTTGTGTCGGGGCAGCTGCATGCGGTGATGACAAAGCGAACACTCAGTAGCCTAACAGTAGACAGGATTCGGCAGGAAGTGCTGGAGGCACCTGAGTCTCCGGACGAGACAGAGCAGGCCACTGTGGCAGAGGGCGGTGATGAGGCCAGTGATGGGAGCGAACAGCCTGAGGGTCCGTCGGCAGAACCACCAGCCGACCCCATACATGTTGAGGGGGTGGGAGTGGATGAAACCTACCCCTCGGAATGGGAGCTTGCCTTTGGTCAGCCTCATGCCGAGTTCCGGGGGATGGCTCGTGAGTTTCGTCCAGTCCTTCCTTGTTCGAGGACTGGTGGCGAGACGGCCCGGATCCTTGGCTGTGTGGATGCCCTGATTGGGGAATGGCTGAGTGATGGTGTGGGCCTGCGGGAAATCTCTGATCTCCTGTTCTGTGGGGCAGTCACTGTGGCACGCCTCCACGGAGAGCAGGTCCCTCCTGTTGGCAGACTGCCCGGTCAGGGAGGGCGTGGTTCCAAAAAGCTGCCATTGCTCCACAGGTTAGATGCAAAATTAAGGAACTGCGAGCTAATATTACGCGGCTTAGCCAGCATGTTGAGGGTTGCGAAGGTCAGAGGCTAGACCGAAGGATCTTGGCGGTCACCCGTCGATATGAAGGGGTTGATACAACCACGCCTGTGGAGCTCATAGATCACTTGAAGATCACGTAGCGATCACGATCAAGTAGCCGCCTTGCGGAAGCGGCTCAGCGCTACCGTAAGAACTATCGGCGCTGCCACGACAACCGGCTGTTTGCTCGTAGCGAAAAGGGTTTCTACCGTTCCCTTCATCAGGAGGATACCGTCGTCACTGATCCGCCCAGCCCTGAAGGGCTGAGGGACTACTGGGCTGGGATCGGTCCGCCCCAGTGTCCTAAAACGAGCAGGCAGACTGGATTCGTGCGGAGAGTGATTCCATCGAAATCACTGCTGAGGGCGTGTCGCAGGCCATTGCCGAGCTTGCCAGCTGGACGGCACCCGGACCGAGTAAGCTGCAAAACTTCTGGCTCAAAAAGTTCAAGTCTGCCCGTGCTGCTCTTGCAGGGGCTTTCTCGGAGGCCATAAGTCGACCATCTGAGTTCCCTGTGGAGTTAGTTCTGTATGGGCCTGACGCAGCTCATCTCGAAGGGGGGCCCTACCACAGACCCGGCCAGGTTTCGGCCGATCACCTGTCTGTCGGTGGAATACAAGCTCCTTACAGCTGTGCTTTGCAGAAAGCTCAGCGACCACCTTGAGCTCCACGGCATCCTGGCCGATGAGCAGAAAGGATGTGTTCGGGGCTCAATGGGCTGTAAGGAGCAGTTTACCATTAACGGGGTGGTTATGGGTCTGGCAAGGCGAAGGCACTTGGACCTCTACACGTCCTACATCGATTAAGCCAAGGCGTTCGACAGTGTGCCCCACTCATGGATCTTGAGGGAGCTGGAAATGTACAAAGTTGACAAGCATCTTGTCAGCCTGCTCCGTTGCCTCATGAGCGAGTGGCGTACTCGGCTCCAGCTTCGTACTTCTTCTGAGTTAATGGATGCGGGGGAGATCAGGGTGATGCGTGGCATATTTCAGGGGGACTCTCTGAGTGCCCTGCTGTTCTGTGTTGTGCTGAACCCCCTTCCTTTCCCGTAGCTTCCAGAGGAGTCAAGTGGGCTGGAAGCTGAAGTACTTTCAAGGTGGACGAGACCGTCTCAAAATAGTTAGCCACTTGCTCTATATGGATGATCTGAAGCTGTCTGCCTCTACCAGGCGTCAGTTGGATTTACCTTCTGCGTCTGACTGAGGAGTTTAGTACAGACATCCATATGAGGTTTGGAGTCGATAAATGCAGGCCGAGCACCCTCAAGCATGGCCAGTTCGCGAAGGTTGAGCCACTTTTGCTTCGACCATCCGCCTCCTCAATCGATTCCCTGGAGGAGGGTCAGTGTTACAAGTACTTAGGGTAAGCGGAGGCTGCCGGCCTTGACCATGGTTCCATCAAGCGGACTCTGAGAGGTTTCGCTCGAGACTTGGGGCAATTCTCAAGTCAGGTCTCAACTCCCGCAACATGGTCAGGGCCATTCACATCTATGCAGCCTCCCTGCTGACATAGTCGTTTGGGGTTGTGAAGTGGCGCGACTCTGAGCTTGCATCCCTGGACCGCCTAGTCAGGACTCAATCGACTGCCTTCCGGGCTCATCACCCCAAGTCGGCGGTTGAGAGAGTCACGCTTCCACACGGTGTTGGGGGTCGGGGATTCCCTGACATCTCCAACCTCTGCTATCAGCAGGCGGGCGGGCTTCGGGAGCACTTTCTTGGTCGCATTACCATCAGCCCCATTGCAAACTCGGTTTGTCAGGTGGACGAGGGCATTAAACCCCCTCAGTCTGTGCGTGCCCAATGCTGACCCTCTTGGGAAAGTGGTTGAGGATGTGGCGGCGAGGCCTGGGGAGCGAAGGAGCTGCATGGGCGATTAGGTGCACAGCTCCTGTCCACCGCTGTCGACAGCTCTGTCTCTTGCAGATGGTTGGTGACTAGTTCCCTGTATGTCGAAACCGAAGGGTTCATGATCGCCGTACAGACCACATCCTGGCGGGTTGCCCGGCCCTTGCTCCCACCAAGTACCTGTATAGGAATAACATGATGGCGCATATAGTCCATCAAGAGCTGGCCTTAAAGCACGCTCTTGTTCAGGACAGGACGCGCTACTTCCAGTAGGAGCCAGTCAGGTACTTGAAGAATGAAAATTACAAGATGTATTGCCTCGTGTAGCCTGGTGAGGGAGTTTTTGGAGGAGGCTATTACGCCTGACCAACGAGCCCTCCACATGCACTTGCGGGTGGGATAAGGCCCTTGGCACTTTTCACCCCTCATGGGTGATGAACTGATGACCATCGAAATAATAATAATTTTTACTGCACATAGGATTTACAAATCCCACCTCATACGCAATATTAGCGACAGTAAAATAACTTAAACACAGCAGAAACTTGAGAGAAAGAAAACCTTGGGTATATTCCGATCAGGCCGCAAAGTTGCGGGACACAACTAGGCCACAAATGGGGAGCCTGTGTGCGAAAGAACGAATTTTTGACCAAAAATGAAGTAGATAATTATGCATGATACGGCGTACGGACATTGCATTTTTGGAATCTACGAAACTTGAAACGTAAAAGAAAGCATATTGAGGGAGTGTTATAAAAATTGTTTGCTGGGCGAATACATAGGTGTATTATGCACAGAATAATAAACCAAATTTCTATCTGTCCCAAAATGGAGTACAAAAAAATTCATGTCAAATAAACCCACAACAAATCAATAAATTGAGAGAGAGAGTATAAAATTGTACGGGTATAAGTGGCATTAAAATGACAAGGAAAAGAAAATGAGAGGGGGAAAGGCATAGAAAGAAGCGAAACTTGATAAGACAAAGGAAAGAGTGAAATCATGAAAGAGTGAGGAGAACGAGAATATCAAGAAGTAGTAGAAGAGGAAATTTGGGTCATTTAAAAAATATGGGTTCTTTTGGGCTCAGCTTTTTAAAAAGGAAAATAACTTGATTTTCATAGTTTTTCTTCTTCTACAAAGTGCCTCTATATGAGTCCCTTAGTAAGCCTTTACAGCATGCACACACTTCAGCAGCACACACAGCATGCACACACTTCAGCATTTCAGCAGATATTTTTTGAACGATGGATTTTAGAAAATTGTACGTTTGTAGGGAGTGAGAAAAAGCATATATCAAATTTAAGAATCCCCCCCCCCCCGCCATCACAATAAAAATTAAAAAACGATGCGAATTATTACATAACGGTTTATTATTTACCTGTCTAAATGCCCCTTCTGAGTAGATCACTGCTTTCTGGGGTCAATACCCTAGAGCTGCACCCAGGAAAGCCCTAAATGGAGCCGGCTTGAGAATTAAAGTTTCACACAACTGCGCGGGATTCAATCATTAATTAATTATTTGTAGTTATTGATGAAGCAAGGTAAATAACAAATTATTGTGTAATAATTTACCTGTATAGATGACCCTTCTGCGTAGATAGTAACTTACCGTTGAGTAATAATTTACCCAATAATACTTCAACGTTTGTTCAAGTTGAGTACCAATCAACAAAATCCAAGAGATCCGCCTTTTTTCAAATGGAATAATATCACAAAACAACCAATTCGACTTCATACAGCCATCCGTTATTATAATCAACAGGTGCTCCCTAGCGACGATATCTGGGCCGGATTTATACCGTTTGACTCACGGTCATGTTGACGAAGCCTTTCGGTGCAAACGAACGGCTGGTCGTACAATGCACCGGGACGTCTCAAACAATTCTTTAGTTCAAGGTCAATTTAAAAACATTAAAAAAAACCATACCCTTCCATTGAAGGTTTTCGAGCTACGGCGTTCTGAAAATGTCAACCCATATTTTCCACCCCTTATGACAGGCAGTAACGCCGGGCTTCGCAGACCAACTAGACCCCAAACGGGACCTACAGACTAAATTTCATTAATTTTGGTTCATGGTAACTAAGAAAATTGCGTACGGAGTGCGATGTACGGACAGAAATTTTCTATTCGCTAAAAAACCATCAAACCTTGAGTGGGAGTTAAAATTTTCTTTTTTTATGCTCGATTCCAAAGGTTCATTATTCAAAATAATAAATCTAAATGCAATGTCCGTCCACCGTACGCTTTACCATCCATGTAGACTTCATTTTCGGTCTAAAAAATTCGTTCTTTCGCACACAGGCTCCATTTGGGCCCTAGTTGTGTCCCGAAACTTTGCAGCCCGATCGGAGTATACCCAAGAGTGTTATGGGTGAAAAATGGGTGTAAAAATAGGGTTTTTTGGTGTTTTAGTAGCTTGTGAGGTATCGTTTTCTATGTTTTTTAGGACGAGGAGACCGAATAATGAAGTCGATTTTGGCCAAGGAGTGGAAAACTGAGGTCTAACGAAGTTTCAGCCTTAAATTTACGTTAAATTCCGGTCTAAAATCGTCGTTCTTCCGTACACAGTTTGTGTTGTGCTCCGAAGCTTTGAAGCTCGATCGGAATCCACCCAGGGTTGATAAGGGGAAAAAATGAGTGTAAAAATTGGGGTTTTCGGTTTTCGGTTTATTTTTTGGGTGGAGGCTTTAGTAAACATGAGTTCGCGATGCGTCGTTTTCCGCGGTTTTTTGGGCGAGGGCGAGAAGACCGAATATGAAGTTGATTTTGACCAGAGTGAAGAATTGAGGTTGTAACGAAGGTTCAGCCCCCAAAATTCTTTTTTATGAACAAAAAACCTGGGAAATTTTTGAAATCACCATAAAGTGAATAATAACAGTAGAAGTAGTATCAACAGGTGAATCAAGACAATGGAATGTCACTATCAATGATCAAAGATGATTTGTAAAAAAAACGCTGCAAAGTCCTTGTCACATGGGTTTATTATTCCATTGGACATACCTACAGAAATGTTGGCTGTTCATTTATTGTTTCTTTCATGTGTAATAATCGAAATAGCTATTTCTGATGGTTTCCATTAATTTTGGCCCCTAAAACACAAATCAGGTGCGCTCCTTTTTTGGTTTATTATTCTGTGAATAATACACCTATGTATTCGCTCAGCAAAAAATTTTTATAACACCCCCTCAAATTTTTTTCTTTTCCGTTTCAAGGTGCGTAGATTCCAAAAATGCAATGTCCGTCCGCCGTACGCCGTCCGCCGTACGCCGTCCGCCGTACTCCGTATCACGTGTACAGGCTTCATTTTCGGTCTAAAAAAGTCGTTCTTTCGCACACATGCTCCATTTGGGCCCTAGTTGTGTCCCGAAACTTTTCAGCCCGATCGGAATATACCCAGGGGTGTTATGAGTGAAAATGTGTATAAAAATAGGTACTTTTTGCGTTTTAACAACATGATAGTAACATGAGCTTTTGAGGTATCTTTTTCCATGTTTTTGAGGACGAGAAGACCGAATATGAAGCCGATTTTGACCAAAGACGCGGAAATTGAGGTTTTACCAAAGGTTCAGCTCCCAAAATTGGTTTTGTATGAGTCAAAAACCTGGAAAACTGTCTGAAATCACCATCAATTTGTACAATAACATTGGAAAAAGTGTAAACAGGTGAATCAAGACCATTAAATGCCACTACCAATGATCAAAGATGATCTTAAAAAAAAAAAGTACCTATTTCATGTTTTGGGGGCCAAAATTGGTGGAAATCATGAGAAATAGCTATTTCAATCATTCCACATGAAAGAAACAATACATTTTAACAGCCAACAAAAATCTCTAGAACTCCAATAGTATAATAAACCCATGTGACAAGGACTTTGCAGCGTTTTTTCTAACTATCTTTGATCATTGGTAGTGCCATTTAATTGTCTTGGTCCACGTGTTGACACTTTTTCCAGTGTTATTATACAAACTGATGATTATTTCAGACGATTTCCCAGGTTTTTCACTAATAAAAAATCAATTTTGGGAGCTGAACATTTGGTAGAACTCAATTTTCCACTCCTTGGTCAAAATCGACTTCATATTCGGTCTTCTCGTCCCCAAAAACATGGAAAACGATATCTCAGAAGCTCATATTACCAACATGTTGCTAAAACTCAAAAACGCTGCAAAGTCCTTGTCACAAGGGTTTATTATTCTATTGGACATACGTCTACCGAAATGCTGGCTGTTTATTTATTGTTTCATTCATGTAAAATAATTGAAATAGCTATTTCTGGTGGTTTCCACCAATTTTAGCCCCCAAAACTTGAATTAGGTACGCTCTTTTTTTTTTTTTAATTGTCATTTATTCGTCTTGATCCACATGTTGAAACATTTTCTAGTGTTATTATAAAAATTGATTGTGACTTCAGACGATTTAGGTTTTTGACTCAAGAAAAATCAATTTTGGGAGCTGAACATTTGGTAGAACCTCAATTTTCCACTCTGGTCAAAATCGACTTCATGTTCGGGCTTCTCGTCCCAAAAAAATGGAAAACGATACTGTGATGAATTTAGAGTTTTCATCACGGTGGCGTGAAGGAGGGAAAAGTCGCAGGCGGCGGTAGTCCACCGATCATCTACGACTTTGGGAGTAGATAGAGGTGAGTGAGGGAATTTACCTAGGCGGCTGTAGTCAACCGATCATCTAGGTGAGGAGAGGTGCTTGTCTAGGCGGCTGTAGTCAACCGATCATCTAGACAAGGAGGAGAGGAGGTAAATTCTCAGGCGGCTGTAGTCAACCGATCATCTGAGAGGGATAAGGTAAGAGAGAGAGGAGAGAGAGCTGGTTAGAGGAAGTGTCGAATGAAGCTAAAGCTCCAGGATCCAGGGTTATATAGGAACTGGAGGCCTCTCCCTCCAACTCCCCTGTTGGGAGTTTTGGGGGGGGCCCAGGTTGTGTTCCCTGGATTCTGTTGCCTGTCTCCCCACTCAGTAGTTTATTAGCGGAAAGTAAGTTTTACATGAGGATATTGGTGAGAGCTTAAAGTTGTTGGTGGAGTGTTCCCGGGAGGGACTCACGACAGAGGTCCCCCCAGTTCGAACCAATGTTTGAGGAGCTGAAGGCGCAAGGTGACAGGGGCTGAGGGCTGCGGCAAACAAAAGTGTAGCTGAAGGCGCAAGGAGACAGAGGCTGAGGGCACGGCAAACAATCGGTGGTGCTGAAGGCAAAAACATGACAGGGTTGGCTTAATTCTAGGACTTAATTCTAGTAAGACAGCGAGCATAGGTTGCATAGTGAGAAATAGGATAAGTAATATAAGATAGGTAGCATAGTGAGAAATAGGATAAGTAATATAAGCTATAAGACATAAGTATAGTAGTGGTGTAGGTGAGATGAGATGATTACAGTGAGGAGAATGACATAGTAGACTAATATTTACAAGGTTGGTATGTGGAAGGGTGGTATTTACAAGGTTGGGATTTACAAGGTTGGTATTTACAATTTTTGGACAGGGTTTACAGATTGGAACGGGGTGTTGAAGTTCGCCGTTCCCTGGGTGTGGAGAGTGTGCAGTGTAATGCAGTGAGTGTGTATTGGTGGTGAGGTGATGGGGTGAGAGAGGCGACTCCCTCTAACAGTCTTCACGTTAGTGAAGACTGATAGAGGGGCCCCTTCACTGCCGGGGCGGTGGTGAAGGGGAAGAGCCGGTGGGAGCCGGTACCCGGGACGTCGCGGAGAGAGGCGGCGACGTTGGGGTCCGGTGGGTGAAATGGAGGCGACGTGTGGCGTTTGTGGTGTGGGGTTGGTCGGGTGAGTGGTGTGGGGTGAAGTGTCGGGGAGGACTGGGGCTGGCTTACAGCGGGCGAGGGGTACAGTGTGGGGCTTCCCGTCAATTAACAGGGTAGCCGTGGTGTGTGTGGAGCGGATGACGTGGAAGGGCCCGGCGTAGAGAGGTTGAAATGTTTTGTGGATGCCGGGCTCCTTCAAGTACATGTGAGTGGCTGTGTAAAAACGTTGGGGATAGGTGGTGTCGTTGTGTGGTGTTGTTGTGCGGAGTGGTTCCCTGTTAATTGACGGGGTGGTGTGTGGAGTGAAAATGTCGGCCGGTAAACGTAGAGGGTCTCGAAATGCGTGTTGTGCGGGACTTGTGTTGTCTGAAGGACGGGCGGAAGTGCGAAGGCTGAGTAATACGTAGGGGAGGGTTTTGGTCCATGAGGGGGATGTGGCTGATGTGGAGATGGCTTGCTTAAGGACCGAGTGCCACCGCTCTATTTTCCCGTTGGATTGGGGGTGATAAGGAGTGGTGCGGATTTTTTGAATCCCGAGGGAACGGAGCAGGTCGGCAAAGTGGGCTGATTCAAACTGCCTCCCCTGATCGACCGTGAGTGTCCGCGGACAGCCGTAGCGGCTGATCCACTGATTGAGGAAGGCCGCGGCGACGGCGTCCGCGGTAATGTGGGCGAGTGGGATACACTCAACCCAATTGGTCGCACGGTCGATCATGGTGAGGCAGTACCTCTTCCCCTCGGAGGGGGGAAGAGGGCCGACCAGATCTAGATGGACGTGTTCCCACGGGAGGGAGTCGGGAATGGGTTGAGGAGGTACATGGGGGTGAGCCGAGACCTTAAATTGCTGGCACTTCTGGCACCCCAGAACCCAGGTACGGATATCTGTGTTCATGTGGGGCTAGAAGTACCGCGTCTTGATCAGATCCCGGCTCGCCCGGATGCCGGGATGATGGAGGGAGTGATAGTGGAGGAACAACTGCCGCCTCAGCTCCGGTGGGACGTAAGGGCGCGGTGAATCGGCCGTTACGTCGCACCAGAGGTCGAGGGGAGGCAGTTGTTCCAATTTGGAGGCGGAGATGAGGTTGGAGAGTGCGGGGTCGGAAGTTGGTGTTTGGTGTGTTTTTAGGGTTTGTGGGGAAGGGAAAGGCAGTAACTCCGCCACCGGCGCGGGGGTGGGGCGGGAGAGTGCGTCTGCTACGCAGTTGTCGGCCCCCGGCAAATAACGAATATCGGACGTAAACTGTCCGATAAATTCGAGTTGCCGGAGGCGACGGGGGGAGGCGGATTTACGATTTTGGAGGAGGGCATGTGTGAGGGGCTTATGATCAGTGATGACAGAGAACTGCCTGCCCTCCACGAAGTCACGGAAGTGCTTGATGGCTTCGTGGATGGCGAGGAGTTCTCTGTCAAAAGTGGAGTAATTTTTTTGAGTTGGGGACAGAGTTTTTGAGAAGAAACCGAGGGGTTGGGGGGTGGCGCCGGTGTGTTGGTGGAGTACTGCCCCGATGGCCCAGTCAGACGCATCGGTCGTGATGGAGAGGGGAGCATGGGGATCGGGATGGGCTAATAGAGCGGCGTCTACTAGGTCCTTTTTGCAATTTTGAAAGGCGGTTGTGAGGGCCGGGGTCCAGGAAATGGGGCGGTTATCGTTCTTTTTGGCCGGTTGTGGGATAGCGTGTATGAGTGGTTGTTGGTGTTGTGCTGCGTGTTTGATGTGTCTACGATAAAAGTTCAACATACCCAGGAAACGGCGAAGTTCTGAGACGGTGCGGGGTTGGGGGAAATCAGTGAGAGCGTGTACTTTGTCCGGGAGAGGCTTGATCCCGTCGGACGAGACTTGATGGCCGAGGCAGCGGACGGAGGGCTGGGCGAGGACGCATTTTTGGGAGTTGATGGTGAGGCCCTCGGCGGAGAAGATGTCGAGGACTTGCTTAAGGTGTGTCAGATGTTCGTGTGGGTCCCGGGAGGCGATCAATACGTCATCCAGGAAGCAAAACACGAATGGTAGTCCCTGCAGAATATTATCCATATAACGCTGCCACGTCTGGGCCGCGTTCCGGAGGCCGAAGCCCATTTTTATGTACTCAAAAAGGCCGAAAGGTGTTATGATGGCGGTTTTGGGTACGTCGGGCGGATAGATATGTATGTGGTGGAAGGCTCTGGAGATGTCTAGGGTTGAGAATATGGTCGTGTTGTGGAGGTGTGAGGAGAAGTCTCGGAGGTGGGGGACGTTGTAGAGGTCCGGAGTGGTCTTGGCGTTCAGGCGGCGGTAATCGCCGCAGGGGCGGATATCCCCGTTGGGCTTCTGTACAATATGTAACGGTGAAGCCCACGGGGATTTGGAGGGGCGGATAATACCATCTGCTATGAGTTTATCGAAATGCCGCCGGGCTTGGGACAGTTGGAGGGGGTGGAGGCGGCGGGCTTTTGCTGAAATTGGGGGTCCAGAGGTCTCAATGTAGTGTTGTGTTTGGGAGATGTGTGCTGAGGGGCGGCGCTGGGGTTTATATTGGAGGAGGAGCGTTTCGAATTGAGTTGGGGGGCGATCGACCGTGTGGATGAATCCGGGGATAGGCTTCTTGGTGGAGGGGTCGAGCAGGCGCGCGTTACGGACGTCAACCTGGAGGCCGAAATAAGCGAGGAAGTCGGCCCCCAGGATTGCTTTCTCTACGTCCGCCACGGTAAACTCCCACTCGTACGCGAGCCCGCTCATGTGGATGGATGAGCGGTACGTCCCGTACGAGGGGATGGTGGTACCGTTGGCGGCGTAGAGGAGTTGCCGGTAACAACGCGCCTGTCGCCGGAGAATATTGTTCGGGAAAATGGAGAGCGCCGCCCCTGTGTCGACGAGGAAAGGGACATTCGTCTTTGAACATTTTAAGAAAAGGCGCTGGTGAGCCGGGGTGGAGTGCGGTAAAATGGCGGAGGCGGTGGGCTGATGTGTTGGTGGTGGTTGGTCCCCTGCGAAGGAGATGCGGGGCGGTCCTTTGCCGTTCCGGAGAGGGGGAACGGTAGCGTCGGCCGGGGGGCTGGTCTTCTTGGTGGCGGGTGGGGCGGTTCCGTTCCGGGGAGGGGGAACGGTAGCGGCGGCGTGAGTGGCGGCCGGAAGGGTGGTTGCCCTGGAGGCGGGCGTGGAGGGGCCGTTCCGGGGTGGGGGAACGGTAGCGGCGGCGCGAGTGGCGGCCGGAAGGGTGGCTGCCCTGGAGGCGGGCGTGGAGGGGCCGTTCCGGGGTGGGGGAACGGTAGCGGCGGCGTGAGTGGCGGCCGGAAGGGTGGCTGCCCTGGAGGCGGGCGTGGAGGGGCCGTTCCGAGGTGGGGGAACGGTTGATGGTGGGGTGAGGGTTTTGGCGGCGCTGGCAGGCGCTGCCGGGAGGTTGGCAGCCGTGGCGGCGGCGTAGGAGGGGTAACGAGGCGTCGTGGTGGTGGTGTGAATGCGGGCGGGGAGGGGTTGGTCATGGTCCCCCCCGTGTTGGCGAGGAGGGGGGCCCGCCGGGTTTACCGGCGGGCGGCCGCGTTTCCCTGCTTGGAGGTGAAGGAGCAGGGGGGCTGGCATTTTCGGGCCTCCCCACCGAAGTTAACATGATAGAAACATCGGTGGGGGGGGTCCGCTGGGAGGTAGGCGGTCCTGGTGGGGCGCACGGAGGTGGAGGGGGCCGCTGCGGCTGGAGATTGTCCTCTGCGTTGCTGAGGTGGGGAAGGGTTAAGGCGTTCGGGCGAGCGCTGGCGTCGGTGGTCGATGGAGGGGTTTGGCCGGCGCTCGGTGGAGAGGGAGCGGAGCCGGTGGAGGGAGGGGGGCCGGCGGCGCTCTCGTGACGGCGTCCGGTCCCGCTGCGGGGTGGAGGTGCGGGGTGCGCCGACCTCCGTGACGCCGGCGGCTGCGGTGAGGTCGTGGACCGTATCGGCTAGACGCAGAAGTGGTTCGTCTGGGCCGTCGAGGTGGCTGGCGAGCGCCATTTGCATGGGGTGGGGTAGGGCCCGCAGCCAAAACGTCCGTGCGATGTCGGCCGTCATCACGTCGTGCAGCTGATGACGCAGACGGCGGTAGAGGTGGGAGGGCTTCAGATCGCCGAGGTGCTGTGGTTGGGAGAGCGCTGCGACACGTGCGATTTTCGACGGCTGGTACAGCGAGACGAGGCGGTTTCGGAGGTCGTCGTATGCGGCCGTGGCGTCGGGAGAGATGTCCGACGTCTGTAGGAGGATCTCGTACGGGAGCAGTGATATAATGCGGGAGTAACGGGCCCGCTGGCTGCGGATGTTGGCGGCCGAAAACGCAGCGTCGACTTGAAAGAACCACAGCGCGGGGTCGTGCGTGTAGAAGGGGGGTAGCGACAGCGGGAATGACGCCGAGGCCGTCGTGACGTCGGCGGCGGCGTGTGCGGTGGCTGCAGCGGCGGCGGTAGCGGCGGCGGCGGATGCGGAGGAGCCGGGTGGCGAGAGGCTGGTGAAGGGGTTTTCGGCTGCGTCAGTTGTCGCAGCGGTCGGCGGCTGCAGTAGGGATGGCCGGAGGAGCGGCGGCGTCGGTGAGTTCGGGTCCATGGCTGTAACTAAAATTCAAAAATGAGGTAGTTTTGAATTTTAAATTCGCAATCGGCGGGAGCGGAGGTGCGTTGAGAGCTGGAGTTGAGCGGTGAGGTTGGGCCAAGAATTGCGAATTAACACTGACTGTTTAAATTTGAATTTAAAATTGGGGACACCGAACTAGACTGGGGCGACACATGAGATGGTAAGAGGATAGAAGGTTGGATGAACGTCGGGTTCACCACTGTGATGAATTTAGAGTTTTCATCACGGTGGCGTGAAGGAGGGAAAAGTCGCAGGCGGCGGTAGTCCACCGATCATCTACGACTTTGGGAGTAGATAGAGGTGAGTGAGGGAATTTACCTAGGCGGCTGTAGTCAACCGATCATCTAGGTGAGGAGAGGTGCTTGTCTAGGCGGCTGTAGTCAACCGATCATCTAGACAAGGAGGAGAGGAGGTAAATTCTCAGGCGGCTGTAGTCAACCGATCATCTGAGAGGGATAAGGTAAGAGAGAGAGGAGAGAGAGCTGGTTAGAGGAAGTGTCGAATGAAGCTAAAGCTCCAGGATCCAGGGTTATATAGGAACTGGAGGCCTCTCCCTCCAACTCCCCTGTTGGGAGTTTTGGGGGGGGCCCAGGTTGTGTTCCCTGGATTCTGTTGCCTGTCTCCCCACTCAGTAGTTTATTAGCGGAAAGTAAGTTTTACATGAGGATATTGGTGAGAGCTTAAAGTTGTTGGTGGAGTGTTCCCGGGAGGGACTCACGACAGATACCTCAAACACTCATGTTACTAATATGTTACTAAAACACAAACGCTGCAAAGTCCTTGTCACATGGGTTTATTATTCCATTGGACATACCTACAGAAATGTTGGCTGTTCATTTATTGTTTCTTTCATGCGTAATAATCGAAATAGCTATTTCTGATGGTTTCCATTAATTTTGGCCCCTAAAACACAAATTAGGTACGCTCCTTTTTTTTTTATTTTTTTTTAACTATCTTTGATCATTGGTAGTGCCATTTAATCGTCTTGATCCACGTGTTGACACTCTTTCCAGTGTTATTATACAAACTGATGATGATTTCAGACGATTTCCCAGGTTTTTCACTCATAAAAAATCAACTTTGGGAGCTGAACATTTGGTAGAACTCATTTTTCCAGTCTTTGGTCAGAATCGACTTCATATTCGGTATTCTCGTCCCCAAAAACATGGAGAACGATACCTTAAAAGCTTATGTTACCAACATGTGGCTGAAACGCAAGTACCTATTTTTACACACATTTTCACTCATAACACCCCTGGGTATATTCCGATCGGGCTGAAAAGTTTCGGGACACAACTAGGGCCCAAATGGAGCATGTGTGCGAAAGAACGATTTTTTTAGACCGAAAATGAAGCCTGTACACGTGATACGGCGTACGGCGGACGGACATTGCATTTTGGTTTATTATTCTCTGAATAATACACCTATGTAATCGCTCAGCAAAAAATTTTTATAAGCCCCCCTCAAACTTTTTTCTTTTCCGTTTCAAGGTGCGTAGATTCAAAAAATGCAATGTCCGTCCGCCGTCCGCCGTATCACGTGTACAGGCTTCATTTTCGGTCTAAAAAAGTCGTTCTTTCGCACACATGCTCCATTTGGGCCCTAGTTGTGTCCCGAAACTTTTCAGCCCGATCGGAATATTCCCAGGGATGTGGTGAGTGAAAATGTGTGTAAAAATAGGTACTTTTTGCGTTTTAGCAACATGTTGGTAACATGAGCTTTTGAGGTATCGTTTTCCATGTTTTTGGGGACGAGAAGATCGAATATGAGGTCGATTTTGGCCAAGGAGTCGAAAATTGAGGTTGTACCAGATGTTCAGCTCCCAAAATTGATTTTGTATGAGTCAAAAACCTGCGAAATCGTCTGAAATCACCATCAGTTTGTAGAATAACACTAGAAAAAGTGTCAACACGTGGATCAAGACGATTAAATGGCACTACCAATGATCAAAGTTAATTTGAAAAAAAAAATAAAAATCGTACCTACCTACCTAATTTGTGTTTTGGGGGCCAAAATTGTTGGAAACCATCAGAAATAGCTATTTCAATTATTTCACATGAAACAAACAATAAATGTACAGCCAACATTTCTGTAGAATAATAAACCCCATGTGACAAGGACTTTGCAGCGTTTTGGAATCCACGCACCTTGAAACGGAAAAGAAAAAAGTTTGAGGGGGGGTGTTATAAAAATTTTTTGCTGAGCGAATACATAGGTGTATTATTCACAGAATAATAAACCAAAACGCTGCAAAGTCCTTGTCACATTGGTTTATTATTCTATTGGACACATCTACTATTATGTTGGCTGTTTATTTATTGTTTCTTTAATGTGAACTAATTGATATAGCTATTTCTGATGGTTTCTACCAATTTTGGCCCCCAAACACAAATTAGGTATGTATGCTCCTTTTTTTTTTCAAATCACCTTTGATCATTGGTAGTGCCATTTAATCGTCTTGATCCAATTTTTCTAGTGTTATTATACAAATTGATGGTGATTTCAGACGATTTTCCAGGTTTTTGACTTATAAAAAATCAATTTTGGGAGCTGAACATCTGGTACAACCTCAATTTTCCACTCTTTGGTCAAAATCGACTTCATATTCGGTCTTCTCGTCCCCAAAAACATGGAAAAAGATACCTCAAAAGCTCATGTTACTAAAACACAAAAAGTACCTATTTTTATCCACATTTTCACTCAACAGCCCTGGGTATATTCCGATCGGGCTGCAAAGTTTCGGGACACAACTAGGGCCCAAATGGAGCATGTGTGCGAAAGAACGACTTTTTTAGACCGAAAATGAAGCCGGTACACGTGATACGGCGTACGGCGGACGGACATTGCATTTTTGGAATCTACGCACCTTGAAACGGAAAAGAATAAATTTTGAGGGGGTGTTATAAAAAATTTTTCCTGACCGAATACATAGGTGTATTATTCACAGAATAATAAACCAAAATCGAACAACATGATGACACTGAAAGTTTACAGTAATTGATTATTATTTACTAATTAAACACTTATCTTGATTAACAGAGTCTTATAGGGAACGAGAATATATAAAAATACTCCAATAAATTTAAAACAAACCATTTTTTCCAAGGACCACATGGCGTCTCATGAAAACAAAACTAGGCCCCTCTGGCTCTCAATAGGCTCTCAATAATATTAACCTTTGGAATCGAGCATGAAAAAACAATTGTTAACCCCCCTCAAAATTTGATGGTTTACGTTTCAAGGTATGTAGATTCCGAAAATGCAATAAAAAATTTCTGTCTGTCCGCCGTACTTCGCACTTTTCTTAGTTACCATGAACCAAAATTGATACATGTCGTGATATTCCCAGAACATCGTACGTTGTATACCTTAAGACTGTTCAAGTTAATAAACCCAACGGGTGAGGTGGCGTACATGACCTCAGGCGCAAAGGCTCACTCACTCCCCACTAGTCCTCCGGACTTGAGTAGAGTGGAGTGGGCACTATATAAAATCACCGGCAGCACCTGTCACCTCATTCTACGCTCTCCTTAAGTCGCCGACTTATCTCTCTCTCTCTCTCCTCTCATGCCTCCTTACCTCTTCTCACAAAAGATCCCAGATTGGTGGAACTAGCATTGGTGATAACCAGCATTGGTAGAACCACTGGGCAAAATTCCTCTAGCCCCTTTAGTGGTGGCAACCTTCCTGGCTTTGCCATAGGTGTTAACCTTTTAGACGCTGGATCCAGCAACCTTCTCTCCTCCATTCTCACTCACCACTCCTCGCCTCACCTCACCTCGCCTCTTACCTCAAACCACCACAATACAATTTGGTTTATAGGTCCCATTAGGGGTCTAGTTGGTCCTCGAAGCTCGGCGCCACTGTCAGTCATCTCTAAGGGGTTCAAAATAGGGGTTGAAATTTTCAAACGCCGTAGCTCAAAAACTTTCAATACAAGGGTAAGGTTTTTTAAAAACATTTTTAAATTGATCTTGAGCTAAAGAATTTTTTGAGACCACCCAGAGCATTGTACGACCAGACGTTCGTTTGCACCAAAAAACTTCGTCAACACGATCGTGAATCAAACGGTATAAATCAGGCCCAGATATCATCGCTAGGGAGCACCTGATTATAATCAAGGATGGCTGTATGAAGTCGAATTGGTTGTTCGGTGATATTATATCACTTGAAAAATGATGGACCTTTTGGATTTTGTTGATAGCTAGGTTTTGTTGATAGGATTGCAACTTGAACAAACGTTGAAGTATTATTGATGGGTAAATTATTACACAACAGTAAATGATTACAAAACGGTTCATTATACCATCTATGTAGAAGGGGTTGGATTTTGTTGATAGGTACCTACTTTTGCAACATGACCAACCGTTGAAGTATTATTAATGGGCAAATTATTACACAACGGTAAATTATTACACAACAGAGAATCATTACACAACGGTTCATTATACTATCTACGTAGCTAGGGCACCTATACAGGTAAATTATTACTCAACGGTTTATTGTTTGCCTTATGATTCATGAATAACTACCATTAATGATTGAATTATTGAATCCCACACATTTGTAGGAAACTTAATTCCGGGGCCAGCTCCAGTACTCGATTTAGGGCTTTCCTGGGGGGGGGGGGGGGGGGGGGGAGCTCGAGGGAATTGACCACAGAAAAAAGTGATCTACGCAGAAGGGGCATCAATACAGGTTAATAATAAACCGTTGTGTAATAATTTGTTGCTTCCCCAGTAAAAACTGGAAGTACGTACATGTATTCCTTCTTCCAGGAACCTGGAAAAACTACTCGGGATCGACATTGTTAGGTTCTTACGCTAACCATTGGACTTACTCGTTGGTTTTCAAGTTCAGGTAAAATTAACGAAATTTGCTCGATTTGGGCGTTTTGTGCGAGCTCAGTAGCGTGAGCTGCATACTCTGCATGTGCAACCATTTCTAAAGTAATTTGGGATAGAAAGGACTAGCCGAATTAGGGTCTTGGAAGGGTAATTGTTCCGGATATTAATAGATCTAAATCCCAATAAGACACCTAGTTTAGAATAGACCTGATGTCTTTTGGAATTTTGGAAACATACGGTCAGACAAGTAGACGTGGATTTCATGACGTGAGTGACAACGGACGGTCGGGAAGGGAGATAAGATCCGTCTTCGCTGGGCCAAGCCAATAGCTAATGCGCGATGTGTTTGACCGGGCTGTCTGACTTGATCTAAAATCAATCATCAGTAGCTTTGTTCGTGCAGTCCCTCAGAGCTTGTTCAGAGCAACCCAGGCATGCGCAGAAAGAGTGAGGCAAAGATTCACTGTTTGTGCAGACCCAGGGCGAGCTACGAGCCAAGTGGTCTGGTGTTCGTGCTGTCCCGGGACAGATGATTCGGTGTTCGTGCTGTCCCGGGGCAGACAATTCGGTGATCGTACTCCCCACGGGGCTTCCTCCGAGCTGCTCTGAGCAAGCCCTCCCGTGCCCCACGAGAAGAGCAGGGGCAGCTAAGCACTGCTCTTCCGCGCATGCACCCTCGACCCATTCGAGCTGCCCGTGCTCTGAACAAGCTCCAGGCTCACCCTGCTTCGAGCGAGCGTGTTCAGAGCTCACCCTACACCAAGCCAGTTCGGTTCAAGAAAAAACTGAACTTGCTCGGAGCTAGCCCCAAGGGGACAGCACGAACAAGGCTTTTAGGAATTTTTTTCCTGGACAAATTTGGGTTTTCCATGGTCGGATTAGGGCTTGAAAGAGGTGTGCACTTGGAATTTTTCTTCCCTCATGTACGAGTATATGTACGAAGTGATTAACTTGAAATATTCAAGGGTTTGAACTGATTTAACCGTACTAGGGTACTATGTACTAAATTGGGAAGGGCGTCGACTGTGCGAGGGTATGCACAGATGAGAGACCCTTGCGAGGGTATGCACTTGCGAGTCGAAGGAAATTGATTTATTGATACTATTGTGGGCATCATTGTCGATGGGTTCACTTGGTGTGTGCACCTCGTAGGATCAATTTTTATTTACTTACGATGGTGTACAGCAACACATAAGGAGTCTCTCTGGCAAATGGGTGAAGTTGGTAGACCTTAGGCAGGTAGGTCACAAGTGTTTTTCACTGAGTTGCACAGAAATGTCGTGAAGAAAGTGATCACGAAATTCACATGTTCCACAGGACTGCACCACTTATTTAGGCTGATAGACAAATGGGTTTAAAAAAATACTTAATGAAATTATTAGGTACACGACAGAGTGACGAGCAGTACAGACAAAGTTGGAGCACACAGAAGGAGCACTGAAGGGCTGTAGTCCTATAAATATATAGTTAAGGTCAGACATCGGATTTAAGGGTAGCTACCACGAATGATAGGGGGGAAAAACTTGAAAAAATTTTGGGGATTTTCCTGGAAGTTTGATTCGGTGTAATGAATAGCTTGGTTGACATGTTGAATTGGTTTCAGCATTTTAAAAACCCCTCTTCCAAATCCCCTCCTTATTGATGTGAATACCAACATTCGATTTATTTCAGAGGAAGGTTGGAAGGACAGACATAACTTAACTTATGAGTGCTCGCATGCTTTGAAATTAGACACTCTCTAGGAGACTATTACAGACGACTCCTGAAACGGAAGAGAAACGAAAAATGTTTCAAAAATGCATGTATCTACTCGCCTCATATCAACTGCAATACCCATCAAATTTTAATGCAATCATCACATCTAACATTACAACTCCGACTATTTACATTTACCATCTCCGGATCAACAACAATTCGTTATCATCAACTTTATCTACCCCTAACCAATATTTAATTCTAATCGATGTGCCAATCTGATAGTGTTATTTCGAAGCTGCCAACATAATAATCTTGTTCTTGTTACCGTGTTAGGCAAATTTATATTTTAACACGATAAGTGCGTGAGAAGATTTTTTTACCTCGCTGGCTCCATTCAGGACGGCACGTTTTTCAGTAGTTTTGCTTAGAGTACCGGGGGGGGGGGGGGGGGCAAAAATGAAGTATAAGTGATAGAAACTAAACTCAAATGGTCCTGAGTTCAGGGTGTCGCGCCCTACTCGTCACCAAGGTAAATATGCACAAGACTAAATGACCCCGAACCGTCCTGAGGGAACCTTTCCACCCACCAGGACGACGCGGGACAACTTGACCTCGCGTCAAAAATTGGTGGCTTCACTTTTATGAATGCAAAATTAGATGTTTACCGTCCTCCTGAGTCATCTCCAGTAGGAATTTGAACAGATGGAAATAGTTTTTAGACCAGATTCAATTTTGGTTTATTAGGTACTCTGTGAATAACACACCTATGTATTCGCTCAGCAAAAAAATTGAATAACACTCCCTCAAATTTTTTTTCATTTAGGTTTCAAGGTGCGTAGATTCCATAAACGCTGCAAAGTCCTTGTCACATGGGTTAATTATTCTATTGGACATACCTACAGAAATGTTGGCTGTTCATTTATTGTTTCTTTCATGTGCAATTATTGAAATGGCTATTTTTTATGGTTTCCACCAGTTTTGGCCCCCAAAACACGAATTAGGCTCGGCTTTTCCTGTCAACAGATTATTTTTGGTTTATTATTCTCTGAATAATACACCTATGTAATCGCTCAGCAAAAAATTTTTATAACCCCCCCTCAAACTTTTTTCTTTCCGTTTCAAGGTGCGTAGATTCAAAAAAATGCAATGTCCGTCCGCCGTCCCGCCGTACGCCGTATCACGTGTACAGGCTTCATTTTCGGTCTAAAAAAGTCGTTCTTTCGCACACATGCTCTATTTGGGCCCTAGTTGTGTCCCGAAACTTTTCAGCCCGATCGGAATATACCCAGGGGTGTTGTGAGTGAAAATGTGTGTAAAAATAGGTAGGTACTTTTTGCGTTTTAGCAACATGTTGGTAACATGAGCTTTTGAGGTATCGTTTTCCATGTTTTTGGGGACGAGAAGATCGAATATGAAGTCGATTTTGGCCAAGGAGTGGAAAATTGAGGTTGTACCAGATGTTCAGCTCCCAACATTGATTTTGTATGAGTCAAAAACCTGCGAAATCGTCTGAAATCACCATCAGTTTGTATAATAACACTAGAAAAAGTGTCAACACGTGGATCAAGACGATTAAATGGCACTACCAATGATCAAAGTTAATTTGAAAAAAAAAAAAAGATCGTACCTACCTAATTTGTGTTTTGGGGGCCAAAATTGGTGGAAACCATCAGAAATAGCTATTTCAATTATTTCACATGAAACAAACAATAAATGTACAGCCAACATTTCTGTAGAATAATAAACCCCATGTGACAAGGACTTTGCAGCGTTTTTATCATTGATAGTACCATTTAATTGTCTTGATTCACCTGTTGATACTACTTCTAGTGTTATTATACAAATGTTCGCTCATTTCAGACACTTTCCCATGATTTCTGAAAAAATGAATTTCGGGAGCTTAACCTTCGTTCCAACCTCAATTCTTCACTCTGCGGTCAAAATCAACCAAATATTCGGTCTTCTCAACCTAAAAAAAAAAAAAAAAAAAAAAAAACCACAGTCATGCAGCATGGCTATAAGAGCGAATTTTCGAAGTTTTCGGCATCTTCCTCCTCCGCCTAAAATTTTCTGAAAATTAATTTTCGGCCAATGTTTTCCCAACTTGATACCATAGAAAATTAAAACAGGAGTAGTTTTATGCAAAGTAAAATTTGGGGTGGAAGGAGGGGGAGGGGGAAATCAAAAATGTTTTGAATACCAGAAGAGTAGGTATTGGATACGTAACAAATTTTTTGTTCCATTTTTTGCCGAGTAACACCTCGGTTTGTAGATTTTCCAACGCTGAACACGATGGTGAAGTCAGAATTGCGATATCCCATTCCGTTATCAGATTAGAGCAGACGAACCAGGAAGAACATCTCACGAAATAACCACGTTCCTTCATCTTCAAAGTGCTCCAGTTTGAGAATGGAATGAGATAGCGCAATTCTGATTTCACCATCGTGTTCAGCGTACAAAAACCTTTAAAATGAGGTGTCACTTGTCAGACTTTTTCATTTTGGGAATTTATGGGTAATTTTCCCCCCCTAAAACTCCCCAAAACTCCCCCTTAGAGTGACCCGATTCTGCCCATCTTCGAACTTAGCCTGTCGATTGCCAAGACAGATTTTTCGTGCAAATTTGAACTTTTTATCTCAATTCTTTCGAGAGTTATCGTCTGGAATGACACATACATATATAAATATATAAATATATAAATATATAAATATATAAATATATATATAAATATATATATAAATATATATATATATACATATAATTTTTGGTGTCTTTCGGCAGTGAATTCAGGATGGTCTGAAACGGATTTTGGTATAAAAATCTTTCGGAAATTCGAGTTTTAAAAATTTTGGACCGAGAACAATAGCTTCCTTTTCTTCGAAAATTCGCTAAAAAAACGCTGCAAAGTCCTTGTCACATGGGGTTTATTATTCTACAGAAATGTTGGCTGTACATTTATTGTTTGTTTCATGTGAAATAATTGAAATAGCTATTTCTGATGGTTTCCAACAATTTTGGCCCCCAAAACACAAATTAGGTAGGTACGATCTTTTTTTTTTTTTCAAATTAACTTTGATCATTGGTAGTGCCATTTAATCGTCTTGATCCACGTGTTGACACTTTTTCTAGTGTTATTCTACAAACTGATATATATATATATATTTATATATTTATATTATGTATGTGTCATTCCAGACGATAACTCTCGAAAGAATTGAGATAAAAAGTTCAAATTTGCACGAAAAATCTGTCTTGGCAATCGACAGGCTAAGTTCGAAGATGGGCAGAATCGGGTCACTCTAAGGGGGAGTTTTGGGGAGTTTGAGGGGGGGAAAATTACCCATAAATTCCCAAAATGAAAAAGTCTGACAAGTGACACCTCATTTTAAAGGTTTTTGTACGCTGAACACGATGGTGAAATCAGAATTGCGATATCTCATTCCATTCTCAAACTGGAGCACTTTGAAGATGAAGGAACGTGGTTATTTCTTGAGATGTTCTTCCTGGTTCGTCTGCTCTAATCTGATAACGGAATGGGATATCGCAATTCTGACTTCACCATCGTGTTCAGCGTTGGAAAATCTACAAACCGAGGTGTTACTCGGCAAAAAATGGAACAAAACATTTGTTACGTATCCAATACCTACTCTTCTGGTAGGTATTCAAAACATTTTTGATTTCCCGCTCCCCCCCCCCCCCCTTCCACACCAAATTTTACATTGCGTAAAACTACTCCTGTTTTAATTTTGTATGGTATCAAGTTGGGAAAACATTGGCAGAAAATTAATTTTCAGAAAATTTTAGGCGGAGGAGGAAGATGCCGAAAACTTCGAAAATTCGCTCTTATAGCCATGCTGCATGACTGTGGTTTTTTTTTTTTTTTTCAAATTATCTTTGATCATTGGTAGTGCCATTCAATCGTCTTGATCCACGTGTTGACACTTTTTCTAGTGTTATTATACAAATTGATAGTTATTTCAGACGATTTCGCGATGTTCAGTCGTTTATGACTCATAACTATTGGACATACCTACAAAAACGCTGGCTGTTTATTTATTGTTTCTTTCATATAAAATAATTTAAACAGCTATTCCTGGTGGTTTCCACCGATTTTGGCCCCCAAAGCACGAATTAGGTACGCTCCTTTTTTTTTCAAATTATCTTTGATCATTGATAGTACCATTTAATCGTCTTGATCCACCTCTTGATACTTTTTCTAGTGTTATTCTACAAATTGATGGTGATTTCAGACGATTTTCCAGGTTTTTGACTTATAAAAAATCAATTTTGGGAGCTGAACATCTGGTACAACCTCAATTTTCCACTCATTGGTCAAAATCGACTTCATATTCGGTCTTCTCGTCCCCAAAAACATGGAAAACGATATCTCAGAAGCTCATGTTACCAACATGTTGCTAAAACGCAAAAAGTACCTATTTTTATACACATTTTCACTCATAACACCCCTGGGTATATTCCGATCGGGCTGAAAAGTTTTGGGACACAACTAGGGCCCAAATGGAGCATGTGTGCGAAAGAACGACTTTTTTAGACCGAAAATGAAGCCGGTACACGTGATAGGCGTACGGCGGACGGACATTGCATTTTTGGAATCTACGCACCTTGAAACGGAAAAGAAAAAAGTTTGAGGGTGTTATAAAAATTTTTTGCTGAGCGAATACATAGGTGTATTATTCACAGAACAATAAACCAAAAAATCAATTTTGGGAGCTGAACATCTGGTACAACCTCAATTGTCCACTCCTTGGTCAAAATCGACTTCATATTCGGTCTTCTCGTCCCCAAAAACATGGAAAACGATATCTCAGAAGCTCATGTTACCAACATGTTGCTAAAACGCAAAAAGTACCTATTTTTATACACATTTTCACTCATAACACCCCTGGGTATATTCCGATCAGGCTGAAAAGTTTTGGGACACAACTAGGGCCCAAATGGAGCATGTGTGCGAAAGAACGACTTTTTTAGACCTAAAATGAAGCCTGTACACGTGATACGGCGTACAGCAGACGGACATTGCATTTTTGGAATCTACGCACCTTGAAACGGAAAAGAAAAAAGTTTGAGGGTGTTATAAAAATTTTTTGCTGAGCGAATACATAGGTGTATTATTCACAGAACAATAAACCAAAAAATCAATTTTGGGAGCTGAACATCTGGTACAACCTCAATTGTCCACTCCTTGGTCAAAATCGACTTCATATTCGGTCTTCTCGTCCCCAAAAACATGGAAAACGATATCTCAGAAGCTCATGTTACCAACATGTTGCTAAAACGCAAAAAGTACCTATTTTTATACACATTTTCACTCATAACACCCCTGGGTATATTCCGATCAGGCTGAAAAGTTTTGGGACACAACTAGGGCCCAAATGGAGCATGTGTGCGAAAGAACGACTTTTTTAGACCTAAAATGAAGCCTGTACACGTGATACGGCGTACAGCAGACGGACATTGCATTTTTGGAATCTACGCACCTTGAAACGGAAAAGAAAATATTTTGAGGGAGTGTTATAAAAATGTTTTGCTGAGCGAATACATAGGTGTATTATTCACAGAATAATAAACCAAAATTTATAACACCCCCTCTAAATTTTGTTTTATATCGTTTTCTATGTTTTTGGGGACGAGAAGACCGAATATGAAGTCCATTTTGACCAAAGAGTGAAAAATTGAGTTCTACCAAAAATGTTCAGCTCCCAAAATTGATTTTTTATGAGTGAAAAACCTGGGAAATCGTCTGAAATCACCATCAGTTTGTATAATAACACTGGGAAAAGTGTCAACACGTGGATCAAGACGGTCAAATGGCACTACCAATGATCAACGATAGTTTTAAAAAAAAAACGCTGCAAAGTCCTTGTCACATGGGTTTATTATTCTATTGGACATACCTACAGAAACGTTGGCTGTTCATTAATTGTTTCTTTCATGCGTAATAATCGAAATAGCTACTTCTGATGGTTTCCATTAATTTTGGCCCCCAAAACACAAATTAGGTACGCTCTTTTTTTTCTTTTTTTTTTTTAACTATCTTTGATCATTGGTAGTGCCATTTAATCGTCCTGAACCACGTCTTGACACTTTTTCCAGTGTTATTATACAAATTGATCGTGATTTCAGACGATTTCCCAGGTTTTTCGCTCATAAAAAATCAATTCTGGGAGCTGAACATTTGGTAGAACTCAATTTTCCACTCTTTGGTCAAAATCGACTTCATATTCGGTCTTCTCGTCCCCAAAAACATAGAAAACGATATCTCAGAAGCTCATGTTACCAATATGTTGCTAAAACGTAAAAAGTACCTATTTTTACACACATTTTCACTCATAACACACCTGGGTATATTCCGATCGGGCTGAAAAGTTTCGGGACACAACTAGGGCCCAAATGGAGCATGTGTGCGAAAGAACGATTTTTTTTAGACCGAAAATGAAGTCTGTACACGTGATACGGCGGACGGCGGACGGCGTACGGCGGACGGACATTGCATTTTTGGAATCTACACACCTTGAAACGTAGAAGAAAAAAAGTTTGAGGGGGTGTTATAAAAATTTTTTGCTGAGCGAATACATAGGTGTATTATTCACAGAATAATAAACCAAAAGTAGGTACCTAATTTGTGTTTTAGAGGCCAAAATTAATGGAAACCATCAGAAATAGCTATTTCGATTATTACGCATGGAAGAAACAATAAATGAACAGCCAATATTTCTGTAGATATGTCCAATAGAATAATAAACCCATGTGACAAGGACTTTGCAGCGTTTTGGTTTATTATTCTGTGAATAATACACCTATGTAATCGCTCAGCAAAAAATTTTTATAACACACCCTCAAAATTTTTTCTTTTCCGTTTCAAGGTACGTAGATTCCAAAAATGCAATGTCCGTCCGCCGTACGCCGTCCGCCGTATCACGTGTACAGGCTTCATTTTCGGTCTAAAAAAATCGTTCTTTCGCACACATGCTCCATTTGGGCCCTAGTTGTGTCCCGAAACTTTTCAGCCCGATCGGAATATACCCAGGGGGTGTTATGAGTGAAAATGTGTATAAAAATAGGTACTTTTTTGCGTTTTAGCAACATGTTGGTAACATGAGCTTTTAAGGTATCGTTTTTCATGTTTTTGGGGACGAGAAGACCGAATATTTAAATAAGATTTCAGAAGCAGTCAGAAGTTGTTGGAATCTGGCGCCAATCTGTAGCGTAATATCTGTAGTTACTCATCTCAAATCCCTGTAGTGACCAAGGAGCCAGCGAGAGCGGGAAGCGCAAAGATAAGGAGCCAGCCCCTATCAGCTACCGAAACCTCTCCTGGGCTGAAGGTGTTGTTGGAGTAAGACTGCATCTAATGAAAAAAGGATGGTTCTGGTTTTTCGTATTTTACACAAAGCCTTTTTCAATATTTTCGAAAAGCCTAGTAATTTCTACAGATTCAGAGAAAAAGAAAATGGGGTTGGAAGTTATAAAAAACAGGTTATTATAATTATTAGTTACGGACGTTCTAACCCGAAAATTAAGCTAAAGTTTCCACCACTTGTGCCTCCACCCTATAGCTTACCTTAAGGTTCCCTTTACCATGGTAACCAAATGTGCCATTCAAAGACAGCCGGTACAGGAACGATTTATTTTTCGATAACTAGAAAAGTTTACCATAAGTAAGTACGTAACCCTTCAGCGCCGGAGGTTCACGAATAGTTTGCTATAGCAGGTAAACTCATTCCTGTTGATCTAGCTCGGGCTTAGGATGGCTGGGTGTGATGAGTGTGTCAACTCCGCGACTGTAGATTTGTATAAACAATAATTAATTTGTTTTATTGTTGTATTCATCCCCATTTTCAACAATATGGATTCCATTATTATCTTACTACGATTATGTAGTCACATTGATTATATCTTCACCACCACTGAAGTTCGGTGCATTCTTTTGGTTTATTATTCTGTGAATAATACACCTATGTATTCGCTCAGCAAAAAATTTTTATAACACCCCCCTCAAAATTTTTT
>OX940974.1:5589427-5799819 GCA_954871275.1 Leptopterna dolabrata | reverse complement strand
TCCCTTGTCACATGGGTTTATTATTCCATTGGACATACCTACAGAGATGTTGGCTGTTTATTTATTGTTTCTTTCATATAAAATAATTGAAATAGCTATCTCTGGTGGTTTCCACCAATTTTGGCCCCCAAAACACGAATAGGTAAAGCACGCTCCTTTTTTTTTTCAAATTATCTTTCATCATTGATAGTACCATTTAATCGTCTTGATCCCTTGAATCCTTGATCGTCTTGACACTTTTTCCATTGTTATTCTACAAATTGATGGTGATTTCAGACGATTTCCCAGGTTATGACTCATAAAAAATCAATTTCGGGAGAGCTGAACATCTGGTAGAACCTCAATTTTCTATTCTGTGGTCAAAATCGACTTCATATTCGGTCTTCTCGTCCCCAAAAACATGGAAAACGATACCTTAAAAGCTTATGTTACCAACATGTGGCTGAAACGCAAAAAGTACCTATTTTTATTCACATTTGCACTCATAACACCCCTGGGTATATTCCGATCGGGCTGAAAAGTTTCGGGACACAACTAGGTAGGGCCCAAATGGAGCATGTGTGCGAAAGAACGATTTTTTTAGACCAAAAATGAAGTCTGTACACGTGATACGGCGGACGGCGTACGGCGTACGGCGGACGGACATTGCATTTTTGGAATCTACGCACCTTGAAACGGAAAAGAAAAAATTTTGAGGGGGTGTTATAAAAATTTTTTGCTGAGCGAATACATAGGTGTATTATTCACAGAATAATAAACCAAAAGTGAAAAAAGCTTCATGGTAGAAGAATGTTTTTAACTGAAACATCTCAAACACATTGCTGGTTTTCCTTCACACTCATCACAGTCATACACCTGTCCCAATAGGGGCCCAGAGCGCGGAAACGTGAAATGCTGAATGCCAAGTGAAGCATTAAATTTTTGAGACGAAAACTGGGGTTTTTGACAGGTTTATTGGTCCCGTGCCGCACTGAAGGTACCTACCTATAGTAACACGAAAGCGGTTAGGGGTCTATTTGTCCCGAAGGTGGTAATCACGTGTACGAGTAGGGTACTACCTACTGTACACATCCATACTGGAATTATTCAATTACCATTATTATTCACGTCCTGAGGCCATTCGCACACAACCGAAGTCTAGAAAAATTGACCCCGCACTCACTGTCTTAATAGGTGCACGAGGTCAATAAGTCCCGAGCCGCACTGAACGTGTTAATTGGGGTGATCCGCCATCTGGATACTCAATGCGCTTATACATTCTCATGAAAAATTCACTAAGAGGTAAATGCATCAAAAACAGTACAGAATGGTTACTCTACATGAAAATACTATTTCAAGAGTCACAAACATTTTTCCTCTAATAAAATGAGACAAATTCGAGGTTCTGAGGGTAGAAGACTGCTAAGTAGGCGGATCTAGCCAACATCACACAAAATCAACACTAAATCACCCAAAATCAACACTAAATCACCCAGCGATATAGAATGGTAGTAAGAAGGCTAGAACCGTCAATAACATTTTTACTCAGGAAAATGTCAATTGGGTCAAAACACTGCAAAGTCCTTGTCACATGGGTTTATTATTCTATTGGACATACCTACAGAAATGATGGCTGTTAGTTTATTGTTTCTGTCATGTTCAATAACTGAAATAGCTATTTTTAATGGTTTCCACCAATTGCGGCCCCCAAAAACCCGAATTAGGCTCGGTTTTTCTTAAAAGCAGATCATCTTTGATCATTGCTAGTACCATTTTAATTGTCTTGATTCGCCTGCTAATACTAATTCTAGTGTTATTATACAAATTTATGGTGATTTCAGACAATTTCCCAGGTTTCTGACTTATGAAAAATGAATTTCGGGAGATTAACCTTCCTTAAAACTCAAATTCTTCACTCATCGGTCAAAATCAACCCATTATTCGATCTTCTCGCCCTAAAAAACATGTAAAACGATACCTCACAAGCTCATGTTAACTAAAACCTCAAAAATCCCTTGAAACCCCCCATTTGTATACCCACTTTTCTACCATAACAACCCTGGGTGTATTCCGATCGGGCTGCCGAGCTTCTGAGCACAACTAGGGCCCAAATGGGGACCCAAACTGTCTGTGGAAGAACGACGATTTCGGACCAAAATTTAACGTACATTTAAGGCTGAAACTTCGTTAGAACCTCAATTTTTCACTCTTTTGTCAAAATTGACTTCATATTCGGTCTTTTCGTCCCAAAAAACATGGAAAATGATACCTCAAAAGCTCATGCTACTGAAACACCAAAACCCCATTTTGGTTTATTATTCTGTGAATAATACACCTATGTAATCGCTCAGCAAAAAATTTTTATAACACCCCCTCAAAACACTGATAAGTCCTTATCACATGGGTTTATTATTCTATTGGACATACCTACATGAATGCTGGCTGTTTATTTATTGTTTCTTTCATATAAAATAATTTAAATAGCTATTTCTGGTGGTTTCCACAAATTTTGGCCCCCAAAACTTGAATTAGGTACGCTCCTTTTTTTCCACATCATCTTTGATCATTAATAGTACCATTTAATCATCTTGATCCACGTGATTACACATTTTCTGGTCTTATTCTATAAACTGATGGTGATTTCAGACGATTTCGCACGTTTTTGACTCATAAAAAATCAATTTTGGGAGCTGAACATCTGGTACAACCTCAATTTTCCACTCCTTGGTCAAAATCGACTTCATATTCGGTCTTCTCGACCCCAAAAACATGAAAAAGGTACCTTAAAAGCTCATTTTGGTTTATTATTCTTGGAATAATACACCTATGTATTCGCTCAGCAAAAATTTTTATAACACCCCCTCAAAATTTTTTCTTTTCCGTTTCAAGATGCGTAGATTCCAAAAACGCTGCTAAGTCCTTGTCACATGGGTTTATTATTCTTTTGGACTTTTGGACATACCTACAGAAATTTTGGCTGTTCATTTATTGTTTCTTTCATGGGTAATAATCGACATAGCTATTTCTGATGGTTTCCATTAATTTTGGCCCCTAAAACACAGATTAGGTACGCTCGTTTTTTTTTTTTTTTTTTTAACTATCTTTGATCATTGGTAGTGCCATTTAATCGTCTTGATCCACGTGTTGACCCTTTTTCCAGTGTTATTATACAAACTGATGGTGATTTCAGACGAGTTTCCAGGTTTTTTATTCATAAAAAATCAATTTTGGGAGCTGAACACTTGGTAGAACTCAATTTTCCACTCTTTGGTCAAAATCGAGTTCATATTCGGTCTTCTCGTCCCCAAAAACATGGAAAACGATGTCTCAGGAGCTCATGTTACCAACATGTTGCTGAAACGCAAAAAGTACCTATTTTTACACACATTTTCACTCATAACATCCCTGGGTATATTCCGATCGGGCTGAAAAGTTTCAAGACACAACTAGGGCCTAAATGGAGCATGTGTGCGAAAGAACGATTTTTTTAGACCGAAAATGAGGCCTGTACACGTGATACGGCGGACGGCGTACGGCGGACGGACATTGCATTTTTGGAATCTACGCACCTTGAAACGGAAAAGAAAAAAGTTTGAGGGGGTGTTATAAAAATTTTTTGCTGAGCGAATACATAGGTGTACTAGCCTGACCGTTCGCTTCACTCGCTATCCGAGATTCGCTGTACGCAGTATCGTGGAACCAACAAACGACGGGAAAATCCCATAGCCTACCGGGTATTTGTGCCCATTTTATCAAAATCCGTCAAGCCATTCAGGAGTTGACCATGGTCGACCATATTTCCGCTATGGTCAGGGAATTAAAAATGCGCCTACGTTCAACTTGGGAGGCTACCGGATATTGGTGCCAAATTTGGTCGATATCCGTTGAGCAATTCGGGATTCGACCATGGAGGGGCCCATGGATGCGCTATGGTCGACCGCGGGGGTAGTCCGAAGGGTCGATCGTAGATAGAATTTCACGTAGATTACGAATACGCGATAAAAAATAGGGGTTACCATTTCAATTAACGAAGTTGACCATGGTCGACCATAGTTCCGCTATGGTCAGGGAATTAAAAATGCGACGTTGCACAACTTGGGAGGCTACCGGATATTCGTGCCAAATTTGGTCGATATCCGTTGAGCAATTCGGGATTCGACCATGGAGGGGCCCATGGATGCGCTATGGTCGACCGCGGGGGTAGTCCGAAGGGTCGATCGTAGATAGAATTTCACGTAGATTACGAATACGCGATAAAAAATAGGGGTTACCATTTCAATTAACGAAGTTGACCATGGTCGACCATAGTTCCGCTATGGTCAGGGAATTAAAAATGCGACGTTGCACAACTTGGGAGCCTACCGGATATTCGTGCCAAATTTGGTCGATATCCGTTGAGCAATTCGGGATTCGACCATGGAGGGGCCCATGGATGCGCTATGGTCGACCGCGGGGGTAGTCCGAAGGGTCGATCGTAGATAGAATTTCACGTAGATTACGAATACGCGATAAAAAATAGGGGTTACCATTTCAATTAACGAAGTTGACCATGGTCGACCATAGTTCCGCTATGGTGAGGGAATTAAAAATGCGACGTTGCACAACTTGGGAGCCTACTGGATATTCGTGCGAAATTTGGTCGATATCCGTCGAGCCGTTTGGCCGTGCATAGAAAGACAGACAGACACACAGACAGACAGAGATTCGAACTTATAATATAACTAGCATGACCGCTCGCTTCGCTCGCTATCCGAGATTCGCTGTACGCAGTATCGTACTTAATTCCGACGTTGCACAACTTGGGAGCCTACTGGATATTGGTGCCAAATTTGGTCGATATCCGTCGAGCCATTCAGGAGTTGACCATGGTCGACCATATTTCCGCTATGGTGAAGGGGACCGAAAAATTCCGACGTTGCCCAACTTGGGAGCCTACTGGATATTCGTGCCAAATTTGGTCGATATCCGTCGAGCCATTCAGGAGTTGACCATGGTCGACCATATTTCCGCTATGATCAGGGAATTAAAAATGCGCCGACGTTCAACTTAGGAGGCTACCGGATATTGGTGCCAAATTTGGTCGATATCCGTTGAGCAATTCGGGATTCGACCATGGAGGGGCCCATGGATGCGCTATGGTCGACCGCGGGGGTAGTCCGAAGGGTCGATCGTAGGTAGAATTTCACGTAGATTACGAATACGCGATAAAAAATAGGGGTTACCATTTCAATTAACGAAGTTGACCATGGTCGACCATAGTTCCTCTATGGTCAGGGAATTAAAAATGCGACGTTGCACAACTTGGGAGCCTACTGGATATTCGTGCCAAATTTGGTCGATATCCGTCGAGCCATTCAGGAGTTGACCATGGTCGACCATAGTTCCGCTATGGTGAAGGAATTAAAAATGCGACGTTGCACAACTTGGGAGCCTACTGGATATTCGTGCCAAATTTGGTCGATATCCGTCCAGCCATTCAGGAGTTGACCATGGTCGACCATAGTTCCGCTATGGTGAAGGGGACCGAAAAATTCCGACGTTGCCCAACTTGGGAGCCTACTGGATATTCGTGCCAAATTTGGTCGATATCCGTTGAGCAATTCGGGATTCGACCATGGAGGGGCCCATGGATGCGCTATGGTCGACCGCGGGGGTAGTCCGAAGGGTCGAACGTAGATAGAATTTCACGTAGATTACGAATACGCGATAAAAAATAGGGGTTACCATTTCAATTAACGAAGTTGACCATGGTCGACCATAGTTCCGCTATGGTCAGGGAATTAAAAATGCGACGTTGCACAACTTGGGAGCCTACCGGATATTCGTGCCAAATTTGGTCGATATCCATCAAGCCATTCAGGAGTTGACCATGGTCGACCATAGTTCCGTTATGGTCAGGGAATCGAAAATGCGCCTACGTTCGACTTGGGAGGCTACCGGATATTGGTGCCAAATTTGGTCGATATCCGTCGAGCCGTTTGGCCGTGAAAAGCAATTCGGGATTCGACCATGGAGGGGCCCATGGATGCGCTATGGTCGACCGCGGGGGTAGTCCGAAGGGTCGATCGTAGATAGAATTTCACGTAGATTACGAATACGCGTTAAAAAATAGGGGTTACCATTTCAATTAACGAAGTTGACCATGGTCGACCATATTTCCGCTATGGTGGAGGGGACCGAAAAATTCCGACGTTGCACAACTTGGGAGCCTACTGGATATTCGTGCCAAATTTGGTCGATATCCGTCGAGCCATTCAGGAGTTGACCATGGTCGACCATATTTCCGCTATGGTCAGGGAATTAAAAATGCGACGTTGCACAACTTGGGAGCCTACTGGATATTTGTGCCAAATTTGGTTGATATCCGTCGAGCCGTTTGGCCGTGAAAAGCAATTCGGGATTCGACCATGGAGGGGCCCATGGATGCGCTATGGTCGACCGCGGGGGTAGTCCTAAGGCTATGATGTCCTAATTGACAGTTTTCGCACGAGAAAGTTCGTGCGAACTTTTTTCGGACGAACTACCCCAAAATTCAAACTGCCGGTATACAGGTAGTTGTCCTAATTGATGGGTTTTCCCGCGCGAGGTCATCGTACGGATAAGCCGTCCGAAGGGGGTCGGTTTATTTCTCAAACGCATCGTGTCGTTCGTATGACCGAGGGTCTTTCAAACAGCGTTGTGCGAGTGCCCTGTCCTCATCAAACTTTTTATTCACGGACGACCAAAGCCATGTCTTTTCGTACGGCAAAAAAACAAACTGGTTTGATTTTTCATTCGTGCGAACCAATGTCATTCGAGGAATTATTGATATTGGAGGTGCATTCCCGACCAATTCTATGGGAAAAACGCAGTCAACATTATAAAAATCGAAACAAAGTTCTCGAGGAGTGGGAGAAGATTTCGAAAACGTTGGACAAACCCAGTGAATTCTCATCATTTTATTACAAAACGCTATTTTTTACATAATGAACAATATAGACATGCACATAATGAACAATCGAGACATAAAATAACTGCCAATTAATATTGAGGTGTATTAGGATAGGTATTTAGGTTATAATTATATGACCCGGTCGTAACACTGAACGTTCTATATACACTTTGATAAAAGGAAAAATTTTGAACAATATTCGAAAAATATTCACAAAATTTCTCTCTTGCGATAATAGCAGCCCTTGAGGCTCGATTGTTTTCCCGAGACGGGGTCAAATTTGGCGTACAGTTAGAAGTTACACAATTAGATTCTGCGTGTACATCTAGAGTGAGGCCTTCCTTATCAATGATTATATTATGCAAAATGCAAACAGCTTTCACAATTTTCGTAGCATTGTTGACGGATGTTTCTATCGGCTTGTGCAAAATCCTGAATTTGGAGGCAGCTATTCCAAAAGAACATTCAACCGATGCTCTTGTGGCAGATAATTTTTTATTAAATAATATTTTCGTATCGTCACCATGTGATGTCCTTCGTGGAAAGGGCCTCATGAGAAATGTAGTGAGTGGGAACGCTTCATCCCCCAGAAAAACGTATGGAGCTACAATATCAGAATCCCCAATTTTTTCTTCAGGGGGTAAGTGATACGTACCATCTACAAGTTTTTTGAAAAAAGCTGAATTGCTCAGCACACCGCCGTCACTATCCTTTCCATACGCCCCTACGTCAATGATTCGGAATTTGCAATTTGAATCAGACACAGCTAACAGTACAATTGAGAAAAAACCTTTGTAATTGAAAAACATACTTCCCGATTTCTGCGGTTTTTTCACGCGAATGTGTTTACCGTCAATGCTTCCACAACAATGAGGAAATTTTCCCTTTTCATAATATGAATCTGCGATCTTCTTGAAATCTTCTGTGGTCGGAAATTTCATGTGCTTTTGATGTAATCTCTTCCAAATGGCTGTGCAAACCTCCAGCACGATGTTCGCAACCGCTGTTTTTGAAATCCTGAATGTGAATGCAAGTTGTCGAAAGGAAAGCCCAGTTGCCAGATACCTGCAAGAAAACACAAAATACTTATTGTAAATCGGTTAAAACATTGAAAGTTGAAGCCAAGTTTAAAAAAAAAGTGAAATTACATTCAAAATCTCGGGAATATTTCAAGAATTTTTACATCCTTAAAACCCATATTTTCGTCTAACGGGCTGAAAGGAAGTTTTTCTATGCAATAATTTTGTTTTGGTACTACCATGTTTTTTCGTTATTATTATTAGTTGGAACCTACATACTTAAAGAGGGGACAAATCAATACTAAATTACTGTTTTTTTTTTGTATTTCTTTCTCTCTTTTGGTGATAGTTTACCGTGAGGTTTTTAGCGAATTTTCGAAGAAAAGGAAGCTATTGTTCTCGGTCCAAAATTTTTAAAACTCGAATTTCCGAAAGATTTTTATACCAAAATCCGTTTCAGACCATCCTGAATTCACTGCCGAAAGACACCAAAAATTATATGTATATATATATATATATATATTTATATATATATATTTATATATATATTTATATATTTATATATTTATATATGTATGTGTCATTCCAGACGATAACTCTCGAAAGAATTGAGATAAAAAGTTCAAATTTGCACGAAAAATCTGTCTTGGCAATCGACAGGCTAAGTTCGAAGATGGGCAGAATCGGGTCACTCTAAGGGGGAGTTTTGGGGAGTTTTAGGGGGGGAAAATTACCCATAAATTCCCAAAATGAAAAAGTCTGACAAGTGACACCTCATTTTAAAGGTTTTTTTACGCTGAACACGATGGTGAAATCAGAATTGCGATATCTCATTCCATTCTCAAACTGGAGCACTTTGAAGATGAAGGAACGTGGTTATTTCTTGAGATGTTCTTCCTGGTTCGTCTGCTCTAATCTGATAACGGAATGGGATATCGCAATTCTGACTTCACCATCGTGTTCAGCGTTGGAAAATCTACAAACCGAGGTGTTACTCGGCAAAAAATGGAACAAAAAATTTGTTACGTATCCAATACCTACTCTTCTGGTATTCAAAACATTTTTGATTTCCCCCTCCCCCTCCTTCCACCCCAAATTTTACTTTGCGTAAAACTACTCCTGTTTTAATTTTGTATGGTATCAAGTTGGGAAAACATTGGCCGAAAATTAATTTTCAGAAAATTTTAGGCGGAGGAGGATGATGCCGAAAACTTCGAAAATTCGCTCTTTTTTTATTTTATTTATTTTATACATAGGTACTTATGTTGAGATTCATGGAATATTTTTGTCATGCTCGTAGGAAACATTTTGTATAACCTACCTAATCATTATAGCTACATAATATTTCGTCTTATCTACGTATAGTTTAAACAATAAAGTCATTTTAAAAACTTACCTCATGGTTAACATCAATCTTTCCTCTACGTCAAGTGGCTCCTTGAAGTTGGTGGTCTGGTGGCTGCATTCACCTTTTATTTCTTTGCAGATGTAATCAAATGTGGTTTTTGACATTCTCGCATATTGAAAAAAAAAAGTTTCGTTTGCACAGAGTTGAGAATATAAATGATGGAATTCCCCGTACTCGCAGCGTTTTTTGAAAATAATGTTCGGTGATTTGCGTTTTTTTTGGTGGAGCACGATCCAATTCTGTTGACAGCAGATAAATGTTACTTCAAAGCAAAAACGCGGCATCGTCCACACTCGACATTTCGAAACAGAATGGGAAGTTGAGAAGTTCTGTTCGTACGAAGCGGTCATGACGTCACGCCCCCCCTCTTTCGCACGTTCTTTCCATGACCAATGAGGACACACATTTTGTTCGTACG
Source organism: Leptopterna dolabrata (assembly GCA_954871275.1). NCBI lineage: Eukaryota > Metazoa > Arthropoda > Insecta > Hemiptera > Miridae > Leptopterna > Leptopterna dolabrata. The sequence continues at coordinate 5,790,064 of OX940974.1, read as the reverse complement.
AATAGCGACATGCGAGCGGTTTTCGTGCGAAATCGCACCGTACGAAAACTGTCAATTAGGACATACGCTAAGGGTCGATCGTAGATAGAATTTCACGTAGATGACGAATACGCGATAAAAAATAGGGGTTACCATTTCAATAACGAAGTTGACCATGGTCGACCATAGTTCCGCTATGGTGAGGGAATTAAAAATGCGACGTTGCACAACTTGGGAGCCTACCGGATATTCGTGCCAAATTTGGTCGATATCCGTCGAGCCGTTTGGCCGTGCATAGAAAGACAGACACACAGACAGACAGACAGAGATCCGTTTTTATAATATAGTAGGGATATAGAGATAGAGATAGAGATTATTCACAGAATAATAAACCAAAATGCAATGTCCGTCCGCCGTACGCCGTATCATGTGTACAGGCTTCATTTTCGGTCGAAAAAAATCGTTCTTTCGCACACATGCTCCATTTGGGCCCTAGTTGTGTCCCGAAACTTTTCAGCCCGATCGGAAAATACCCAGGGTGTTATGAGTGAAAATGTGTTTAAAAACTTTTTGCGTTTTAGCAACATGTTAGTAAAATGAGCTTTTAAGGTATCGTTTTTCATGTTTTTGGGGACGAGAAGACCGAATATGAAGTCGATTTTGACCAAGAGTAGAAAACTGAGGTTCTACCAGATGTTCAGCTCCCGAAATTGATTTTTCATGAGTGAAAAACCTGGGAAATCGTCTGAAATCTCCATAATTTTGTATAATAACACTGGAAGAAGTGTCAACACGTGGATCAAGACGATTAAATGGTACTATCAATGATCAGAGATAATTTATTATAAAAAAACGCTGCAAAGTCCTTGTCACATGGGTTTATTATTCTACTGGACATACCTACAGAAAGGTTGACTGTTCATTAATTGTTTCTTTCATGCGTAATAATCGAAATAGCTACTTCTGATGGTTTCCATTAATTTTGGCCCCCAAAACACAAATTAGGTACGCTCTTTTTTTTCTTTTTTTTTTTAACTATCTTTGATCATTGGTAGTGCCATTTAATCGTCCTGAACCACGTCTTGACACTTTTTCCAGTGTTATTATACAAACTGATGGTGATTTCAGACGATTTCCCAGGTTTTTCACTCATAAAAAATCAATTCTGGGAGCTGAACATTTGGTAGAACTCAATTTTCCACTCTTTGGTCAAAATCGACTTCATATTCGGTCTTCTCGTCCCCCAAAACATAGAAAACGATATCTCAGAAGCTCATGTTACTAACATGTTGCTAAAACGTAAAAAGTACCTATTTTTACACACATTTTCACTCATAACACCCCTGGGAATATTCCGATCGGGCTGAAAAGTTTCGGGACACAACTAGGGCCCAAATGGAGCATGTGTGCGAAAGAACGATTTTTTTAGACCGAAAATGAAGCCTGTACACGTGATACGGCGGACGGCGGACGGACATTGCATTTTTGGAATCTATGCACCTTGAAACGTAAAAGAAAAAAGTTTGAGGGGGTGTTATAAAAATTTTTTGCTGAGCGAATACATAGGTGTATTATTCACAGAATAATAAACCAAAAAGGAGCGTACCATATTCGTGTTTTAGGGGCCAAAATTGGTGGAAACCATCAGAAATGGCTATTTCAATTATTTCATATGAAAGAAACAATAAATAAACAGCCAACATCTCTGTAGGTATGTCCAATAGAATAATAAACCCGTGTGACAAGGACTTTGCAGCGTTTTTGTGTTTTAGTAACATGAGCTTTTGAGGTATCGTTTTCCATGTTTTTATAAGTCAAAAACCTGGGAAATCGTCTGAAATCACCATCAGTTTGTATAATAACACTAGAAAAAGTGTCAACACGTGGATCAAGACGATTAAATGGTACTATCAATGATCAAAGTTAATTTGGAAAAAAAAGGAGCGTACCTAATTCGTGTTTTGGGGCCAAAATTGGTGGAAACCATCAGAAATGGCTATTTCAATTATTTCACGTGAAAGAAACAAAAATGAACAGCCAGCATTTCTGTAGGTATGTCCAGTAGAATAATAAACCCATGTGACAAGGACTTCCCAGCGTTTTTCACTCATAACACCTGTCTGCGCTTATCTTATTTACGACAAATTCAGCACTCCTCGTCATAGCACCATGTCTAGTCATTAGAGTTCCTCACAAATACATATTCTCGAAGCACATTACAAACTTCTAGCACACAACCACTGTATGCGCCTTCGAGTGAGTATTCATATCCGTATGCGGGGGCGCATGCAGTGCGTTGCTGCGACATGCTCGTGCGGGGGCACTCCCACACAACAAACGATCCTGCTGTGATCCCCGCCGGTAGTTCAGTTCATTGCGTTCTCTCTCCGATATCGGAACCACCTCGTGTGCTATCACATAACCGTGCATTTTTCTAGTGTTGCTTTGTGTTTGCGCTTATATTAGGCCAACAGTAATTGCCACCATAGCTAGGCTGGTACTTTACATTAATACTCGGCTGTCTAATTGCCCAACAAAATAATACCTACAAACCTCCCCCCCCCTAATTCTGCTGAGAAACCTAAGCTTGTCGTACACGGACCCGCCCACCACGTCGTCTGCCTGCCGGCCGGCCAACGTCTCCAGCGCTGCGACTCTCGTGAGTACCCTCAAGCTATCGTTTCTTGCAGCAGATAACCCCTTTTTTTATAGTAATTTTGTAAACCTAATTAATTCCCTAAGATACAGTCCACTCCCCTGAGTTTTACAGCCAGCGCGATCCTACAAGTGGTCCTTTTGCGAGACGGATCGTAATCTAGTCGTTTGTGCAATTATAATTAGACAGCCGAAACATTTCTAGTCAGTATTAGTCAGAGTAAACAGTTTACCGAATTTGGGAGTAGTTAGGTAGGCAACGTGTGCGATACTTTGGGATCAAGTGCAATATTAGGTAGGTACTAGCTGAGGATCTTATCCGTGCAATAAATAGGCTTTATTTTCGTTATTACAGTTGTTGAGTGTTTGTTGATCATTATAAAACTTTATTCTCGTTGTTATCGCTCTTAATAAAGGAATTGTTATTTCAATAAAATACTCTATTCTCTCAGCCTTAATTTATTGCTCGGAGTTTATTAGTTCCACTTCTCCATTAGTTTCTCCACTTAGTTCCATCCGTTCCATTTCTTTATTGCACGATCTTGTTCCACTTGTTAACTAGGGTCAACATTCAGAATACGCACACTTTAGTTCCTGCGTTTTTGTTGCATAGTACCTGACTCAAACTGTGATATCATCTACCTAGCTGTGATATATTTGTGACTTTGAGCCTAGTCTAGAGTCTCTTCAAATTTTAGAGCTTAGTAGAATTAGCCACTAGACCAGGCACCCATGTCTACGTCTGCCGATGTCCTCCGATCGCTGCGTCTTCTCAAACGGAGACGTGAGGGGATTTTCGCGCAGCTACAACAAATTCAAGGCTTCACCGAAGCAGAAAGCGTAAAACCGGGCGTTACAAATGTATTTGTAGCTAGTTGTGCCACTTTAGACTCTATTAGGCAACAGTTTGATGCAATTCAAAGAGAGATTCTTGAAGTGCAGCTTGATGCAGCCGATGCTGATCAGTTACCGTATGATGCTGTAAATGCTTCCTTCTACGAAATGTATTATCACATACGAGCGATAGAAAATTCGGTTAAACGTGTAGCTGACTCTGTCTTGAATACTTCCACTATTGCGACTTCTGTGGAAAGTAAACCCCAAATTAGGTTACCTAAATTGGAAGTACCCGTTTGGGGCGGCGATCCTGACACCTTTAATAATTTTTTTGCTCTGTATAATGCTGCGATCCATTCTACTTCTTATTCTGGGGCCGTAAAATTGACGTACTTACGGTCATTACTTACAGGTTCTCCACGTAAACTTATTGAAAATTTGAATATTACGGATGCAGATTATGATGTAGCCTATAGAACTATTTGTGATAATTATAATAATGTCAGGATTCGTGCTACCCACCATTTAAATAAATTGTTTTCCTTTTTACCCCTATCTTGTGAAGGTGTTAATGAACTTCAGTCATTTTTGGATGTTTTTGGCACTAATTGGCAAGCCTTTCTTAATTTAAATATTAGCGAAGCGCACGATTTTATTATGTTTAGTTTAGGCTTTCGTTGTTTGCCCCTGAGTATTCGTGGCGCCTTTGAACGCTCATTCGGTGATCGGGAGCATATCCCCACCTTTGAAGAATTGATAGAATTCGTTCAAGAACAAGTTCGCATCAAGGAAATTATGGCCCAGACTTCTGTTAAACCTTCGCAACCCGCTTCTCCCGCAAGACATAGGGCAGTGCATCAGTCGGTGCTCTCTACATCTGCGGAGGTCCAGGCCCTTCATGTTTCGCCATCTGCCAATACTCCCGCCCTTCAACAACACGACGCTAGGCGCCAGCCGTTATCGCCATGTCCTCTCTGTGCTGCTGAGTCTCATAAGATTTATGACTGTCAAGTGTATGCCAACCTTTCTATACCAGATAAACGTGCATGGCTGGTTGAGGAGAGGCGGTGTTTCAAGTGCTTGGGTACCCATACCTCCCCTCAGTGCAGGTCTCGTGGTCGGTGTGGTACGTGTAAAAGTTCATCGCATCATTCATCCCTTCATGCCGTCCAGGACTCCCCGCGGCCTGCTTCTCCTGCTCCTGCTTCCATTGTGACCTCCCAACCTCCCATCCAGTCCCTGCTTACAGGCTCTCGTCCGGCTGCTGTGGAGAGACCAGTGGTGGTCCTGGCCACCATACAGGCACTCATCCTAAACCGTCACAACCAGTGGGTTCCCATACGCTGTATTCTGGATCCCGGGTCGGAGATCAATATGATCACTGGTGACTGCAACCAGCGGCTAGGTCTTGCAGTAACCCCATACCGCCAGGAACTTTGTGGAGCTATGCAGCAGCCTGTAGGTACATCGGGTGGCATTGTTTCGTGTGTGTTGTCATCGCGAAGTTCTCCTGATACACGAATTCCCTCGCAAGCAGCCGTAGTCTCGCACATCTGTCATGACCAGCCAAAGATAGCCCTCTCTAAGGAGGTGTACGAACGTTTCTCGCATCTAGAACTCGCAGATCGCGCCTTTCACAAACCAGGCAAGATCGATTTCCTCATTGGTGCGGAACTTGTGGATGAGGTGTTGAAGGGGGGTGGCGAGGTCATCCATGGTCGTCCTGCAGCCATTCGAACCATTTTCGGTTGGGCCATAGTGGGGAAGGTTCCCACTTCTAACTCAATTCCTTCAAATCTGTGCATGCTGACTGGCTCCATGTCTCTGGATGAGTCTGTCCAGCGATTCTGGCAGGCAGAGGAGGTTGCCTCGGAGGTGCCTTCTGATCCCCTCCACCAGGTGGCCGAAAATCATTTTCGTTCACATGTCTCACGCCTGACATCAGGTACCTATGTGGTAAGGTTACCTTTCCGAGAAACTTCAACTCTTCCACCCTTAGGTGAATCACGCAACATCGCACTCAAACGCTGGCATAATCTCGAGGTTAAACTTAGCAAGAATGAACCACTCCGTGTTGCCTACCATTCCTTTCTTCAGGAGTATCTGGCTTTGGGCCACATGCGTCCTGCTCCTGAGCCTGGTCTGTGTTTCATCCCACACTTTGCTATCGAACGTAAGTCTGCCACCAGCCCGGTCCGCGTAGTATTTGACGCCTCTTGCCGCGATACCTCGGGAGTCTCATTGAACGATCGCTTGCTCCCTGGACCGCCTCTGCAGAAAGACATTTCGGATGTGCTTGCTCTCTTTCGTCCTCAACCAGTAGCATTGACCACCGATATTAAGATGATGTACCGGCAGATCAGAGTTGCGGAGGCTGATTGCCCGTATCAGCACATCCTGTGGCGGCCCTCCACAGATCAACCGGTCCAGGAGTACCAGCTGCAGACAGTCACCTATGGCACAAGCTGCGCGCCCTTTCTTGCACAGCGAGTGCTACTGCAGTTGGTAGAGGACCATGGTGGGGACTACCCTCTGGCGGCTCAGGTTTTGCGGGAATCGACGTATATGGACGACTGTTGCGTGTCGGTGGACACTGTGACGACTGCCAATCAGCTAAAGCAGGAATTGATCGACCTTCTTCATTGCGGCGGCTTTGAGTTGCGAAAGTGGGCCTCAAATGATGCGCTAGTACTCTCTGATATTCCTCCAGAACACAGAGCATCCTCCTTGCAAATCCGCGCAGACCGGGCGCCTTCACTGCACATTCTTGGTGTGTTCTGGGACCCTTCGCTGGACGTCTTCTCCTACAGCATTGCTCCTACCTGCGAAGCCTCCACAAAGCGAGCTATACTTTCCCAGATTGCTTCAGTGTTCGACCCATTGGGTTGGCTGTCACCGGTCACATTTTGGGCCAAGGTCTTCCTCCGAGAACTTTGGTGTGAGAAGCTCGACTGGGATACTCCTCTGCCGGAGCGGTTCTCCTCACGGTGGGCGGCCTTTGCTGGGCAACTTACTTCGCTGGCTAACCTCAAATTGCCTAGGCTGTGCTCCCTTCCAGATGCCACCTCTCACCAGCTTATTGGGTTTGCCGATGCTTCCAGTTTAGGGTATGCTGCTGCCTTGTACCTGCGCTCTGTCTCTGCGAACGGTCACGTTTCGGTACAGCTGTTGAAGGCAAAAACTAAAGTAGCCCCACTCCAGGTGCAGACCATCCCACGCCTTGAACTGTGTGGAGCTGTTCTTCTGGCGAAGCTTCTTTCCTCTGCCCAAATCATTCGGGACCGTCTGGGTATAGAGGAAGTTCACCTTTGTACAGATGCTACCACTGTTTTGTCCTGGCTGCATACCTCGCCGCACCTTCTCAAGACATTTGTGGCCAATCGGGTGGTTGAGGTTCTTAACCACACACATCTCTCCCAATGGCACTATGTCCCTTCTCATTTGAATGCTGCGGACTGCGCTTCTCGTGGCCTGGAACCAGCCACTCTCGTGGATTTCGCTCTCTGGTGGTCTGGTCCTTCCTTTTTGTATAATGTGGACGTTGAATGGCCTTCCACTCGAGCATCACTGCCACCTCTTTCCGGCTTTGAGGAGTTCAAGCCAAAGGCTTTGCCAGGCACAGTGCTGGTGACCACGTCCTCTCCCTGTGGGCAGGTTGTATTGGACATAATCAGTCGCTTCTCTTCATTCACCAGGGTCCGCCGTGTTCTTGCTTGGATCCTTCGATTCAGGCATAATGCCCAGCCTGGAGTCACACGCATACGTGGTGCTCTGAAGGTCACCGAGCTGTCTCACGCTACTCAACTCTGCGTGCGTCACACGCAAGCGAAGTTCTTTCCTGCTGAACTTCGTGCTATCTCCAAGGGACGTGCATGTGGCAGGGCATTGCAGCCTCTGACTCCCTTTGTTGACGAGGAGGGGCTTCTTAGGGTGGGCGGCCGGCTGGGCCAGTCCATTTTGCCTGCACACAGTAAGCACCCACTGTTGCTTCCCAAGGATGCCCCCCTTTCTAAACTTCTTTGTCGTCACTACCATGAGTGGCAGTTCCATGGAGGCCCGCAGGCCGTGCAAACTGCAATCCAACGCACCTATTGGATTCCCGGACTTCGCTCTCTCCTACGTCACTGCATACATCAGTGCATTGAATGCAAACGTGTCCATCTTAACGTCAAACACCCACGTATGGCAGACCTTCCCAAAGTTCGCACCACCCCTGGTAGACCCTTCTCCAGGACTGCAGTGGATATGGCGGGTCCATTGATGGTAAAAATGAGCACACACCGTAATGCACGTCTCCACAAGGCCTACATAGCGATGTTTGTGTGTATGGCCACCAAGGCCTGCCACATAGAATTGGTCGGTGACCTGTCTACTGCTGCGTACCAAGGTGCGCTCGAACGATTAATGGCCAGGCGGGGCTTATGCACAGATATATACTGTGACAACGGCCTGAACTTCGTTGGGGCGACAGAGGAACGACGCGCAGTGCGGCAGTTTCTTCAGGATACTGAACCCGCTATGGTGGACGCACTGTCTTCCCGAGATGTGGAGTACCACTTCAACCCACCGGATGCTCCTTGGATGGGCGGTCTGTGGGAGGCGGCCATAAAGTCGGCCAAGCGCCACCTCCAACATGTAACGGCCAACCGTTCCTTGACATTTGAGGAGATGTCGACTCTTCTTGCAAAGATTGAGGCCATTCTGAATAGTCGGCCTCTTTGTTCCGTGCCTAACGACCCCGAGGGAGCCTTGACCTACCTTACTCCAGGTCACTTTTTAATAGGGGAGCCGTTGCTATGCGCGCCACAGCCATCATTGCTCGACGTTCCTGTGTCTCATCTCTCCCGGTGGCAGCTGGTTCAGCGTGCGACACAGGAATTCTGGGCCAGATGGAAGTCGCAGTACCTGCAAACCCTGATCGGCCGCCAGAAGTGGACCCAAGACCGTGACCCCTTACTGGTCGGCGATATTGTTGTCATAATCAACCAAAAGGTCCCGCCTCTCGAATGGCCTGTTGCGCGTGTGGAGGAGCTTATCCACGGTGTGGATGGCGTTTCGCGATCCGCACGGGTAAAGACGGCTACCCGCTCTTATCTGCGCCCGGTGGCAAAGCTTGCCAAACTGCTCTCCTCATCATCTGACGACTCTTGATGGCAGCTGCAGCCATCGTGGGGGGAGTTATGTCGCAAAATTGACAATTTTGGGTGGGCGGTGTATGCGCCTTCGAGTGAGTATTCATATCCGTATGCGGGGGCGCATGCAGTGCGTTGCTGCGACATGCTCGTGCGGGGGCACTCCCACACAACAAACGATCCTGCTGTGATCCCCGCCGGTAGTTCAGTTCATTGCGTTCTCTCTCCGATATCGGAACCACCTCGTGTGCTATCACATAACCGTGCATTTTTCTAGTGTTGCTTTGTGTTTGCGCTTATATTAGGCCAACAGTAATTGCCACCATAGCTAGGCTGGTACTTTACATTAATACTCGGCTGTCTAATTGCCCAACAAAATAATACCTACAAACCTCCCCCCCCCTAATTCTGCTGAGAAACCTAAGCTTGTCGTACACGGACCCGCCCACCACGTCGTCTGCCTGCCGGCCGGCCAACGTCTCCAGCGCTGCGACTCTCGTGAGTACCCTCAAGCTATCGTTTCTTGCAGCAGATAACCCCTTTTTTTATAGTAATTTTGTAAACCTAATTAATTCCCTAAGATACAGTCCACTCCCCTGAGTTTTACAGCCAGCGCGATCCTACAACCACCGTAATTTTACAAGCAGTAATTGTTTATGGCCTGACAATCGGAACCTTATCATTACCTTCTCACCGTCTTCTTCCGTTGTCACTGTTATTGGCCACACTTCACCTTTTTTATTCCTTCCGCAGAGTTACGTGGATGCTAGATTCACAATAGTATCCATGCATCAAAATTCTTTTCTTGTTAATGTTTAACCAGTGTCTTACATATATGAAATTTTGTTTACGTATTAAATTATTATATATTTGTTGTGATCGGCTGCTCCTCCACAACTCAATCTATGTCTGAACATGCTGTAACTCAGGGTGGGGACCCCCCGACCCCCCTCTGATCTTGTCAGGGGACTATATAAGAGCCAGGGTGCCACCAATAAACTAACCATTCTCTCAAATGCGATCGACTCGTCTATCCGACTCCCAATCACTACACTGGTGACATCCGACGTGTGAGCTCCACCGCCAGCGCCCGCCGTTTGACAGCGTCGCAGCCTCCGCCTCCGCTTCAACGAGCCCCACCACGCGCGGCCCCCACCGACGCCACAGCGGCGCCCCACTCCGACGCCCGCCTCGACGGCTATCGCAGCGCCTCCCGCTACTTCGCCCCACCATCACCGATCCTTATATAAGGAAACGGACGCCGGCGCCGAGCACACTTCAAGCTGACACCTCACCGGACTGGCACCGAAGAGAAAACCGAAGATGACGGAGCAGAAACCGCAAAAAACGCCCGAAGCGAGCGCTCCTTCGATTCTCAAGCTCCAGCCGTTCGACCCCGCATTCCCGCACGTCTGGTTCGCCCAACTCGAGCTCATCCTCGCACACGAAGGCCTCACGACGCCACATGCGAAATTCGCCCGAGCCTTCCTCGCCCTCGAACCCCGACAAGCGGATCTATGCGCCGACATCAACCCCTCGCACACCAGTAGTTACCAGACGCTCAAAACTCGCCTTCTAGCGACACACGCACCTTCCGATGGTTCACGGCTCACCGCCCTCCTCCAGCCGACATCCGACGACGAACTACCGTCGATCCTCGCTCGCCGACTCACCCGAGCACTTCCGGCTGACACACCCGCACCGCTCGTCCGACAGCTCTTCCTCCGCGCCCTACCCGAGAGCATACGTCTACACATAGCGGCCCGTGACGAACCCGACATATTGAAACTCGCTGCGCTCGCCGATCGCCTCCTACCATTCGCCCCGCCTCCTCGGGTGGCTACCGTCTCCGAAGAGGTCGAAGTGATCAACGATAGACGACAACAGCGATCCCCGACGCAGCCGGCGACGAACACACGCCGAACAACGAACACCCTATGTTTCTACCACCGCACATGGGGCCCACGAGCACAGAAATGCCGCAGCCCCTGCACCTGGCGCCCGAAACCGACGGGAAACGACACCGCACGGCCCGACCAGCCGTAACGGCCGTGCGTAACCCACCAACATCTCGGCTCTTCATCCGCTGTAAAAAAACCTCGCTACACTTCCTCGTGGACACCGGCTCCGACGTCTCGATCGTCCCGAACACCCTGCTCAACCGAAAAACAACACGTCCAAGCGCTCTACGTGCCGCAAACGGCACCGAGATCAAGATGTACGGCACACACTCCGCATCGGTACACCTACCAGATCTCCCTCCGTACGAGTGGACCTTCACAGTCGCCGACGTATCAACCCCGATCCTCGGCTCCGACTTCTTGACGTACCACGGCCTACTCGTTGACCTACCCAACGCCCGACTCATCAACGCGGCCACGCAGCGGTACATCACCGGGACAGTAGACCTCGTACCTCCGAGCCAGTCCATCTGTACGACAACAGCGAACGAGCCCCGTTTTCAAGCCCTCCTCGACGCCTACAAACCTTCATCGACACCATGCGATGCTCCTGTCGAACATCACATCGTCACGAAGGGCCCCCCGTGTCACGCGAAACTTCGCCGATTATCCCCGGACCTATACGCGAAAGCGAAGGCCCATTTCGGCGAATTACTAGCGGCGGGGGTCATCGAACCTTCGGAGGCGCCGTGGTCCAGCCCGCTCCACATCGTTCCGAAACCCGACGGTGACATTCGCCCCGTCGGTGACTACAGAGCGCTGAACCGACTCACTGTGCCCGATCGCTACACCGTCGCACACCTACACGACTTCACAACGGCCCTGTACGGGACTACAGTGTACAGCACATTCGACCTCGCCCGTGCATTTTTTCACTGCAAAATCAGCGAACGCGACGTGCCAAAAACAACGATCTTAACACCCTTCGGCGCCTACCAATTCAAGCGAATGAATTTCGGCTTACGAAACGCAGCGCAAACGTGGCAACGCTACATGGACCACGTCCTACGCAACCTACCTTTCGTGTACTGTTACCTCGATGACATACTGGTCGCCTCGGCCACCCCGTCTGAACACTACACCCACGTACGCACGCTCCTCGAGACCCTCGCTAAATACGGCCTACAAATAAATACAGCCAAATGCCAGCTCGCACGGCCCTCAGTCAAATTTCTCGGCCACAACGTTTCAACCGACGGGATAACACCCCTACCGGAACGCACGGACCTCATTAAGAAATTCCCGCGACCCACTACCGTGCACGAGCTTCGAACATTCCTCGGCCTCATTAACTTCTATCACCGAGCGATACCACGAGCCGCACCTACGCTCCGCCCCCTAGTGGAAATGATTCCACCCGACGCGAAGAAAAAGGACAAACGCACGCTCACGTGGACCACCGACGCAGCTGACGCATTCGACCGCGCAAAACGCTTACTCGAAACCTTCGTCACACTCGCCCACCCGGCCCCGACCCAACCTCTCGTCCTACACACGGACTCGTCGGATTTCGCCGTCGGCGCAGCGCTGCATTTCATCGACAACACGCACTTACGCCCGCTAGGTTTCTTCTCACGCACCCTCAACCCGGCTCAACGTAACTACAGCGCGTTCGACCGCGAACTACTGGCTATCTACCTCGCCATAGTACATTTTTGCCAACAAATAGAAGGGCGCCCACTCACCGTATATACGGACCATAAGCCCCTCACGACCTCACTAACGACTCAGTCAAATACGGCCCCACCAACACGGCTCCGGCACCTTCGATTCATCTCAGAATTCACGACTGACATCAGGTACGCCGAGGGCCCAACAAACATCGTCGCCGACTACCTTTCGCGACTACCACCCACAGCCAACATGGCCCACGCAGTCACGGACTACGGCACCCCCTTCACGCTACAACAGCTAGCCGACGCACAGGCCGCCGATGACCACATCGCCAATATGAATCTCACACCACACCGAATACAAGGCCACGAGATCATGTGCGAAAATACCGACGCCTCGCCTCGCCCCTACATCCCTACGCCGCTACGCCTCGCGGTTTTTAAACACATACACGGGATGACACATCCGGGGATAAAGGCCACCACAGCCCTCATCCGCGCTCGATATTATTGGCCCGTCATGACCTCGTCGATACGGTTGTTCACCCGCGCCTGCCCGAGTTGTAACCGAGCGAAAACAACTCGACACATCAGGGCTCCCCTCGGCGAATTTCCCGACGCCGCGCCACTCGAACACCTACATATCGACCTATTCGGCCCGCTACCGCCATCGGCTACGAAAAAGTACATATTATCAATGATTGACCGCGCCACTGGCTGGTTTGAATGCGCACCCCTCTCGACCATTTCCGCCGACGCAGTGATTACGGCCCTACACAACCACTGGATCGCCCGCTACGGCTCCCCGGCACGCGTAACCACTGACCAGGGCACCCAGTTCACCTCAGCCGAATTCCATAAATACTGCACGTCCATGGGCACGGAGGTACACCATACCAATACCTACCACCCTCAAGCCAACGGCCTCGTCGAACGACTGCATAGGGTCCTAAAAGACGCAATTCTCGCAACAGCCACTTCCCGCACATGGGCCACCCAACTTAGCGGCCTCCTCCTCGGCCTACGAAACCGCCCGGGCCCCGACGGCTACTCACCGGCCCAACGCCTCTTCTCGGCCACACCACGCCTCCCAGGGGATCTATTCACTCAACCGCCACCATCAACTGTGCCCCTACGCACCAACGAATCGTACCGCCACTACACACAGTCCTACGTGCCAGCAACTATGCGCACAGCGACCCACGTGTACGTGCGCGTAGACACGCCAAGGGGTAAACTCGAGCCACCTTACACCGGCCCCCATCAGGTGTTGACAAACGATGGAAAAACGATAACTTACCTCACGGACGATCGACAAACATCATCAGTCTCAATCGACCGATGTAAGCCGGCACCCCCACCTACGCACAACACGGGACCCACCACGACGCCGCAAATCGCCCCCAACCACACAGCGATGGCCACAACATCACCACCACAGCACCCACGGCAACAACCGCTCCCGCGGAACCACGCCCGGAGCCCGAGCCTCGCCCGCCAACGCTACGCGCTCTACGCCACCGCCCCACGACACCGACCACAGCAGCCACCCGGACAGCCCACACGGACCCAACACACGCACCTCCCACGCCCGGCCACAGCCACAGCGACATCAACAAAATTTAATTAAAATTGAAAATTACTTAAATTCTGGGGGGAGCGGTGTTGTGATCGGCTGCTCCTCCACAACTCAATCTATGTCTGAACATGCTGTAACTCAGGGTGGGGACCCCCCGACCCCCCTCTGATCTTGTCAGGGGACTATATAAGAGCCAGGGTGCCACCAATAAACTAACCATTCTCTCAAATGCGATCGACTCGTCTATCCGACTCCCAATCACTACACTATTATTGGCTAATTGTTTTCCGTGTTCTTAAGTTTGCATATATATTCTATAAACTTTATCATATCACGTATACCAGTGCTACACATCTTTTTCCCGCTTCTTTGACCATTACCATCAACGTCTGTTCCTTCTCAACGTAGTGCAATAATTCTACCAAGTTTATCAGCCTTATATCTATTCATCCACACGAAAACCCTATTCCAAACTTACACGCGTAGTTCCTATCACCAAATTACATTGTCGATTTGCTGTGGCTACCAATAATTTCGACACTTGGGACATCGTCGTTTGGACCAGGCTGCAACCACATTGCACTTCTTTCTCTGGCCACTACTACGTCACCAAAGTACCTGACTGATTGGATTTGGACCATCGGGATGACCAGCAGCCACCTGGACCCGCAGACTGGAGGACTCATCAACAAATCAGGTAAGCCACCTAGTATAAGTCTTGGCAGCTCCTAGTCATGTCACTCTAGTCATTCCTTGCAATCCATTCTAGTCAATTTACGTAATTTTTAGTTTGTAAGTGGCCACTATTAGAAGGAAAAATCATCTTATCAAACTACCAAAAGCTGATACCTAAACTCCTAGCACAGTGTACCTGACCATTACCCATTACCTAATAAATCCTTTATACGTTGATGTTTCATCAATCCAACATAACTTCTTTTGCTTGAGCACCCATAGTTCGAGCCGGATTAAGGCCCAGTTGGATAACGAGCTATATCGGTAACTGTGATTTTGTGGTGCTCAACATAACTGTGATATATCCATACATCAACTAGCTTAAGTCTCCTCTATGATATAATCGCATAAGGTACTCGTGCTATAGGAAGGAGTGGGTCGGTCATCATAATATTAACGTTTCATTATTTATATATCTATTTATTATCTTCGTCAATCTTATTTATTATCTTCGTCAAACCTTTTTATCATCTCTATACATATTTATCATCATCGTCATACCTGTTTGTTACCGTTGTTCTCGTTATCAATTGATAGAAGCTTTATTTTCGTTCTATCTACATCCAGCTATCTATACCTAATTATTGTGTGCTATTTTTCTACATTGGTCTTGCCTGTTTTGATAATAGTTTCCTCACAATCATTTTTCATATATATTCTCAATCTGTGGTGCTCAGTTAAGTAATAACCCCTATTATTTATCATGACGAGTGGCGTTGAGGGGTTTAACATAGGGTCTAGAGGCTTTATGAAGTTGAAGAGGAAATATATTGCCATTGCTGAGGATATGTCTATTAGGGACAGAGATGCATCCGCTGTTAACAATGAGGACAGGATCACATTCCTGGGTATGTGTAAAATGCTGAACACCCGATTTGACACATTTATGGGGTTATGGGAGGACGCTGTTGATTATAGTGATGCTCACTCTCTTGATCTAGTATTCCCTACATTTTCAGACTCTGCTTATCTGGGCCAGGTCAAATCGTGGTACTACGAGGCGATGGGGTATCAGGAGACCCTTGAGCGAAGACTTTCGACATCTCTTGTTCACGACATGGCATCTCTGAATATCAGCGGTCAACCTCCTCAGCTACCATCAGGTAATCATCAGAAACTGTTTTTACCCAAGATCAAGATCAAGCCTTTTAGTGGGGACTTATCAGAGTGGCCCGCCTTCAAGCAACTTTACTGTGCCTTGATTAAGGAAGAAAGGTCTCTATCTAACGCTGAACGTTTTCATTTCTTAACATCATATCTAGAGGGTGCTGCTTATGATACGATTAAACATATTCCGGTTACTGAAAACAACTTTCAGCAAGCATGGGATGCCTTAGTGAAGGTTTATGACGATGAGCATAAGTTGGCAGTTTCATATCTGGAGAAATTCCTATCATTTAAACCTATTCCTGGTAAACCTACTGCAGCATCACTACAACAATACCTATCTAATGTTAGCGAAAGTATTACCTCACTCAAGACCCTGGAAATTCCTAACTTTTCGGACTACCTGCTTTGTGAGATAGTGCTTAGGAGCCTAGACCCTGCTACTCATGAGGACTTCGAGATGTCAATTGTAGGAACCACCTTTCCTACATTCGATGCCTTGCCAGTTTTTGTGCAAAACAGATGTCAGGTCCTTCGACTAACATCCAGCATGACCTCGTCAAAGACGGACCCACCGCAGTCCAGTTCTTCGCCGATTAAGCCAGAGTCTCCGAACGACTATTCTCCTAAGGTAAATTCTTCTAACCACGCGTTGTTGGCCCAGTCAGGTAATTCATCTAACCGGAGCAACTCTTCAAATAGGCAGCCTTCTGCATTCACGTCTGAACCCATGTCTTGCTTCATCTGTAAAGGTACCCACGTCATCAGACTCTGTGACCAGTTCATCCGAGCCACCCCTCAACAGTGTCTGGATATGCTGAAGCAGTATCCAGGGTGTAAGAATTGTCTTCATCCTCGACATCGGACTAAGGAGTGCCAGTCTAACTACCGCTGTCGGGAGTGTAATGGCTTGCACAACACTAGTCTTCATTTGACTTCTAACAACTCTCAGCCCATTGTCTCTAATAAACATTCTTCACCTGATCAGTCATCATTGCTTTCAGCTAGTTTCATTGGCTCCAGCATTTCCCCAAGGCCACATGGAGTTTTGTTGGGTACAGTCATGGCCACCATTAAGGATGTTTATGCTAACCTTAAACGGTATCGAGGAGTTCTTGATATCGGTTCCCAGTTCTCGTTTGTTACAGAGCAATGTGTCAAGGAGATGGGAAAGACTACGCGTCCGTTCAACAGTGGTATATCTGGGGTCAATCAATCCCCATTAAATCATATCTCCGGCAAAATCAACATGACCTTCCTTTCTAACTCATCGCCCCCCTCGGCTCTTGAAACAAGGAGACAAGAGGCTGTCGTGGTGCCATCTGTAACACCTCCATTACCTCAGGTGACTTTATTAATCAAGGGGAAATCTCATTCCTTATCGGGGCTGATCTTCTCTATGCTGAGATTGTAACCTGTGCCCCCATTACCATCCACCGTGACGGACCCCGTTTACTCGATACCATCTTTGGATTTGTTGTTGTCGGCAGGTATCGCGACAAGTCTCCCAGCAAAACCAACAAATCAATATCACTGTTGTCATGCGACAACACAACTGCTCTCATCGAGAAGTTCTGGGAGGTTGAGGAACCTACACCGCACCATATCCTTTCCCCAGAGGATGAGCAATGTGAAGCCCATTTCGTTTCCACACATCGTCAAAACAAACAGGGTAGATATCGTACCTTATACCTCCAAAGCACTTTCCCGTCTTTATTCGCTCGAGAATAAGCTTTCGAAGAATCCTCAATTGAAGAATGACTACATGGACTTCATGCTAGAGTGTTCTTCACTTGGCCATATGTCAGTTGCTACCAGTGAACCCGCATATGTCATCCCCCATCATCCTGTGTACAGGATAGATCTTGAAGGAAAGGGTAAGCTCAGGATCGTCTTTGACGCAAGTTTCAGGTCTGCTTCTGGGTCTCTCAATGACCACCTACTTACGGGGCCCAAGCTTCAGGCGGACATAGGCGACATTGTACTGATCTTCAGAAGATTTAATTATGTCCTAACATGTGACATTGTTAAAATGTTCAGACAGATTTTAATTGACCCTTCTGATCTACGCTACCAACAGATTGTTTGGCGTCCGGATCCGAGTGATCCTGTCACTTTCTATCAGCTAGAGACAGTAACCTATGGGTTGGGCTCCTCACCTTTCTTAGCCCAACGTGTCCTTAGACAGCTTGTTTGGGACGAAGGTTTCCTGTACCCTGATGCAGCCAACGCTATCCTGCATCATACCTATGTGGACGACATCGCGACTGGATGTGACAGCCCGAAGGATCTTCACAACTTGAAAACCCAGCTGATTGCTCTACTTGAAAAGGGAGGTTTTCAACTTACCAAGTGGAACACCAACTATCCGCCACTTCTTGACGACTCGGACTCTCCTTCCCAATCTGTTCAACTCTGACCGGAGGCAGCATCCACTAAACTGCTAGGGATGCAGTGGAACCCGGTGTCTGATACCTTATCGTATCAGGTTGAGCAGCCTCAGCTGGGATTTACCAAACGCATTATTCTATCTAATATTGACCGTTTATTCGATCCACTAGGTTATCTCACTCCAGTTATATTCTTTGCCAAGACTATCTTGCAGGAAACCTGGAAGTCTGCGGTTGGGTGGGACGACGAGGTTCCAGGTAATATCAATATCATGTGGGAGAAATTCACCCACAAACTTGCCTCTCTATCTAGTATTGATGTTCCTTGTTGCTTGCCGAAAACTTCATCATCCTACCAGTTGGTCTGCTTCACAGATGCATCGGAAAAGGGTTACTGTGCTGCTGTATATCTACGTACAGTTGAGCAGTCAGCAGTTTCTTTAACTTTGTTGAAGGCTAAATCTCGCCTAGCCCCTCTCAAGTCCCTGACCATACCGAGACTTGAGTTGTGTGGTGCTGTCCTCTTAAGTCAACTGTTACCATCTCTACAACATCTTGTCAAAAACCTCAATATTAATACCACCTTCTGCTTCACAGACTCAATGGTGGTCATCGCATGGTTGAGAACACCGCCTCATTTATTGCAGACA
The DNA here is from genome assembly GCA_954871275.1 of Leptopterna dolabrata. Classification (NCBI taxonomy): domain Eukaryota; kingdom Metazoa; phylum Arthropoda; class Insecta; order Hemiptera; family Miridae; genus Leptopterna; species Leptopterna dolabrata. Next base: position 5,771,426 of record OX940974.1, on the reverse strand, counting down.
TAATCGAGTTCGGCAAGTCCTTCAAGTAACAGATGTCGCATGGTGGCAACACATTCGAGGGACAGACAACCCGGCGGATGTTGGTTCCAGAGGAATCCTTCCCTCCGGGCTCCAACAACATCCGTTATGGTGGACTGGGCCATCTTGGTGTAGCCTCCCCGTTGAAGACTGGCCAATCTCCAGTGATGTCCCTGCGATGGACCTTCCTGAGTTAAGGAAGACTCCTCAACCATCCCTTGCTGCAGTTGGAGAATGTGCAGAGTTCATCCAGTTTACTGAGAGGTTCTCATCTTTTACACGCTTGATCCGTGTGCTTGGTTATGTCAAAAGGTTTATACATAACTGTAGAATACCTAAGCGGAGACGATCCAGGCGGCTTAAGGGTAAAGCTCTTTCATCGGCTGAGTTTGGTGCAGCAAAGTTCCATTGTTTGAGACTTGTGCAAAGACATTATTATCTGGAAGCTTTCAGCAGTATCAACTTCTAATCTATTCTAGCTACCGCTAGAATTACGACGCCTTGCTGTGTTCATTGACCATACTGGTGTGCTGAGGGTTGGTGGTCGATTATCGAACGCCCCAATACCTATGGACCATAAGTACCAAGTGCTCATACCATCGAGATCACACATCACCATGCCGGTCCATCAGCTGTCCTTTCAGCACTTAGGCAGCAGTTTTGGATCCCACGTGCCCGTAATCTTGTCAAGCAATGTAAGTTGAAATGTGTCACTTGTATATGTACGGTTTTCAAAATCCTCTCGCGCCGTTTATGGGTGATCTACCTTTGTCGAGATTCAGCTGCGTGAGGCCATTTGCTAATACCGGCATAGATTTTGCTGGGCCGTTCCTCTGTAAAACATCACCTCGTCGTAATGCTCCTATCTAGTCACCGGTATACCTACCAATCACCATCTCCGGCACCTGTGTCTCAACATTCATAATCATCAAATTCTTGGCATTGTCGAAAATGGGGGGGGGGGGGAGTATTATGTCTGCGCTTACCTTATTTTCGACAAATTCAGCACTCCTAGTCATAGCACCATATCTAGTCATTAGAGTTCCTCACAAATACATATTCTCGAAGCACATTACCAACTTCTAGCACACAACTACCGTAACTTTACAAGCAGTAATTGTTTATGGCCTGACAATCGGAACCTTATCATTACCTTCTCATCTTCATCTTCCATTGTCACTGTTATTGGCCACACTTCACCTTTTTTATTCCTTCCGCAGAGTTACGTGGATGCTAGATTCACAATAGTATCCATGCATCAAAATTCTTTTCTTGTTAATGTTTAACCAGTGTCTTACATATATATATGAAATTTTGTTTACGTATTAAATTATTATATATTATTGGCTAATTGTTTTCCGTGTTCTTAAGTTTGCATATATATTCTATAAACTTTATCATATCACGTATACCAGTGCTACACATCTTTTTCCCGCTTCTTTGACCATTACCATCAACGTCTGTTCCTTCTCAACATAGTGCAATAATTCTACCAAGTTTATCAGCCTTATATCTATTCATCCACACAAAAACCCTACTCCAAACTTACACGCTATTCCTATCACCAAATTACATTGTCGATTTGCTGTGGCTACCAATAATTTCGACACTTGGGACATCGTCGTTTGGACCAGGCTGCAACCACATTGCACTTCCTTCTCTGGCCACTACTACATCACCAAAGTACCTGACTGATTGGATTTGGACCATCGGGACGACCAGCAGCCACCTGGACCCGCAGACTGGAAGACTCATCAACAAATCAGCTAAGCCACCTAGTATAAGTCTTGGCAGCTCCTAGTCATGTCACTCTAGTCATTCCTTGCAATCCATTCTAGTCAATTTACGTCATTATTAGTTTGTAAGTGGCCACTACTAGAAGGAAAAATCATATTATCAAACTACCAAAAGCTGATACCTAAACTCCTAGCACAGTGTACCTGACCATTACCCATACGTTGATGTTTCATCAATCCAACATAACTTCTTTTGCTTGAGCACCCATAGTTCCTATAGTCATCAAGTTTTCATTGTTCGATTCTTCCTCAGATGAACTGAGTGGTCCTTCGAGTTAATACCTACCAAAGTTACCATCCTATCCGTCATTCCTACTGTTATTTATTTTTTTTCTCTTGAATTGGTATTAGACATATGCAGCAACCAAAACTGTAGGTCTATTGAACATCCCTGGGTATTTTCCGATCGGGCTGCACAGTTTCGAGACACAACCCCAAATGGAGCATTTGTGTGGAAGAACGAATTTTTTAGACCGAAAATGAAGCCGGTATCCATGATACGGCATACGGGGTATGGCGGACGGACATCGCAGTTTTGGAATCTACGCACCTTGAAACGTAAAAGCAAAAAATTTAGAGAGGGCGTTATAAAAAATTTTTGTTGAGCGAATACACAGGTGTATTATTCATAGAATAATAAACCAAAAACGCGAAAAATACACTGCTTTACCGGTTTCGGTGATGAAACCATTGTCACTAACAAACAATAACTGAAGGCAGAGTTGGAAAGTTGACCTTATAAACAGTCCCAGAAGTTGGTGGTCGATTGGGATTGGTTGTGAAGATGAACGTTATATCACCTTTTTACATAATAGACTAATATTTATTTGAAAATTCGCTCTACGCTGCATAACTGTGTTTTCAGAATAGTTTTGTTTAATGGATGGGATGGTTAGAATAGTTTTGTTTAATGGATGGGATGGTTAGAATAGTTTTGTGCAATGGATGTGACGTTACGGGATGATTTGGGCTAAGCCCTTCTTTGGTTATCATTCTCGAAAACCTTCCTACTATTGAGTTTTTGTCATCAACAAAATTCTTCGAGTTTGCATTTCCCGACTAACAGCAATCTACATATTACATCAATCTCATATTACAAATCTCAGAAATTCAGATTTGGCATAGGTGCCGCCACTTGAGCATAGCAAATGAGTGTGGCCTGGATTATACTGGCTAACTATATCCAACACCTTTACGTGTTACTCTTCGCTGCACATGCCGCCATTTGAAGCAGCCCCAACATACCAATTAGTCTAGCATTCTCCTTCCCGTTTGAGGAAAAAGCAAGTGGGAAGATACAGACAGCAACGAAATTGAAATAATAGGCATGTTCCAGCCGACCGATGCGAGTTTTCAAATGAGTCTGGCGCACAAAAACCACACCCAGTCTTGAAACTGCTCACTCAGGTTTCATCTATGAACAGTTCCAACCGTGTCAGTGCAGGAACTGGGTTCTCTGAGTCTGGAAACTTTTCGCACCCGATCAGGGATGGGGTTTTTAAAAAGAACCGAAGGTAACCCTGCTGGAACCTTAATCCAAAATCTCATTTCTCTCTAACCTTCATGTTAAACGGATCTTTCGTCGCTGTGGTACCTGCTCAGCTATTTTTTGGCCCTCAAGTCATCACAGTTGTTTGTTGTCGTTGCTTATGCTGGACGACTAATATATGAATAACGCGGATTCACTTCAACTCAAAAATATATTTCTCGAAATCCTAATTAGCAAAACGAACTTACAACCTATTCATCAGTTCAAAAAATAGCATAATTTATATTCAACAAACGACGATCACTGATAAATATAAACAAGGTGAAGCAATGGCCTTGCACGAATCGAAGTTTTCAGCTTGTAGGTAGTTACCTACAGTACTCCCCTTCCAGTAACGGAGTTACCAGGCTCCGTAAATCGAACAGGAAGTCGAATTTTTCGTCCAGATCTCGTAGTCCGCTCGGATGAATCTTGAACAGGTGGCGGCGGGCTGCGACCAGTAAGTGCGGAGGATTGAGCTAGCGGAGAAGCATCAGGATTATCTTCCAGTATGTAGGCCGGTTTCAGTCGATCGAGAGATACATTCACAACTTTTCCTTTGACGTTTATCGTGAAGTATTTCTCGTTGCGTCCGACTACTTGGAATGGTCCATCATAAGGTTTCTGTAGGGAAGATCGCACTCTGTCCACTCTTACAAAGACGTATTTGGAGGTCTTCAGATCTTCCGTAACAAATGGAGTTTGTCTGGACTTGTTCAGAGGTGCGTTGGGCTTCAGATTATTCATGAAGTGTCGTAGTTCTGATGCGAATGATGGCAAGTCTGGGTTTGGTTTGGAAAATGGTTCTTCAAAGAAATCTCCAGGAATTCTCAGTGAAGCCCCATAAACCATTTCAGCAATGGTAGTGTCCGTGTCAGTCCTCATCGCACAACGAAGTCCGAGAAGCACTGTCGGAAGAGACTCTGTCCATTTTAGGTCATCTCTGGCTCGTATGGCAACCTTGAGGGTGCAAATAAACGTAGCTGTCGGCCTGTACTGAGATCGGAGGCAGTACAATCGGCCGTGGATTTTACTGCCTCACGGAGTTTTCCGGACTGTTCCATTTGCACGGTTGTACACATTTTTCCGGTTGGCATTTAGCTCCGAATCGAAAATGAGAATAACAATATCTTCCCTTCGGGTTGAAGCGGGGTCGCGATCGGCTACGAGAATGCGATCGAGCTTGGGTATTCATATTCCGAAGTTGACCTTCTAATTCCGCGATTCTTGCTGACAGCTGTTCGACGTAGGATGTTTGGCAAGGGATTGCATCTATCAACGGATTTCTCGAAGACGATGAAATTACCGCATCTATCCCTTGACGAGAAGATCGCATGTCCCAGATCCTGTCCCCGATTTCAGCGAGCTTTTCAATGTCCCCGTCCGAGATGGTCAAAATACTGCTTATTTGTTGTGGCAGTTTATCGAGCCATAAAGTTTGCAGAAGTTTATCGGAAACGTCTTTAACCGATAGACTCTTCATTTTACGAAGCAACTGACTGGGTTTGAGATCACCAAGTTCGAGTTCGCTAACAAGTTTTCTTATTTTCCGTTCGTCGCTTTCTTTATAAATAGTGATTAAACGCTTTTTAGCATCCGAATATTTAGTCGGTGTTTCCGCGTCAACTAGATCCCAAATATTCTCAACTATCTTCAAATCCAACTGCGAGAGAATATAATTGAATTTTGTGTTTTCAATTGTCACGCCACGAAGATGAAATTGGGCTTCAGCCTGAGCAAACCAAATTTCGGGTTTTTCCGGCCAAAAAGGGGGTAATTTTATGGCGATTGCACTTGCCTCTTGATTCTCTGCCGGTGGAACAGCAGGATGACGAAATGGAAATGGTTCAAAAACTTACCAAAGTTCCGGGATCAGGTAAGAAGATATGTCGATTCAACTTACAGAAGCGTCGGGGTCACCAATTTGTCGTTGCTTATGCTGGACGACTAATATATGAATAACGCGGATTCACTTCAACTCAAAAATATATTTCTCGAAATCCTAATTAGCAAAACGAACTTACAACCTATTCATCAGTTCAAAAAATAGCATAATTTATATTCAACAAACGACGATCAATGATAAATATAAACAAGGTGAAGCAATGGCCTTGCACGAATCGAAGTTTTCAGCTTGTAGGTAGTTACCTACATTTGTCACATTTCCAAGGTGTTCCAGCTAATGAGTTGTCAAACTGAAACAGTTCTAAACTCACCCCACCATTCAGAAAAACTTAGGTTCTGGGACTTTTTAAAACAGTTCTGGTGGGTGGAACATACCTGTTTTGAGTAGGGACAGAATCAATGAAGGTTACAAAAATAACTGAGATCGGAAAACCATAATAGCTTAGATCACTAGGACCCAGCTCTCTGTTATCGAAAAAGAGATGGGGTTTCCTGACTCCTCTGACTGTATGCAACCCATATAATTCTGTTTGCAATGTTCTTCTGACCACCTGCTCTCCTTCTGACCGATTTCTGAAGAGGCCCCCCCCCCCCCACCATAACCTGTCAGTGATATGGTGACACTTAGTTTTTATTTAAAAAAAAAAAAAAACTGAAAATATGGCTTTACATAGGATGAATTTAGTTGAAAAATGGAAAAAAGGTAAGCTAGAGGAGAATGAAATCCACTTCCAAACGAGAAAAAGAAGAAAAGGTTCCAGCCAAACCTGTTCACAGTACTTGTGACGTCCAAATGGTTTCCAAGTTGGTGTCGGTCGCGCAAGCTCAGTGGGCGGATACAAATCGTTAGGTAGTTGTTTGCAGTCACCAGTAAAAAATAAATAAAAAATAATCATTTTTAAAAAACGTAAAATACACAGGGAACAAACTAATAATGTTCTGAAACGGTTGAAGGGATACATTTCTTTTCCCATGCGCGCCATACACCTCGTTCAAAATAGAATTCAATCCAAACTGTTGGGCAACTACTTACTCAAACCAGCCCGCCAAATGGTTTACACGCGCGCGCGCACACATACACACACAATATTGTTGCACAAAATGGTTGGGCCCATTGCAATAAAGGCATATCAAGGGCTTCCGATAAGCAAAGGCAGGTCTTGTATGCACACATCCCATTACGTCAGTAATAAAATGAAAATGGCATTTCAATTATTACAGGATGCAGATTCGTTTCGAGTGGGTACCAGAAAAGGTATAACACCAAGCTGGTGTTGGGATTTTTTAGAACGGTTAAATCAATCATCCAACGGTGAAGTTTGCTGAGTTGAATAGGTATATTGCTTGGTACATAATTATCTCTGCCAACGAATTCCTTGATGATGACGAATACTTTTCACCTACGTGGCAGTTGTCACCTTAAACATTAAAACTGGCGACGACCCTTACAATTAATGAAAATAACAGCTCATTAACATGGGACTCACCTCGGGAAGGCATCGAAGAACCAAGTTCTTTTGGTGTTAGGAAAAGCGACTCTCATTCCAGACGTGAGAGGAGAATGAAGCACCACAGCACCAACTTCGTAGCGCGACGCTAGATCGACTGTAGGCACTGTTCCGATACTTTGACCGTATAAAATAATATTTTCTGGGCTGATGCCATACCTTGTCCTTAGAGTATGCCACGCACTATCAATGTCCGCATATAGGTTCTTTTCAGAGGGTTTGCCACTGCTCACACCGTACCCTGAATAATCGTAACTGAAAATGTTACAGTTAATCCTGGACCCGAGACCAAGGTAAAAACTGCTCATTTGCCCTAAATCTACAGCATTCCCGTGTGAAAACAGAATGGTGAATCTGGCGTTTGCACTACATCTAACGAACAGACAGGCAATCCTGTTGCCACGGGACGTTCTAGCGAAGAGACCTTCGATATTTTCTTTCTCTCTCTCAGTGTACTGCCACTCGGCTTTTTCTGTCAGTGATATTTGGCATTTAGACGCATTCTCGTCGGTGAAGCTGTACGTAGGCTCCGGAGGAAGGAATGCCAGTTTCGCAGCGATTCTTGAAGGAAAAGGAGGGCAACAGAATATACAGCAAAACTCACTTAGAGTTAATCCGTTCATCGCTTCGCCGAACGGGTCAAACTACTGTACAACGCATATTAATTTACAACTAAAACATTCTGCTCGTTACGAAAACACGGGGCGACAAAACAATTAACGGGAATGTGAAAACACATTAAACACAAGAATCCACCATTTACACTGTCACATAACAACAGAAACCCGTCGAACGTTGCTATCAAATTACAGTGTTGCCATGCCGCCACTTGAGTAAATGTTTCATGGATGTTATAAATCATAACACAGCCGAGAACATGTAAAAACTGTAGCAGAAGCAAGGAAGCGGAGTCATCGTCCTCAAGGCTCGATGAGGCCATAATTTTGTCGGGCGTTTTCGCTCATCAATCAGTGAACATTGTGGCGGCCATGTTTTGGTGCACACACAAGCGGGTGGTTGCTATGGCGTTTGCATGCGTTTGTCTCGGATTCTGTTTCATTTTAATTTCTGTCCCTGGACACACCAACACAGTCATCAGTGCTGCCAGGATCACAAGCTGAACAAAGTTATTAGTTCTGGCTTAAGTCACTTGACGCGCCCCGAACAGAAACGTTATAAACAATATTAACCTTCACCCGCTCCCCTCTCCTGAAGTCACACTTCCGATCGCGTGGGAGGCAAATTGGCCGCCCTTGATTTTTCATAATTTTCACTACTTTTCTTCGTTTTTTCCAAATTAGTTTTGACCAGGGAACTCCAGCACAACATTACAAGCACATTTTTATCATAAATTCTTTATTCAGATAATGGCAATCACAATAAGAACGTAGATATATATCAAAATCACATTTTCAATCTTTGAAGGTTTTCTGCACTAAAATAATATTCTGCAGTTCGCAACTTTTTCTATTGAAAGGAGGTAACAAAAGTTTGAATATAATCATAATAATACGTACTTCATTTCGACAAATAACTAACGTGACAATAAAATAAAACGAAAGCTGGCTAGAACAAAACTAGAATATCCATAGTTCAAAACATTAGAACTTTAGTAAAAAAAAAAAAACTTTACAAAAATACAAAAATTATACTCAGGAAGATGAGTTAAAACTCAAAATACTTGAATCACATTGGAAAGCTGGCTAGATCAAAACTAGAATATCCATAGTTCAAAACATTAGAACTTTCCAAATCGAGATGCAAAACATTCATGTTTCAGTTCAAAATACAGCAGAGTACAACAAGAAATATCGATGAGAACCCCTACACATATTCTAGAATACTGTGAAACTAGTACAGTTGAAAATACATGCGAAAGGAAAATTAATATTTACTTACATTTTCAAAATCGTGCGATGCGAAAACTGCCACGTTACCGCTCGCGTAGGCGGCAAATTGGCTCGAACCTGATGTCCCCAACTTTGGAGCAGTACTGACTGGGCTGACGTGTCCACCACGATCGGAAGTCAACGTAGTCTAGCAGGAAAGATATTAACTAGAGAATACATGGCGCTCTTGGGGCTATCACGATACTTTGAGCGAGCATACACGGGAAAATTCGAAAAGGCGGCCAATTTGCCGCCCACGCGAGCGGATGAAGGTTAATATAGGACTAGGTAGATGAAATGGCCACATAACGTTGATTTCACAGTGATTGTAGGCTAGAATTAAGTAGGTAGGGCACATGAACAACATGAGCTTTGTTCCTCCTGTCTCCTTGGGGTTAGTTCCGAGCAAGTTCAGTTTTCGCTTGAACCAAACTGGCTTGGTGTAGGGTGAGGCCTGAAATCTGAACACGCTCACTCGGAGCAGGGTGAGCCTGGAGATAGCACGGGCAGCTCGAACAGGTCGAGGGTGCATACACGGAAGGCCAGTGCTCAGCTGCCTCTGGGCTTCTCGTGTGGCTTGCTCAGAGCAGCTCGGAGGATGCCCCGTGGCCAGCACAAACGCCGAATCATCTGCCCCGGGGCAGACAAACACCAGACCACTTGGCTCGGAGCTCACCCTGGGTCTGCATGAAGTTCGTGCCACGAACAGCGAATCTTTGCCTCACCCTTACTGCACATGCCTGGGTTCCTCTGAGGGACCTCACGAATGAAGCTAGGGATGCTATACATAGTTACTCCTCCAAATTGTTAGGCCCCGCTAGCGTCACCCACCTGAGTGACCTACAGAATCCTCAGTATTGGAAAATAGCCTTCACAAGGGTTCCTCCCTGTGGAAAGATCCGTTAGCAGGGATTCCTTCCTGCTAACTTATCTGTCATCTATCTGCCCACTTCCTATTTTCGTGTAGGTATTAATTTTTTTACTTTGCGGACTTGGATGTTACGTTTTTCAATGTTGGGAGTTCTAAGGGGATGAGCGTCCTCTGCTTTTCATTCGTTTCAAACAAAGAATTTACAACACTTTTACGGAGTCTCAAATGAGTCTGTGGTAGAATGACATACTTTTCAAATCGATTTTTAGTATTATTTCTTCGTTAAATTCAGTGTTTGGTAGTACCAATAAAAATAAGAGAATTCAGTTTTTTTATTAGGTCTAAATGCGGTCCAGTTAGTATGAAGGCAAGCATATTATATAATAGCATCGAAGTTAGCTCCACTGAGGCCAACAAAATACTTCTTCTTCTTCTTCACTCTGCTTCTATGGAGCTATCCCCTGGGGATGTGTGTCCAGTGTTGCTGTTGAAGACGATTTTGTCGTTGTTCAAGGCAATTGTGTTTGTGGTAGAGTACATCTCTCCTGCCTTTTTTTTCCCCTTCTTCTTGTGTTCCTCCGCAATCACATATCACAATATTACCTGTGCGCTCTCCATCGTCTGCCGTAGGTTGTCGAGAAGTTGGCGATCTTGAATTCCTTTTCGTAGGTACCGAACCATAAGGGCCTCCCTGGAATCGACGTTCTCCAGCCATTCATCTCCCATCAGACTTGCTACAGCTCCAGCAGATTTCCTGCAGCGCATCAGTAGGTGGAGGACGTCCTGAACAGTTTGACCTCCGCATTCTTCGCAATATGGGTCTTGTCTCTTCCTCATTCTGAATTTGAACAGATTTTCGAATCCATGTCCTATTGGAGTCTGTTGATAAATGTAATGTTGGCTATACTCATGTCCGACTCTTCGGCAAACCAGGGAGAGGAGTTTGGGTTGTCAATTAATTTCCTAGTCCATGAGCCAGGTCCCTCTTTATTTCGATATTCCAATCTCCAGCATTGTTCCTGGTTTGTGACGATGCAGTTGTATAAGTCAGGGTAGACAGAGTATGATTCAGGGTCTGTGGAGCCATGTCGTATTAAACGTGCGCAGTGCTCGTCGACAGTCAGGTTACCAAGTACCCCTTTATGTGAAGGCACCCACTGAAAGCGTAATTGCTGTTTTGTGGTGATAGAATCTATCAATTCGATGTGCCTGTGAATGTATCACCTAAAATACGTGTTGGCGTGAGGGAGCTACCAGCAAAATAAACTCACACAGTTCTTGGGACTTGTAACTTATAATGTATACGACAAAACTGATTGAACAAATAATACTCTATACAAACTGACAAAAGAACTCAAAATTTTCGGACTCGCATTTTTCTTCTAAAATTCTTAATACAATAAAAACGCTTGGAAGGTTAGGAACCACACCGCGGCAACAAAACAATTTTTCTGTTAAAAACACGAAAGTCATTTCACCGAGACAAACACCATGGATACTCCATAAACGTCTCCATGCCACACACTGCAAACAATCCGCCAGTTGCGCTGGCTGCGCATAGCCAATCCACCACATCCTCCCACCTTATGTTCAATGGAACTTGAACATTACCAGGTTACAGGTCCAGGCGCTCAGGAGCCCTGACAGCACGACCAACCCGAGTCACTTGGGGCTTGGTCGGAGCAGCATCCCCTGCAGCAGGATCGGGCAGCACTTCTCCCAAATCCTCCAAAGTATCCAGGACTTCCAAATCCTCTTCTTCCGTAACATCCAGAGGAACCATTGCCATTTCAACTTCCAGTGGGAACACTCTCTGCAATGGGCGGGTCAACATTCCCTTGGCAGTCTTCAAATGTAGAACCCTAACATGACCATCACGTCCACGAACAATCTCCTGAATGCGGCCAACGGGCCACTCCAATCTTTTCAGTTCATCAGAACCAATGAGCACGACTTCTCCAATTCTTGGTTCACGAGTCCCTCTTCGATGTGTCCACTTTAGGCTCCCCAAATACTCCGTACGGAATCTTTCTCTTAGTTGTTGACGTAATTCCATTCTATAACGCAGACGACGATCCAGACTATTACCCTCGACAGCATCACAATCAGGAGTTTCAGAACACTTAATGTCTTGCAAAAAGGCAGCCGGTGTGAGAGCAAGAGGATCCACATTGTTCTCCGATGAAGGAGTAATAGGTCTTGAATTTACCAAACTCTCACATTCACAAAGAGTAGTGTACAACTCATCAAGATCTAGCCTTGCTGTGCCCAAAGTACGTCGAAGAAGTCTCTTAACGGTCTGAACCATCCTCTCATAAAAACCACCCCACCATGAGGCAGAAGGAGGGTTAAACCTCCACTCAATTCGTTCAATACTAGAGTATGATGTGATGGTCTCCCAATTAAGTGTTGCGAACGAATTGTTTGCTCCATGGAAACAAGTGCCGTTGTCGCTATACAAAACCTTGGGTCGGCCTCTTCTAGCAATGAACCTTCGCAGGGCCATCATGAAGGCATCAGTGCTCAGTGACGTTACCAATTCCAAATGGACAGCACGATAAACCCCACAGGTGAAAAGAGCCACCCACACCTTCTGCCCATCTCGCAAAACCAATGGTCCAGCATAGTCTACACCAACAACCTCAAACACTGCAGCATCGGAAACTCGTGATGGAGGGAGTGGGGGAGATTCAACGTCAAAACTCTTACCACTGAAGCGCTTGCAAACGACACATTTCTTGACAATGTTCCGGGTCAGTTGTCGGCCCCTCAAAATCCAAAACCGCTCCCGCATCAAACTCCATAAAGTCGCAGCACCTACATGATTGTTTCTGCAGTGGAAATCGTAAACCAAACGCTGTACAACCGGGTGATCACTTGGTAACAGGATAGGCGTGGTGAACCCTTCAAGATCATCACGTTCAGAGATCCGTGTCTTCAACCTAATTACACCAAACTCATCCTTAAATGGCCGAAGTTCACTAATATTTCTACCAGTAAGGGTTGGAAAAACTTCCTCCTGAACAAGACGGCAAACCATATTTTCTGCAACCTTCAACTCCTCCACTGAGAGCACTCCGTCCCTACGCACATGACGATTTCTACAATTGAAGGTAAAACGATTGATCCAACCTATCATTCTCACAATCCTCTCATATTTTGAGAAGAACTGGTACATCCAGCGGTGAGTCATAGTTGCCGAAACAAGTACCGATGACCTTTTCAGTCTTTCACTGGATACAGATTCCTCTTCAAAGATGCATGCCGACAATGGCCATCCATTTTCCTGAGCCCTCAACCAAGAAGGGCCTTCCCACCAACGTGACTTGACCAGCTGCTCAATGTTACATCCTCGTGAAGGCAAATCAGCAGGATTGAAGTGTCCAGTTATGTGTCTCCACGTAACATGAGATGTCAATTCCCTCACCTCCCTCACACGGTTGCGAACAAAAACAGACCATTCCTCTTTACGCTGTATCCAGGCAAGAACTGTGCTGGAATCACACCACGCATATGTTGGGACATGGGTCCAACCAAGAGCATCCTGGACGGACTTCAATAATCTGGCTCCAATAACAACTCCCATCAACTCCAATCTAGGCATGGTCAAACCCTTCAACGGTGCCACTCGGGATTTAGCCTGGACTAGGGATACAATGACTTGCCCATCTTCCGTTTCACTACGGAGAAAGATACAGGCTGCGTAGGCTTTACCACTTGCATCACAGAACAGGTGCAAAGAACGATTTTTACAAGTCCCCATGTTCCTCCTCACAGCAATGGTTTTCAACAATTTCACTTGCTTCCGCCATTTATCAAAGGTTCTGCTGTCTTCTTCTCTCAATGGGTCATCCCATCCAAGATTCTTCTCCCAAAGAGTCTGTAACATCAATTTCAACTTCACAGTTGCCGGAACACAAAAACCAATAGGATCAAAAATCCTCTGTGTCATGGACAAAACACTCCTTTTCGTTAGGAGGTCCGACTGTGGGGCCCTCTCCCACCAATCCAAGTTGAGACTGAGCGAGTCAGCTTCCCGGTCCCACTTCAGCCCAAGGAGAGGTGATGGCGTACTTGGATGGTCATCATATGAAAACTCCCACCCTCTCAAGTTGAAACCCCCCTGAGCCAAGGAATCAGTAGCCAGAGTCCTCAATCTCTCAGCCTCAGCAACACTGCAGACACTCATGGCAAGGTTGTCGACATAAAATCCCTTCTTCAACTGGCTCAGCATCTCACTATTCGCAGAAAATCCACTTGCAATGCAGTAACTCAGGTGATGTTCAAGGACAGCTGCCAACAAAAATGGACTGCAGGTGACACCAAAAACAACACGAGTGTGTCTCAAAGTAACTTGCTCCTGATCATCATTCTTCCATAGAAACTTCAAATATTGACGATCTTCAGGGTGGATAGAAATCTGTAAGAATGCCTTCTCTATATCTGCCGATACCCCAATAGCTTTCTCTCGAAACCGAAGCAAAATGTCCGGCAACAACTCAATCAAATTCGGCCCTTGTTCCAAGCACTCATTCAACGAAGGACTCTTTCCAATTTTAGCTGAGGCGTCAAAAACAGGACGAACTTTAGTGGTGCTACTCGATTCCTTTACCACTGGACGATGAGGCAAGTAATGACCCTTCAAATCATCTTCAGTCTCCTCAACAATATTAAGTTTCAACCATTCGTTGAAAACAGCACTATAACTCTCAAAAAGATTCTCTGTTTTGCCAATTCTCTTCAAAGTACTCTCTAGACGTGTCTCAGCTAGATCCCTGTTGGTGGGCAACTCTTCAACAATGTCATACCAAGGGAGTCGAACCTGGTATCGTCCATCCACAAAGTCCACAGTTTCCTGAAAATGTCGCAGAGCAGCCATTCTTCTCTCTTCCCTATTCTCCTTTTCACCAGGATCACTAATGCCAATAGCTTCCAATTTCCACAGATCTGATACATCACCCTCAGCAATCGTGGTCATTGTGAACGTCGTAGCAAGATTTGAACTGCACCGCACTGCATTAGACTTCATGCGAGTCCCCATGAGCGTCCACCCAAACAAAGTCTCTATAGCCACAATGCCAGAAGAGAGAATCTCACGCTTTCCGGACCAGATCTTGCCTGCCACATCAGCACCAATTAGAATGTCAATTGGGCCAGCCATATCAGTCAAAGGTTCAATTTTCAAATGCCTAAGCTCCTTGGCAATTTGGTCACTTGGCTTAGCCACCGGGATGAATGAAGCAATAGTGTTTTGATTCAATGCAGTAAAGTTGCATAGATAACCATTTCGATCACTTCGCAACCGAGCCTTGACACATTTATGCTTTGTTGCGCCTGTACTGCCACCGCCAAAGAGTGAATGAATCAGAATCTCCTCATCGATAACATCATATTTCATCTCATCAATCAGATGACTAGCGATATAGGATCGTTGGGAGCCACTGTCAACAAGTACTCGAACAAGACGTTGAGCATGACTGCTAAAAAGAGTCACAACAAATGTTTGCAAATACACTTCGTTCGATGATCCCACAGTCAAGCTGTGGTTCACTGCTAGCAGACCACTTTCAGTCTTGAAAATATCTGCCTTCGGGCTGCCACCACCAGAACCCACTCCATTGGCCTTATAACACAAAAGCTGGTGATGATGTCCACTACAGAACCCACATTCCTTATTGCAGTTACGAGAAATGTGTCTCTTCGCCAAACACACAAGACAGCAACGAGCCTGTGCTATTGACTGCCGCCTTTCCTGAATGGACATTGACTGTACCTTGGAACAAGCCCCAGCGTCATGACCTTCACCACAAAACAAACACTTATTCACCAAGGTCAAATTTGCTAAACCAGCAGCTGTGGGTGAATGCTCAGATGCAGGAGTGGGAGCAGCCCGAACCTCATGATTCCTGACCATATCCCTATGTGACCGAGAACAAGCCATTGCCACTCTCTCTTCAGCTTCCACTTCAGATTTCACGAATTTCAATAGACTGTCCATGCGGCACTTTTGAGAGGTAGCGCTGGTGTTAGTTCGCTGCCACACCTTCAACGTTTCAGTAGGCAAACACGATTCAACAAGTGGGAAAAGGATGGATGCGTAGGTATCAGACATGATACCTAGGGTCTCAAGAGCTCGTAGTTGTGCCTCCAGACGGTCATACAAGATAGGCAACGTCATATCTCCATGGGATGTAACCAACTTCAACAGTTCTCGTATATAATACTCTACAAGTAGATCCTCCCTTCCACACCTATCCTTCAAAGCAGCAATAGCTTTACCATAATTTTCACCAGAAGGTGGAAAACTTTCCACCACAGACCTTGCTCGTGACTCTGGAACGGTTGCCTGGAGAAGATACTGAAACTTATCTTCCTTGGATAGAGAAGAGTCCGAATCTATACTTGAAAACTGTGCCCAAAACCCAATCCACTGTGACACCTCACCATTATACTTCACCAGCTCTAACTTAGGAAGGCGAAATCTATGCTTTCTCTCAGAGTCACCCTCAGACACTACAGAGCCCATGGTAACACGCTGATTAAGATTTTCAATCATGCCCTTCAGTGTGTAGAATTGAACATGATATATGTCTGATTCGTCCACTTCTCCCAGTAACTCTTCATCTTTCTCCTCACTCCCATGCATTAAAGACAGAATGTCCCGATCCAAAGCTGTAATCACATAGTAGCGATTTTCAATGACTGAAAACTTAGCATTCATTTCCGTCAAACCGAACTTTTTAGTCATAAGCTCCTGCAGCAAGGCAGCCTGCTTCTCAAACGACAACCGTAGAATGCCCCTTTTCTTCACCAACAATGACAAGTTATCTGTTTCGTTGCCCATTTTAACTTACACAGCAGTCTAATGCAAAGCTGAATTTCCGTCCACAGACAAACGAATCTTCCACTCACTGCCAACGTCCTGTCACGGTCGCCAAAATGTGAATGTATCACCTAAAATACGTGTTGGCGTGAGGGAGCTACCAGCAAAATAAACTCACACAGTTCTTGGGACTTGTAACTTATAATGTATACGACAAAACTGATTGAACAAATAATACTCTATACAAACTGACAAAAGAACTCAAAATTTTCGGACTCGCATTTTTCTTCTAAAATTCTTAATACAATAAAAACGCTTGGAAGGTTAGGAACCACACCGCGGCAACAAAACAATTTTTCTGTTAAAAACACGAAAGTCATTTCACCGAGACAAACACCATGGATACTCCATAAACGTCTCCATGCCACACACTGCAAACAATCCGCCAGTTGCGCTGGCTGCGCATAGCCAATCCACCACAGTGCCTGTACAATGGTAACGTGGGCAAATCACCAACACGTATATTTGCAAGGGCTTCTAGCGCTGATTTCGAATCGGATATGATAACACAATCTTCAGTGTGATGGGTTTCAATGTGTTTCATGGCTATTTCCAGTGCATATGTTTCTGCATTGAAGATTGAGGTTATCTGTTGTAGTTTTGAACCCCCGCCCTGTCCATGAGACTCACAGAAAAAAGCTGCAGACACTCCTCCAGGGCGCTTAGAGCCATCGGTGTAAATCCTTGAATGTGTTGGATAGGTTCGAAAAAGGTGTTCCAAAACTTTTTGTTGAACCACCTGATCGCTATCTACGCAGTTTTTCTTCCTCACCTCAGGTATAGTGGTTAAAAACAGCTTTTTTAGTCCAGGTACTGTGTTACGCCACTGCAGTTGGAGTTGAGTGGGTTGAAGTACGTTATATGTGTTGACTAATTGCTGAATGTGCTGGAGGTCATCTTTAATCTTTCTTAAGTGCCTAGGGCAAGAGTTCATCAAAGAATCAGTGGCGGATGCAATGTGATTTCTGGTGTCAGAAGAGGCCACGGCCAATCTTAGGAGCTGTCGTCGATTGCAGATGGTAATCCTGTGGGCAAGGGGAAGCATACCCGCAACTGCATGGAGTGAGTCAATTGGGGATGATCGTACGGCTCCTAGTGCTTGTCTCAGTGCCTGGTTCTGCACTTTCTGTAGGACTGAGATGTTATTATTGTTGCTCCAGCGATATGTGAAAGAACCGTATTCCATTTTAGGGCGAATGGCGAGCGTATACAACATCAATTGCTCTTTAGGATGATTACCCCATTTGTTGCCCTTCATCAAAGCCATTGCTGTTAGATCCCTCAAGGTTCTTTCTTTGACTCTGGCAACATGAGTTTTGCCTGACATGTGCCTGTCGAGGACAACCCCCAAATACTTGACATTTGTCTGCTCTACTATGACATTTTCGTTACAGATGATGGATGCATCAAGTTCAGTATCATCTCTGTGGAAGTACACAACTGCTGATTTTGAGGTGTTTATAGAAAAGTAGAGCTGTGATAACTCCGATAGCAGGAGGTTGAATTCTGATTGCAGGGCCTATTCATCGATGATTTGTTGTGTCCTGTCACATAAAGAGCCAAATCGTCCACGTACATGCTCAGTGTACTATGATATAAATGTTTTCCAATGACAGACGTGTAAATGTTGAACAACAGTGGGGAAAGGGGACTCCCTTGTTCTAATCCACCATGGCAGTTGGCTAGATGGATGCCATCACTGAGAGTTTTTTTGGTAAAGACTGCTCGGACCCATTCAACGATATAGCCTGGTATATTATATTCAAACATGATCTCAGCTAGGTTATCAATTTTAACATGGTTGAATGCTCCTGAGGCGTCAAGGAACAAACCCATGGTTGATTTCCCAGAGTTGGAATTGGAAATAAGTTGGAGTTGGAAATCCATAAGGTTGTTGTAGGAGGAATGTCGGCCTCGGAAACCATGCATGGAGTCCGGGAGCATATTGCCATTCTCCAGGAGAAGTTCCAGGCGTTTCTTTACCACGTTGCATAGGAGCTTGGCAAAACATGAGAAGAGAGCCAATGGTCTGATGTTTCTTTCAGAAACTGGTAAAGATAAATTCTTTTTTAGATAGATGACCCGGATAACTTCCCATGCTTTCGGTTGGGTGGAATAGGTAAGGCACAGAGTAAATATTGTAGTTAGCAGTACTTTTGCTCCTACAGGTAAATGGGTTATCATGTCGTATGTCACTCCGTCTTCACCTGGAGCAGATTTGCAGTTGGCTAGGGCATCTTCAATTTCATCCAAAGTAACTCTTTGCACCTGATGTTCGTTGGTAATCTCATTACTTCCCGCAGGGGGGTGGAGTGAGGCAAGATGGTTTAACAATTGGTTACATGCTTCCTTGTTGGAGGAGGGGTTAACTATGTGGTTGGAAGTTTTCGGGCCATTTGCTCCATACATCCTCTGGATACGAAAGATGGACGTATTATTAGGATCTCTGGTAGTCATTTGACGGCAAAACTGCTGCCAGTTGTCTCTTCTGGCTCTTTTTGTTACAATTTTCGATTCATCATCCTTATTCTTGTACCTCCTGTAAGATGCTTGGGTTTTGGAATTGTTCATATCATGGAGTAAAGCTTTCCGGTCACTCAGAACTCGTCGACATTCATCATTCCACCAGGGTGATGATTTCGAATATCTGGCATTTGTTCTTTTGAACCGGGGAATGTGACTGTTAGTACTCAATTCTATGATTTCCATGAGCTTGCCATAGTTATCTTCAATTTCCGACGATTCAATAGGGATTTCTGAGAGGCTGCGGTGTATGGTGTTAGTGTAACCCTCCCAGTCATCTTTCCTGACATTCCACTTACGAGTAGGTCTGACGCAACTCCAACTCTGAGCATTATTTTAATTATAGCAGGAAAGTGGTCGCTTCTCATGGGGTCTAGGAGGGCAGCCCAACTTGATCCACGTCCTGTTTCCATGTCGGTGATGGCCAAGTCTGGGGAAGTACCATTCGGTACACCAATGCGGGTGGTTTCACCAGTGTTGAGAAGGCTGTATTCAAATTCAGTGATGAGCTTGTTTAATGTGAGACCTCTTTGAGTTTGTTGAGCCCTACTCCAGGATGAGTGATGAGCGTTGAAGTCTCCAGAAAGAACAAAATTCTTGTTGTAAAGGTATCTGAACAGGTTGTGCCATTTATTGGCAGGTATGTGTTCACAGGAGGCATATGTATTCACCAAATACAGCAAACCATTGTTACCTTTTATAATCACCACCTGGATTTCAAGCTCGTCATCTCCCAAATCATTGCCAAGGCATACTTCATAGGGAATATCATTTCTAACTAGTGTAACTAATCCTCTAAATCCCACATAGTTGGGGTGGTCCTGCCTTATGACGTTGAAGCCAGTTAGGCTGAAAGTGTCCCTGGCCGTCAGTCTGGATTCCTGAATTAATATGACCCCCAGGTTTTTAAATTCTGACTCTGAAAGGAGGATTTCCAGTTCAGGTTTCTTATCTTTCAGGTTTCTGCAGTTCCAGGATAAGATGTCTATAGCTGTATGATTAATCAAGTTTGAATGTCTGTTTGCGTTGAGTACGTCAACCATGATGTATGGCCCCAATATTGCTTACTGCTAGGTGAATATCCTGGAACTGTTTGTTGGAGATTTTGATGTTTAGTGTCTGGGAGATTAATACTCTACATTTGGGAGGAAGGAAAGGTTCGGAAGGGACAGGTTGTTGTTGTTAGTGGATAAAAAGTGACAACCTTCCTAATTGTTTTTAATGGAAATTTGTGGATACTTCTCATCAGTGGATGATGATGACCCTCCGTTGGCCGCATTCATCGAGCGTGAATTAATTTCGTTGTCAGCAACACAACTTTCAGGGAGTCGGTTCGCCTAACCAAATCCCAAGCAAGTTAACTAATACAATAGAAAGACAGAAGACTTGATGAAATCGGATTCGGAATAAACGATTGGAACATCCAATGATAAACTGTAACATTTATAGGAGGTTACTTCACAAAACGAAGCTTACCCTACAGAACACTCTTTGTTTTGAGTAGAACTGCAGAATGGGAGTGTGAAGTCTTTAGGAACAGAAAGTTCTCCTACTTTTCATAATTCGCAAAGTGAAGAGTAGACATGTAGACTTGCAAAGTGAAAAGTTGAAGATTCTTTAGGAATGGGACCCTGATATCCCTTCTTCCATGTCAGTTCATAATTTTTTTGATGATGAGTAGTAGTACTTCCATTAAGTGCCACAAAGATTTTTCCTCATTAACGTGATAGGAGCATTCTTCCTTTGAACATTGTCTAGCTTCAACATCATCGAGAGCGTCGTAGATAACTCTGAGGTAATTGGTATAATATTAATCATTGTTGAAAAACTGAAGGAAATTGAAAACAATGTAGGGGAATTTTAAACTGAAGCAATTAAGGCGAGTTTACCCATTCGCCGTGAGGATCACTGGGGAAATCGGTTGAGGTGCCATCTTCGATCTTCACAGTCTCTTTGGCATAAGTTGAGGGAGAAATCGTGACCATGGACACTACCCGATTATAACGTCCATGGAGGGGCTGGATCCATACTGCACCTAACTGTTTACTAACGTCACACTCACATTCTCACCTGAATTTTAGTGGCTGTGACGTAGTGACGTAGTTCGTTTTTATTATTCTCATTATTCCGTGCAGATATGTCAGATGACGGAGCTTATTAGTCATATTGTCCTTTTTTGTTTATTCACCTATTAGTAAGTGATCTCTTCCAATTCCATGCGATTCATTTTGAGTAGAACTGCAGAATAGGAGTGTGAAGTCTTTAGGAACAGAAAGTTCTCCTACTTTTCATAATTCGCAAAGTGAAGAGTAGAAATGTAGACTTGCAAAGTGAAAAGTTGAAGATTCTTTAGGAATGGGACCCTGATATCCCTTCTTCCATGTCAGTTTATAATTTTTTTGATGATGAGTAGTAGTACTTCCATTAAGTGCCACAAAGATTTTTCCTCATCAACGTGATAGGAGCATTCTTCCTTTGAACATTGTCTAGCTTCAACATCATCGAGAGCGTCGTAGATAACTCTGAGGTAATTGGTGTAATATTAATCATTGTTGAAAAACTGAAGGAAATTGAAAACAATGTAGGGGAATTTTAAACTGAAGCAATAGACCTTTTTCCCTAAGCGTAATGCGCTTGCGCAGCCTTATCACAAATCTTCGGCCGCCATATTGTGGTACCATCGGTCACTCCCCGTCCATATCCGTGACTCTGTGCAACTATCTACACTCTTGATCTCAGCTAGTTACCTTACTATTATTATTTTTTACCTTAATTACCTTAATATACACTGTGCGTTCGTTTCCTGCTTCAGTTAAAATAATAATTTTTCACAAGTGTGCTCCAACTAGTCTGAAAACACCGAAGTGCAATTAAACGTGTAAAGAAACTGCAATTCGTTGAAATGTTCTTACACCTACTGTAAATATTGTTGGTTGTGGGGAAGGGTAGAATGATAGTTCCCTTTTGTGTTCAGTGGTATATTGGTCGAGTACTTTTGCCCATAAGACCTCTTCAGGAGTACCTATACTGTGATTTTAGTTATACATAATTAAGAGTAGTCTTATGTTGGAACCTAGTTCGTTTTAGGAAAGCAGTTACGATTAATATTGCTGCACGCTTCATTTAAATTACTTTACCATTTTTGTTCTTTGTGCTGTGATGTTTAATATTGTCCTATTTTTAAGAAAGCTGACTACCAATAAAAACAATTTAAGTTCGTATTTCGAATGTTGTACTTATTTTATTAATATCCTTGCTTGATAACGTTTGTTCCCTGACTTTTCAGGATTTGCAAAATTC
This sequence comes from Leptopterna dolabrata, assembly GCA_954871275.1. NCBI lineage: Eukaryota > Metazoa > Arthropoda > Insecta > Hemiptera > Miridae > Leptopterna > Leptopterna dolabrata. Next base: position 5,749,205 of record OX940974.1, on the reverse strand, counting down.
CCTGAGTTTTACATGTCCGTATACACCCTGAATAAACCTGTAAGAAGTACTAATAGTTCAGTTGCTACACGTTTAATTTAAGTATAAATAGTTGTCAGTTGTTATTCCGTTTCGTTTCAGTATAGGTAATTGAACTCATGAACACTCAAGATTTCAATATATAATTTATTTCGTCAAAAAGTACAAAAAATGTGTAAATAACAACAAAAGTAATGAAAAAAAGTGTATACATTGCCTATAGAAAAAAAATTTTTTGAGGGTGCAATATTATGTAGGTAGACGACATATGGAACGTAAGGAATACAAAGTAGGTAGGTACTTCATGTTCGAGAAATGATTGATGATGAACAACAATGATTCTTTTCAAAATCTTTAACCATTAATCTATAATTAAAGGTTTACGAAAATTTAATAGGCAAGCACAAACAAAAACACTGAGACAAAATGTGCAGAAGACGCAGCTGATAAAAAATGTGGTACCACAATATGGCTGCCGTCCCTTATCAGCTCCCGCGTAGGCTCCGCCCCTTTCTTACGGAAAAAGGTCTATTAAGGCGAGTTTACCCATTCGCCGTGAGGATCACTGGGGAAATCGGTTGAGGTGCCATCTTCGATCTTCACAGTCTCTTTGGCATAAGTTGAGGGAGAAATCGTGACCATGGACACTACCCGATTATAATGTCCATGGAGGGGCTGGATCCATACTGCACCTAACTGTTTACTAACGTCACACTCACATTCTCACCTGAATTTTAGTGGCTGTGACGTAGTGACGTAGATCGTTTTTATTATTCTCAATATTCCGTGCAGATATGTCAGATGACGGAGCTTATTAGTCATATTGTCCTTTTTTGTTTATTCACCTATTAGTAAGTGATCTCTTCCAATTCCATGCGATTCATACGCGTGTCGTCTCGGCGTTTAGGTAATGAGGACAGGGATATTAAAAAGGGAAGAAGTTGATGGATGTACAAAAAAATAGAACATGCGATGTTAGGTATTCAATTTACGCTGCAGATTTTACCTAGCTGAATGCGGATTTTCCAACATTGATCCCCCATCTAAATTTGCCAGAATCGTTCTCTGCACTCGATCGGAATGTGGTGCCCTACTCACGTTCAAGTCACTGGTAAGTTTATGATGTTGGTACTTGAGCAGTTTTCTGTATTGAACTTATTTTTAAATTTGGATTAGTTGCGGTTTTCGAGGAGTAGATGACATTTGTGGGTCACTAGACTGAATTAAACTCCTGGCTGGATATTTATGAGCTAACTTCGATGCTATTTTATATGATTGCCATCGCACTAACTGGACCACCCTTAAACCCAATCGAAAGATTGAATTCTCCTCTTTTTTATTGGTACTACCAAATATTGAATTTAACGAAGTAATAAAACCTAAAAACGCTGCAATGTCCTTGTCACATGGGTTTATTATTCTACTGGACATACCTACAGAAATGTTGCTGTTCATTTATTGTTTCTTTCATGTGCAATAATTTAAATAGCTATTTGTGATGGTTTCTACCAATTTTGGCCCCCAAATCACGCTCTTTTTTTTCCAAATTATCTTCGATCATTGATAGTGCCGTTTAATTGTCTTGATTCACCTGTTGACACTTTTTCTAGTGTTATTATACAAATTGTTGGTCATTTCAGACAGTTTTCCTAGGTTTTTGATGAATAAAAAAATGAACTATTCCTAGTGCAGAGTGCAGAAGAGGTAAACCGTCTACGTTCTCACCGCATCTGCAGATATGAAAAAAAGGGTGTTTACTTCCCACAAGGTAAAATGGGCGACGTACATACCAAGGGTGTGGAGGGATTTCAGTGTGGTGTTTAAACCAAAGGTAAGGAAAATCTCCTCGCTGTCACAGAGACCCATCAGCCTCACCTCCTTCTTTCTGAAGGCTATGGAAAAGATCATGGGCCAGATGGTAAAATATTATCATCTCAAGATAACCCCTATTCTGACGGCACAACATGCCTACCAAAAGTTTAAATTTACGGAGTACTCTCCCCTCCCTCTTCTGTGGCTGTTGATAGTCGTGGTAGTTGGTAGAATGAATTACTGGAACTCCTTACTAGGGAGGGCTATGAGGTAGTAGCCTATGCGGTTGACCTTAACATCAAAATTAGGGGAACATTTGATAATTCACTTGCAGAGCGTCTGCAAAGTGCCGTGAACGTCGTCCAGAGGTGGTGTATAAATGAAGGGCTACTGGGCTACACATAAACCCAGATAAAACCACCATATTCCCCTTGTAAAACTGAGAAAGCTATTCTTTAAACGTCCCTGCCTCCATGGGAAGAGAATACTACTCTCAACAGAGGTCTAATACCTAGGAGTCGTGCTTGATCAGAAGTAGACCTGGAAAAGCACATTAGAATACACTCTTAAGGCCGGGACACACATATCTGCACCGAGCCGGCACCGCATCATAGCCTTGTGTTGGACATCACACGGATGGAAAGTTACACAAAGGAAGTTTACCTTAAGTCCCCACGACAGGTACCTCCTGACCTCTCAGACACCTCCTTTCCATGCCTACACCGCATCCGACTAGTTCAGTTTAGTTTTTTGGGGACACGGTGCGGATCAGGATTTCCTTTCCTCATTTTCTCCAGTAATTTCAGTTCCAGCTGGTTGAATGTGTACATCGACATTCTAAAATATTCGTAAAACTTCGTCTAATTTGCGCATCAGATGAGGCAGCAGCGAGACAAATTCCCCTTCAACCCATCTTTTCGTCCAAGCACTGAACCCACATTCTTCTTGGGGGACGAGTTCGCCTCCAGCCCTCGTCTTCTTCCTCTACCCGAGTGCCAAAATACCCAAACATTGAAAAATTCCTGAACATATCTATGTCTTGGAGGGCAAATGAAGTGAGCCGGAACCATATGCATGGCCAACACTCAGAACTGTGTGGCCTCCCACCTCCGTCACCGACACTTGGCCGTGATGCGAAGAGGGATCGGTACGGGCGCGGTGCGGATACGTGTGTCCCGGCCTTTAACAGAGATACCAGAGCCATGCGATCTTGCCACAAAATGCTCGGAAAGACATGGGGGACTGACTCCCGAAATGGCCATTTGGGCCTTCAAAGCTACTGTCAGACTCATGGTCACCCACGCATCAGTAGTATGATGGCAAAAGACGTGCCAAGCTACGGCAATAGAGAAGTTGAATAAACTTCAAAGGCAAGCATGCCTAAGCATCACAGGAGCGATGAACACTGCTCCCACCGTAGCGTTAGAGGTTCTCCTTGACCTAACCCCCCCCCCCCCCCCCCTCCATCTGTTCACCCAGCGGACTTCCTACCTGGGGGCACAGGATGTTGCAGGGGGAGGGCTTTAAGCTACAAGTTCTGGGACCTGGGGATTTTAGACGTAAAAGTAGGGCCAATGGGTAAAAGTAGGGTGACTACATCAGTTTCTGACAAAATGCCAGATATGATGAATTTTGACCTTTCTTTTAGAGTAACTATCCAAAGATCATAAATTCTCGAAAGGAGGCGTGCCTCAGTTTGAGACAATATAACTTAGTATAACTTCTGAGGTTCACAGGTGGGTCTGTAATGGACAGAAGGGCAGGGCTCGGGGTGAAGGGCCCGAACTTCTGCTTGGTAAAACCCCTGGGCTCGTAGCCACCATTTAACAAGTAGAAACCCATGGAGTAGAAATCTGTGTGCAGGAGATCACCAGTAGCGCAATTCTGCAACTTGCTACCTTATTGTCGGTATGGAGTGGGTGTCGCTATCTCTCTCGTGTAACGACACCCGGATAGCGAAATTGGTATTCAGGAACTTATGATACCGAACTTGAATAACAAATTGTTGCAGAATGAGATACCGACATCGTTAGCTTGTCTCACGAAATCTGAGTCTAGGGCGAGCATGTGAGCAATCGACTGGAACTCATTCCGTTTCCATGGTGATAAGCAGTGATGAAGTGAATTGAAGAGTGTGTGTGTGTGCGCCGGAGTCAGTGATTGTGTTTTGAATCCCCCGAATTCACTCGGTGGCCGAAATAAATGCTCATACCTTGGAAGTCAAAAATTGCAGTTTGGGATCACTTGACACTTGGGATAGGTTTTGATTTCAATTTGTTGTATCGTCTTGTGATATTAATACAGTTTTTAGCGTTTTTAGCTTAAATGTAATATGTATTATGCCAAATTTATTTGTATGAATTCATGTATGATTTTGTTGAAATTTATGTTTTATAATTGGTACCTACTCGGAAATTCTGATAAATATTCAAGTGAATGAATATCTACCTACGTTTACGTTATTTTCAAAATCCTATATTTTCTAATTAATTAGCAACCTATCAAGGTCACTTGCATTTATTAAAGAAAACGTAGGGGATCGGTATCTACAGTAAAATTAGGTAGGCACGTAGGTACCTGGATTTCTGGGGGTAATCCATTCAATCTGGAGCATTGGAGCAATGGTCGAATTTCGGTTCATGGCCAAGTGTCGACTTATCCTAAAGGTTTTTCTGAACATGCAGGGATCACCTAAGGATTTTGCCCATCTCGTAGCACTCTTCTTTCAAACCGAGGGTGATACCTCTGTTCTCTTTCTTCAGAATTTCAATTCCCAAGCAAGGAATTAGAGCGTCATAATGCCTGACATTATTATCCAAAATTCATAAGTGCACGAAAAAATACGGTAGGTAGGTAGGTAACAACTACATATGTGGTGAAATGCGATTCTAAAAAGTAGATAACTAACCCAAAGTGAAATAGACTATATCACTTATAGAAGTATTCTATATCACTAACTTCCTAACTACCTACCTATCAAGTAATTTTAACGTTCAAGTTATTTATTACGATGTTTTTATGACATCACTGCCATAAATTATTAAGTCACTAATTTACCTACCTAGTTACCTTCGGTAAGTACCTACATTGGGCTTACTACATCAAATAAAATTGAAAAAACATGCCAAAAGATAAGTAGGTACACTTACCGTAAAGCTTTCTACCGCCGAAAAGCAACGTAGGCCAAGTTTATGGGTACCTATAACAAGCTTTCGGTACGGATAACGGGGGGGTCTAGAGCCGTCAAAATGCAAACGACCCCGCAACGACAATTTATCGACGATTAAGCGATAGCTGACGCTATTCAGCCCTTACAGAATACCAATCGTTGGTATTTAGTGGCATCGATATTTTTTGTTATGCTAACGATATTTCATCGTCGTTACGATGCCATACCGAGTTGCAGAATCGCACTGCAGGAGACGACTCAAGGGTGCCAGAATCTAATAATATTAAAAAACGCTGCAATGTCCTTGTCACATGGGTTTATTATTCTATTGGACATATTGTTTCTTTCATGTAATATAATTGAAATAGCTATTTCTTGTGGTTTCCACCAATTTTGACCCCCAAAACGTGAATTAGGTACGCTCCTATTTTTTTTTTCCAAATTATCTTTGTAGTGCTATTTAATCGTCTTGATCCACGTGTTGACACTTTTTCTAGTGCTATTCTACAAATTGATGGTGATTTTGCAGGTATTTGACTCATAAAAAATCAATTTTGGGAGCTGAACATCTGGTACAACCTCAATTTTCCACTCCTTGGTCAAAATCGACTTCATATTCGGTCTTCTCGTCCCCAAAAACATGAAAAACGATACCTCAAAAGCTCATTTTACTAACATGTTGCTAAAACGCAAAAAGTACCTATTTTTACACACGTTTTCACTCATAACACCCCTGGGTATATTCCGATCGGGCTGAAAAGTTTCGGGACACAACTAGGGCCCAAATGGAGCATGTGTGCGAAAGAACGATTTTTTTAGACCGAAAATGAAGCCGGTACACGTGATACGGCGGACGGACATTGCATTTTGGTTTATTATTCTGTGAATAATACACCTATGTATTCGCTCAGCAAAAAATTTTTATAACACCCCCTCAAACTTTTTTTTTCCGTTTCAAGGTGCGTAGATTCCAAAAATGCAATGTCCGTCCGCCGTACGCCGTCCGCCGTATCACGTCTACAGGCTTCATTTTCGGTCTAAAAAATTCGTTCTTTCGCACACATGCTCCATTTGGGGCCTAGTTGTGTCCCGAAACTTTTCAGCCCGATCGGAATATACCCAGGGGTGTTATGAGTGAAAATGTGTGTAAAAATAGGTACTTTTTGCGTTTTAGCAACATGTTGGTAACATGAGCTTCTGAGATATCGTTTTCCATGTTTTTGGGGACGAGAAAACCGAATATGAAGTCGATTTTGGCCAAAGAGTGGAAAATTGAGTTCTACCAAATGTTCAGCTCCCAAAATTGATTTTTTATTAGTGAAAAACCTGGGAAATCGTCTGAAATCACCATCAGTTTGTATAATAACACTGGAAAAAGTGTCAACACGTGGATCAAGACGGTTAAATGGCACTACCAATGATCAAAGATAGTTTTAAAAAAAAGAAGAAAATAAAAGAGCGTAGGTACCTAATTTGTGTTTTAAGGGCCAAAATTAATGGAAACCATCAGAAATAGCTATTTCAATTATTGCTCATGAAAGAAACAATAACTGAACAGCCAGCATTTCTGTAGGTAAGTCCAATAGAATAATAAACCCATGTGACAAGGACTTTGCAGCGTGTTTGGAATCTACGCATATTGAAACGGAAAAGAAAAAATTTTGAGGGAGTGTTATAAAAATTTTTTGCTGAGCGAATACATAGGTGTATTATTCAAAGAATAATAAACCAAAAGTAGGTGAACAAAAGCTGAAAATAGGTAGCTGGAGCTATTCCATTACTCATCCCATTGGCATTAGCTGTTGCCAATAACGACACTGGACTCTGTGCATAATGTTAATTTGGCCCATGGGAACCAAGTTCAAGGAGTTAATCATAGGGTGACAAGGAGTTAATTATGAGAGTACTACAGTAAATTTCGCAATGCAGTGGTGAAGAATAAGAATGAACTGCATCAAATGTCTACCTAAACCAATCCACTCACTACGTTGGTTGGGCTCCAGCTCATTACTCGAACTGCCTGTCCTTGTTTCAATAAGTCAGTGTTACTGGAATACCTGAACATTCCCAGAAATTTGCCGAATCTCAGCTGCATATATGAACCTCTGTCACAGAACCTTTGAACACCACATGTTACCTTCTCCTCCAAAATTATGTCACTTGTCACGCATGCACTATTGAACTGTTTGTTTCTTGTTTCAGTTCAGAAAGCCCGTGGACTGATTGGGAAAGGAAAAAATGGTATGTAGTATTTTACATTTTCCATCTATTATTAAGATATCAACTTGGGTATTGTTGGAGAAGCGAGTGCTGTACTGTGCTGGATCTGTTTAATAATGGGATTCATATTTCTATTTTTCAACTTCCTGATTCTGTGGGTCTAGGATTCCCTGGATCTAAATGATGATGCCTGCTATTTCTCTGGATAGGTACTGGAGGCAACATGGCCCAGGCCTTTGAAGGAGAAACAATAATATCTTAATCTGAACAATATATATTTTTTAAATATTATTTCAACATCACGATCTAGTTAATACAAAATTAGTAAGTTATATTATTCTGTTAAAATGTTACTGTAGTTGACAAAACATGCGAACGTGAGCACGATCAAGCACACAACACACGCACACACATCACAACACGAACACATGTCATGTGGCTCAACACACATGTGGCTTTATCCTTTTTAGTTTTCTCTCTAGGTCATCAACGTTGAAGAGACGAGCAGCCTCTTCATTGGCATGTCCTTGTAGCCTCTGTTGATGGGCTGCAGCAAATTAGTGAATTTCGGCTTAAAAAAACGAACTCCACTGCAAGATCACAGTGGATGTTTTCATTGCGAACATACCAGGGCACATTGATAACGTTCCTCAGTATTTTGAACTTTCTGGATTACTTCAATATTACTTTTGGCTGCACAGCCCCAAAGCTGACACTGGTAACGGATTCACTATTGTCTGTGCCGGATGCCATCGTGGTGTCATCTACAAACGTGGCTGTTGTGTTGTTTTCGACTTCCGGTAGATCAGCAGTATACGTCAGGTATCAGCGGTCCCAAGACACTGCCCTGAGGCATTCCAGCTCTAATCTATCTAAGGTCTGAATAGGCGTCTTCTTCTTCTAAAGAACCTGTCAGAGAGGTATGAATCAACTAGTTCCGAATATTGCGCTGGCAGAGCTCGGCGGGTTTTGTACTTTAATCCTTCGTGCAATACTTTATCAGAGGCTTCTGTCACACCGAGAAAAACGCTGCAAATTATTACTGATAAGTACTGTTTTCTGTGGTCAATACCTACCCTCTTGCTGCCCCCAGGGAAGTCCAAAATCGAGTATTGGAGCCGACCGGGAATGACATTACATAAATATATAATGGGTGTATTCAACTATCATCAATTATTTGTTGTTATTCATGAAGCATGGCGTTTGTTTAAATTACAAAATTACCTATCACCAAAATAACCATAATTCTTCAAATGAAATAATATTACGGCACAGCCAACAGTATTTCATTCAGCCATGCGTGATTATAATCAGGTGTTCCTTAGCAGTGCTGTCTGGGCTGGATGTATACCGTTTCATTCACGATCATACTGACTAAGCTTTTCGGTGGAGATGAACGGCTGGATGTACAATGCTCCGGGTGGTCTCAAAAAATTCTACAGTTCGAGATCAGTTTAAAACATGAAAAAACGGTGCCCCACAAGCTCATGTTCACTATGGTTTTTACCTTTAAACAAGTTAAGGTTAACCTTTAAAAAGGTTTTAACCTCGAAACTCCTATTTTTACACCCATTTTTCACCAATAACACCCCTGGATGTATTCCGATCGGGCTGCTGAGCTTCAGAGCACAACTAGGACTCAAATGGGGTTTGTGTGTGAAAGACGATTTTAGACCAAAATGTAAAATAAATTTTAGGCTGAAACATTGGACCTCAATTCTTCACTTTTTGGTCAAAATCGACTTCATATCTGGTCTCCTCGCCCTAACAAGCATGGAAAATGCTACCTCACAAGCTCATGTTACTAAAACACCAAAAACCCCTGTTTGATCGGGAACTAAAAACGCAAACAAAATTCACTTGAACTGATTTAATGTGAGAACGATAAAGAACGATCGTTTTGGATAACAATTTATACAATTAAAAACTTCTTACAACTCCCACTTTCACTTTCGGAGGTTGAACGCCATCTTCCCGTCCGAGAGGAGCTCAGGTTTGCAAAACCCAAAGAACTACATGAAAGAACGTATTTCAAAACTCTGGACCGACAGACCGAAATTGCACCGCCTATGGCTGACGCGATGCTTGCTGCAATTTACTAATATAATCACAATCATATTCGTTCGTTCTAAGATCCAAAAAACAACATGATCTGATCGAACCCGCTAACCGCAGCTAGCGCTCGAGCGGACACTGGCCGCACCACTTCGGGCGTTTAAGTACCTACGTCCGAACAACCCCTATTTTACACCCATGTTTCCCTCGTAACACCCCAGGGTATTTTCCCATCGGGCTCCAGAGTTTCGGGACACAACTAGGGCCCAAATGGAGCCTTTGTGGGAAAGAATTTTTTAGACTGAAAAAAAGTATATATATATGCATGATATGGCGGACGGACATTGCATTTTGGTTTATTATTCTGTGAATACACCTGGCGAATACATATTTGCTAAGCAAAAAATTTTTCGAACACCCCCTTCCAAAACTGGGTTCCAAACTGTGTGCGGAAAAACGACGATTTTAGACCAAAACTTAACGTAAATTTAAGGCTGAACTTTGCTAGACCCTCAGTTTTTCACTCTGATCAAAATCGACTTCATATTCAGTGTCCTTGTCCTAAAAAACATGGAAAACACAGAACATGGAAGCTCATGTTACTATAACACAGAAAACCCCCTATTTTTACACCCATTTTTCACCCATAGCACCCTTGGGGATATTCCGGTCGGGCTGCAAAGTTTCTGTACACAACTAGGGGCCCAAATAGAGCTTGTATGCGAAAGAAAGAATTTTTTAGAGCGAAAATGAAGTAGATATTCATGATAGGCGTACGGCAGACGGATATCTTTGCACCTTGAAACGTAAAAGAAAAATTTTTGAGGGGTTTTACAACAATTTTTTGTTCAGCGAATAGGTACATAGGTGTACACAGAATAATCAACCAAAATGTAATGTCTGCCAGGTACGCCTTGTCATCCATATCTGATTTGTTTTAGGTCTAAAAAATTCGTTCTTTCGCACACAGGCGGCTCCATTTGGGTCCTAGTTGTGTCCCGAAACTTTGCAGTCCGATCGGAATATACCACGGCTGGCTTCAGAGAAGGCCGCGACAACCACCCATCAATAAGCCTAGATTTGTTTATTTCCGGGTTTCGATAGTTTACCAGTAGATCTTCTCGCAAAAATCCTTTTCAACAATAATATTGTTAACAAAATTTATTGTTTTTAATGATAGCAAAATGCCGGAAAACTGTGTTGTACCAGGGTGCAAAAGTAATTACGGAAGTACAAAAGAACGTATGTCTTCATTTCGTTTTCCCAAGGATGAAGAGAAGAAGTGGATTCGTGCGATTCCCCATACTAATTGGGAACCCAAACCAAGGTCACTTGTTTGTATGTAACATTTTTCCGAAAATGATTTTTTAGGTACAGAGGTAAGTAGGTAATACCTTCAAGAGGGAGAATAGAAAGAATGGGCCCTTGCAGAACCTGAAGATACGTACCTACAGTGCTATCATTCAACTGCAGTGATTGTTATGGTAATAGAATATTCTTTGACATTCGTCATTGAATGTTACGAACATTTTGATCTCTCAGTAGTTCGAGGATAAGTTTTTGAAGGCTCCTAACCAAAAAGGCGTAGTAACATTTGTGTCAAAGAGGTCGTTTGGAGTGGGGATTCCACGTTAGAAGACAGCATTACGTGCGGTCAGTGTGATTTCGAATAATTATTCCAAGAATGTTTGTGACAAAAAATCAAAAAAACGCTGCAAAATCCTTGTAATATGGGTTTATTATTCTATTGGACATACAAAAATGCTGACTGTTCATTTATTGTTCATTTCTTGTGGTATAATATTGAAATAGCTATTTTTGACAGTTTTCACCAGTTTTGGCTCCAATAACTCGAATTAGGCTCCTTATTTTTGACAACTTATCTTCGATCATTGAACTTGTCATTGAATTGTCCTGATTCACTTCCAGTGTTATTATACAAATTTTCGGCGATCATAGCCATTTTCACAGGTTTTTGGCCCATAAATATTGAATTTTGAGAGTTGAATAGAGCCTTCAATACTTCATACTTTTTTTTAGATCGAAAATTAGGTAGATGTCGATGACATGGCAGACGGATTTTTGGAATTTACTCACCTTCAAACATGGAAGAAAGGAGGAGGTGTTCCAAAAAAATTCCGAACCGAATACATAGGTGTAGGTGTAGGTATTATTCGAGGAATAATGAACCAAAATTACACTCGCAAGTTGAAGAAGTTCCAGAAGTAGAAAACTATAAGCAAACTAATTCATGTTTCATTTCTTTTTCTCCAAGACATCCTGTTTGTTCCTTTCTGTTGATATAGGTATTGGTTCAGTACCTAATAAAGCATTATTCAGAAGACGGTTGTTTTCATTACTTATACCTACTCGCGATATAATAACAAAATAACTGAAGCATTAGTTCATGGAGCTAAAAGAATGCAGTGATGAAAGCGGCCTGAACCAAGAAGCTATTACAGCGATGCCAAATCTTGCACCTCGGCCTTCTCTAAAGCCGGCCATGAATATACCAAGGGTGTTGTGAGTGACAAATGGTATAAAAATAGGATTTTTTGTTGTTTTAGTAACATGAGCTTGTGAGGTATCGTTTTCCCTGTTTTTTAGGGCGAGGAGACCGAATATGAAGTCGATTTTGACCAACAAGCGAAGGATTGAGGTTCTAACAAAGTTTCAGTCTCAAATTTACGTTAGATTTTGGTCTAAAATCGTCTTTCTTCCGCACACAGGCTCGATTTTGGTCCTCGTTGTGCTCCGAAGCTCGGCAGCCCGACCGGAATACACCCAGGGGTGTTATGGGTGAGAAATCGGGTTTTTTGATGTTTTAGTGAACATGAGCTTGTGAGGTATCGTTTTTCATGTTTTTTTGGCGAGAAGACCGAATATGAAGTTGGCTTTGAACAAGGAATTAAGAATTTAGGTTGTAACGAAGGTTTAAAAACCAGGAAAATGGTGCGAAATCACTGTAAATTTGTATAGTAGCACTATCAATAATAAAACATAATTTGTCAAAAATAGGAGCCTAATTCGTGTTTTTGGGGGCCATAATTGGTGGAAACCATCAAAAATAATTATTTCAATTATTGCACATGAAAGAAACAATAAATGAACAGCCAACATTTCTGTAGGTATGTCCAGTAGAATAATAAACCCATGACAAGGACTTTGCAGCGTTTGTAACTTGAACAAACGTTATTCATGAATAACAACAAATAATCAGTGATGGTTGAATCCACCCATTATATATTCATGTAATGTCATTCCCCGGCTGGCTCCAATACTCGATTTTGGACTTCCCTGGGGGGGAGCAGGAGGGTAGTCATTGACCACTCAAATTAGTTATCTACACAGAAGGGACATTATAGGTAAATAATAAACCGTTATGTAATATTTTGCAGCTTTTATGAATCTCTGCACCTTTAAACATAAAAGAAACAAATTTGAAGGGGTTGTTCAAAATATAGTTTGCTGAGCGAATACATAGGTGTGTTATTCATAGAATAATAAACCAAAATGGTTGAACAAACTTCCTTCTCTTCCAGAGTTTTCTTAATGATGTTTACAATTCTGTGCACTTGGTCGATGGTAAGGTGCTTTTGTCTGAATCCAAACTGATGGGTGGGTATTAAGTTTCTTCTGTTCAACAATGGAATTATCCTCTTCGTAGCAGTTTCTCAAATAATTTAGACAACACTGGTTACAGTGAAATTGGTCTGTAATATGATGTCCTCTCTTCAGCTGCTTTTCCTAGTATCATAATTACCTCAGCAGTTTTCCATATATGTGGTAGGTACATACCGTAGTTTGAAAGCGAAGTTGATTATTTTTGCAATTTTTACTAATGCTTTATGCTGCAGGTTTTTTAAAACTTGGCCAGTGCATAGCCGTGGGGCTTTTTTAGGATTGATTTCTATTTTAATTGCTCTCTTCACCTCTCGAAATGTACAGCACGGAATATGAATAAATTCTTCTCGTGAAGTGATTGGTTCAAGTGACTATCTTGATTTGCAGGGTTCGGCATGAAGATATCCACCAGATATTCAGCAAAAGTGTCTGCTTTTCTTTGGTTATATTGGACCCAAATTGTAGTTGCATCCTTTATTGGTTGTGCTTGGATAATAATGGGGCGTTTTATTGTTGGGAGCCTTCCATAGTGAATAATCAGTGTGATGGTCATAAGTGAATTCACTGACGTACTCATTGACTCAAGTGTTGAGTTGCTCAATCTGTAGGTACACTGATTTTACTGGTGAGATGAACTGTGCACAGAACAAGAGCTCCAATGTTCTGTGCCACTTATCTTGTGCTCTACGTCTTCCTTGTACAGTACATTTTTGACGATTTCATAAGGATTGTTTGCTCCTTGCAGCTTTCTTATGATTTCTGGTGTATTAGCCCATGCTACTTCTTGAATATCTATGACTATTGTTCCAGCTCATCATCAGTATGTTCTGGCAGTAGAATTTGTGAGCCAAGGTTTATGCGTCGTGCAAGTTCTGCTGTGAAGCTCTCCCAATCAGTTCTCTCATTGACGAGAATAAGATAAATGTAACATTTGTGCAATGTGCTCACTGAGTGTCATCAAAATAGGAGTGGGATCCGAGCTCAACTCGTTGGATTCTTCTATGTTAGCATAGTTAGCAGAAACATTTCTAGTGACAAAGAATTCAGTTAAATCAGAGTTTTTTCTGGGTCTGTCTTCCAGCAACTTGGTGTGCCAGTAGACGTGGAATTGAGTTATTTTGCTCGTGTTTTGTAGCGATCCCCACTGAGTGTGCTTTGCATTGACATCCCCACCTAGAATAAAGTGACCACCCAGTCGTTCAAACATCCTTTCGTATACCTCTGACTATAGTTCATGCCTTGGAGGACAATAAATGCTCGTTTCTGTAATTGCTAGCTTCTGTCTTTATCGAGATGGCCATGATTTGTGTTTCATCAGTTTCTATTTTGTCTTCATGGTGGTGGTGTATGAACTCTTTTATCATTATACCTGGAGCCTGTCAAGCTTATGACTAGTGACTCCACGATCCACCAAGCGTTCCCGCGGCACGTGGCTTGGCCTCGAGCCAATTGAGTCACTTCTTCCCTGGCAGAATAGAGGCAAACTGCGCACAACCTACCTCGGAGGCACACAATAAACTAAACCCAACACAAGCTGCGACGATCCCCAACAGGCCATGGGAATGGGTGCAAGAGCCTGCTCCAGCCACAAGCCTGCTCGAGCGGCAAGCTTTTGAATTTTAACCATTTACCGACTTCTTGTGGGAACGCCCGAGCTCCCTCGAGCTGAGTGTTCACATGCGTGTGGCTTGACGAAATTGGCTCGAGGCTTGTCAAGTCGCACGCCGTGGGAACGGGGCTTTAGTTGGCGGGGGGTTTCAATAACTTCTATGTGAACAGCCCATGTTTTGTGTGGAATTCAGGTATCAAATTTTTGTGCAAAACATGTGCGAAGCACACTAACTTTGTTTTATCAAATGGAGACCTCATTTTTTATTGCAGATTTGAATTCTACATAAACTTTCTTGTAGAAATGACTCATCACTTACTTGATGGTGTGCACAAATTTGGTGGTTGGCAAACATTTTCACCTCTGAGCCCATATATATATATATATATATATATATATATATATATATATATATATATATATATATATATAAGTTAAATTGATTGAAGTCGGAATTTAGTTTTTAAAAAAACTTTTATTTCACTTTTCACAAGTTGAAATTGGTTAAGTATAACTTGAGTACAATATACTGGATTGGAATTAGAAGTGGAAAGAAGTTAACTGTATGACGATGGAGAACGGACTGCCCAGAGGCGAAGTCTCGGGGCTCGCAAGTGAGGGACTAGGAGGGGCGAAATGCTTACTGCACAATTTTATTTTGTGCGTTAAGCATGTTACGTTAATATAACTCCTCCCTCCTTAAGATCAAAAATTCTGTAAGAATTTATGGAGATTAAAATTTGAAATTATAAACTTTTAAATTTGAATTTAAAAATAAAATTTGAATTTGAATTTATTGAGATTTGAATTTGAATTAACTTTGGGGTTGAGTTATGGTTAACTTCTTTCTTTCTTTACAATAGACAGCTAGGACATAAGAAGTACAAATGATTATTATTACATACAAAATTATCGTCCACAAACTAGGAATAGTAACATGGTTTAGATCTAAAGTTTTTGTATGTTGGAATTCATTAAATTGGACTTTCCTCATGTCTAATTGCTTGAGAGTTAGAGTTACATTAGCTATTCGATTTTCTTTAATTTTAAAATCGACATTAGTTAACAGTTTAGGTTGACCATTAGAATCTGATTCTGAATATAAGGGTTGATTTTTATAGAATACTTCCGAGTCACCTTTCGATATTAAGAATATGCCTTTGAGTTCCCTAATTTCAGTCTCTTGTTTGGAATGAATTTCAATCTTGTCTCCTGAAGGGAATATAGCTAACAGTTGCCCCGATTCGGGTACATTTTCTATCCAATTTTGATACAAGTTAAGTTTTACATATTCGCAATTGGTCGTTAATCCTGACGTTATTAATTCTTGTTCACATTTAACATTTTGATTCGAGAGAATGTTCTTTTTGCATATGAAGACTGTTCCTGATTCGCAATTTGCAGTTAACGGAATAACTATATTGTCTTTAATTGATTTCAATACATAGTTGACGCTAGGGAAAACAGAAACATAGTCATTAGTTTCAGTAGCTGAAGGAATGGGCCTCAAATAATACAGATTATAGTCATTCCTGTCGGTTAAAGGTACTTCCAGAAAATAAACGATCTCTTTCTCGTGTATAGCACACGTTACCTTTATATTTGATTCTATTTCCAAAATGTGTTCTTGTTTCAAGTCCCACGGTAATCCGTTTTTGTACAAGGTGGAAATTTTCTCAAGTTCCTCAAGTAGTTCGTGGGATCCAATAATACTGGGGTGGATTCTTCCTAACTTGCAAAAGGTTACGGAGTTTTCGATGTCTTGCAATATTCCTAGTAGTATGCTAAATAATAATTGTTGATGGTTGATAACTTCTTTAATCGAGCTTACATTTGTTCTTAAGGCATTGCTTTGGGTAATGTCGTTAAATTCTGCAATTTTCCTTTTGATTTGGTCATTATTAAAATTTATATCTTGGATGGTGGAATTAAATTCTCTCATTAATTCAGAGCTGATTGAAAATTGTGAATCTATTTGGTTTTGCAATTTAATCTCGTTATTTTTGATATGTTCAAATATGTTTTCATATCTTTCGCCGTCAGAAGCATCTAAATTTCCAGTTATAACTTAATAATACTACCTAGCCCATTTATCAAACCCCTTCTATTTCTAATACCTACAGGTTTTCTAGTATTTACATTTATGTGGTCTATTTTATCTGTTATTAAATCTATGGTATAATTCAATATTTTACAGTACTCGTCAGTTTCCCTAATGTATTCTTTGTTTTCTCCAATTTTCCTTAGTAGTTTGTAGTAGTTAGTCTTCAGTTTGTTAAATTCTTGGTAGAGTAAGTCCAGGTCGTAGTGGTGAATCAGCGTATGTTGGTTACCGATCAATTTGGCTGGGCCTAATTGAATCGGAAGAATTCCCTGGTTGTGGGTTATATCTCTTACTAGAGTCTCCGGTTTTCCTAACGTGATGAAGATGGTCCTGGAACAGGGTCAGTAGAGGGTTGTACGTTTTTTCTCGGCCTTTTAATATTAGATAAATGAATTTTTTCTTTGATATTATGATGTCGGGGTAATATTTTTGCTGTTTTTAGGTCAGGATTAACGGATTCTATTGTTTCTTTATTGTACTTTTGCCTAGTTTTACTTTGTTTCTGGACTGTTTTGACATAGACTTCTTTGGGGATTTCGGGGAGTTCTTCTCTTTTTTGGTTTGCTTTGGAAATGACCTTTTCTTTATATTCCGTTAATCTATCTTTGATTTTCGCATACATAATTCTTACTCTTTCTTTGTGTTTATTAAGGTACTACTCATTGGCCATTTGTTTCTCTATGTCTAGGTCGAACAGAGTTTCTGTTCCAACGTGACCTGATAGTACTTCGAATGGTGTTAGCTTTGAGACAGAGTGAATCGAATTATTGTAAGCAAGAATCGCGTATTTAACCTTTGATGTTATAGAGTCGGTTTTAAACTCATCCCGGACGTTCAGGAGTCTTATATGTTCTATTAGGGTGGAATGGAATCTTTCTATGATTCCGTTGGAGTCTGGATGTTGGGAGGTGGTGAAATGTATATCTATTTTATGAAGTTCTAATAATTCCTTTAAGAGGACACTGTGAAATTCGGGTCCATTATCTACAATGATTAATTTCGGAATACCATGGTGTGCGAAAAAGTCAATGAGTGTGTTTACTAAATCGATACTGTTGGAGGAGTCCAAACAGTATGCTTGGGCATATCTACTGAAGGTATCTATTATGGTTAAAAATTTAGATTTTTCCAAAGTTAACTTGTCTAGATGAATTATTTCTAAGGGGCGAGAAGACGTTGGTGTAATATTGAATTTTGTTTTAATGGGGTTGCGGTCATATTTGCAGACTAAGCATGTTTCGCAAGTTTTGATGTAATTTTGAATATAAGCTTTTAAGTTCGGCCAAAAATAATTTCTCTTTATTTTCTCATAAGTTTCGTCAACGCCTCTATGATTTGTTTTGCCAATGTGGTAACTTTCGACAATCGCTTCCTTTTCATCATCGCAGATTATGTCTAACAATTTTTTATTATGTTTGGTGAAGTCTATTTCCGAATTTTTGAAGTTTTTTGTCATTATTTTCACAAATTCTTTGTAGACATCGTCAAGGAAGAATAGGCCGTATTTGGTTTTGGGGACTATATATTCTTTGATAAAGTCTATTATTTCTGCCTCCAGGTTTTGTTTGGTAAATTCTGCAGTAATTCTGGTTTTGTGGTCAAATAATTTGGATATTTTTGGCTTACTGGGGGAACACTTTACAATTCTTATTATTATTTGATTGTTCATGTGATTCACAGGTCTTTCACTAATAGGTATTTCTATCGTGGTATTGCCGAAGAAGTTTGAGTGGACAGTTGGGGCTAATGAATCGGTATCCGGTGGGGTATTAATCGGGTCGCCATAGGTAGTACAATACCTTTCCACGAGTTCGTCACAAATATCGTTGTTGGATTCGTCGTTAATAACAGGCGATCCTCCAATGATTTCTCTGACTTCCTCGCCATTATTTACGAAATTACTGGGATTTACTGTAGTGTCCATTAAGTCTCTGTAATCATCAGTTTCGAGTGTATTGATTTCTACTCGTGACAGAGCGTCCGCGTTTTTGTTGGATGATCCCTTTTTATAATGTATTTCATAATCGTATTGTTCTAATTTAAGCCGCCACCTAAATAATTTTGAATTTGGTTCTTTCAATGAAAAGAGCCATTGGAGGGGTTTATGATCTGTAAATATTTTAAATTTTCTACCAAAGAGATAAGGTCTAAAGTATTGCGTCGCCCAGACGCAAGCTAAGCATTCTTTCTCAATTGTTGACAAGTTTTTCTCATGTTCGTTGAGAGTTCTGCTAGCGTAAGCAATGGGGAGGTCCGCACCCTTGACTTGTTGGCTCAAGATAGCGCCTATCGCCACGTTGCTTGCGTCAGTTGTTAAAAGAAAGGGTTTTTCAAAGTCTGGGTACTGTAAGACAGGATCGTTAGATAAAAGAGTTTTACACTTTTCAAAACATTCAAGGTATTTAGGATCGTTTACATTAATATTAACGCCTTTTTTCAGACACTGTGTAAGAGGTTTTGTGATTTGAGCGAAATTTTTTATGAATCTTCTGTAATATCCTAAAAGGCCCAGGAATCCTTTTATTTCTTTAGTTGTTTTAGGTAAAGGGTATTTTGAAATTGCTTCCGTCTTTTGGGGATTAGGTTTTACTCCCTCTGGTGTAATCAGGTGGCCCAGGTACACGCACTCTCTTTTTAAGAATTCTGTTTTGTCTAACTGAATTTTTAAGTTTGCGGTCCTGAGTTTGTCAAACACTTTACGGAGTCTAGTTAGATGTTCTTCTAGACTGGTGCTGAAGACAATTACGTCGTCCATAAACACCGTGCAAATTTCATTTTGGATTCCCCTTAGGACATTATCCATAAGCCTTTGGAATGTAGGAGGGGCATTTTTAAGGCCAAAGGGCATTCTGGTGAATTCCCAATGCCCTTGATCTGATGAAAAGGCAGTTTTTTCGATACTTTCTTGGTGCATCTTAACTTGGTGGAAACCGCTCTTCAGATCCAGACAACTGAAATACATACACCTTCCCAGTTTATCCAATAGTTCTGTGATATTTGGTAAGGGGTATTTATCATCAATTGTTTTCTGGTTGAGTGCCCTGAAGTCGATAACCAAGCGAAATTTAGGTTTACCAGAAGCATCTAACTTCTTGGGGACTATCCAAAGGGGGCTGTTCCAAGGACTTGAGCTAGGTCTAATGATACCTTGTGACAACATTTCATTTATTTGGTTACTGATTTCCTTTTAGCGAATTTTCGAAGAAAAGGAAGCTATTGTTCTCGGTCCAAAATGTTTAAAACTCGAATTTCCGAAAGATTTTTATACCAAAATCCGTTTCAGACCATCCTGAATTCACTGCCGAAAGACACCAAAAATTATATATATATATATATATATATATATATATATATATATATATATATATATATATATATATATATATATTTATATATGTATGTGTCATTCCAGACGATAACTCTCGAAAGAATTGAGATAAAAAGTTCAAATTTGCACGAAAAATCTGTCTTGGCAATCGACAGGCTAAGTTCGAAGATGGGCAGAATCGGGTCACTCTAAGGGGGAGTTTTGGGGCATTTTAGGGGGGGGAAATTACCCATAAATTCCCAAAATGAAAAAGTCTGACAAGTGACACCTCATTTTAAAGGTTTTTGTATGCTGAACACGATGGTGAAATCAGAATTGCGATATCTCATTCCATTCTCAAACTGGAGCACTTTGAAGATAAAGGAACGTGGTTATTTCTTGAGATGTTCTTCCTGGTTCGTCTGCTCTAATCTGATAACGGAATGGGATATCGCAATTCTGACTTCACCATCGTGTTCAGCGTTGGAAAATCTACAAACCGAGGTGTTACTCGGCAAAAAATGGAACAAAAAATTTGTTACGTATCCAACAAGGTGACTAGAAGAGGAGGTGTGCTCACGCTCGGTGGGCTGGGAAGGGGCGTGACGTCACGAGAGTCCTACCGGCCCATCACCCAGTCCCCGCTGCCTTATCCGTTCGACCTTATCGCTTATCCACTCTAGAATTTTGTATCAGGCGAGTTCTGG
This sequence comes from Leptopterna dolabrata, assembly GCA_954871275.1. Lineage (NCBI taxonomy): Eukaryota > Metazoa > Arthropoda > Insecta > Hemiptera > Miridae > Leptopterna > Leptopterna dolabrata. The sequence goes on along the minus strand of OX940974.1, from coordinate 5,728,580 downwards.
TGGAATTTGGAAAAAAATCTACGAACAATTTTATATCAACATTTCAATGATCACTGCTCGGTGGTTTTAGTGATTTTTGAGTTATTAGTTTGTAGCAATATTATTTCCATCTGGCCTCCAGGAAATCAAAATTATAAGTTCCCAAGCAATAAAAAACCGGAACATATTTTAACACATTGATGGGTAGAATGATTGACAAATGAAAGGAAAACTGCTCATTTAAACTGCATAAGACAAAATAGCATAAGTGTTTACGTGCATTAGTAGGTAGGTAATGTATTACGTGCATTATTATGGAGCATTAGTGTGTAGGTATTAAGTGCATTATGGTTCATTCACTGGATGAATAATAATGTACATCTGTCAGTATAGATCTATAGAACATATTTATTTATTTTTACTCTTACAGAACATAGGTACATGAAAGAATTAGAAGAAAAAATATAGGTAGGTACTTAATATTAAAGAAGAAAAATTTTACTAAACTACGCTCAGCTGTTGGCTTTTAATTAACTATTCTGTTCATTTTTCGCTCATCTTTTTTGTTGTTGAAGTGATATTTACGTTTTTTTTCATTTTTCTGTTTAATTAAAAACTTGATTCTTATGAAAATCATTTGCCGCGTAAATCCTAATATTAAAGGACGGGGGATCTCGGGGATTTTGTGACCAAGATATTCGGAGGTCCGCTCTAGAATTTGCATTTTCACCTTGAAATTATCTCTCCCCTGATATTTTAAAAAATATCCATGCATTTTTTGGACTTGCGTGGCCCATTCAGGTGAAGGATTTATCAGCCCTCCGAAAGATAAATGCTGAATCCACTCTGGGACATCAGATTCACTCATTGTGTAGGTATGGACCCCAAGATCCGGATATTCTTGTTTGAACTTTTTGGCCAAGTATCCAGCCACATAAAATAAACCATCGCGTTCGGTTGATGATTTTAAATCGGTTTTTATCTTCTTAGCGGGAGATGGCATTGACACAGTAGAATCACTGTCGATATCTATCGCTTGCTGCTCTTGGCTTCGAGGGCCTGACACATCAGAAGTGTCCTTTAAAGGCTCTATTTCCGCGGTTTTGAACACCGATATTAAAAGGACGCCACTGAACATGGACAACTTGGCATATTTGCGACGAGTTAACAAAACAATCAGAACAAAACAGCCTGGCAAAATTTCGGAGTCCGGAATGTGTACGTAAAAAAACGGGTATAAACAACAAGCGCCCGGGCAAGGTTCCCGAGACCGGCGACTGCGGGCGGCAGTGAGGACTCTCGTGACGTCACGCTTCCCCCACCAGGGAGCGTGAGCACACCTCCTCTTCTAGTCACCTTGCGTATCCAATACCTAATCTTCTGGTATTCAAAACATTTTTGATTTCCCCTCCCCCTCCTTCCACCCCAAATTTTACTTTGCGTAAAACTACTCCTGTTTTAATTTTGTATGGTATCAAGTTGGGAAAACATTGGCCGAAAATTAATTTTCAGAAAATTTTAGGCGGAGGAGGAAGATGCCGAAAACTTCGAAAATTCGCTCTTGTAGCCATGCTGCATGACTGTGGTTTTTTAAAAATATATTTCGGGGTACCTATAGTTGCGTGTGTAAACTGGAATTTCGTCGTGGGTTCTTATGTAATGTTGGACCTTATCAGTGGCAGTTAAATTGTTTCCATCTACGTGGAACAGATCTTTATATTCTTTGACTAATTTTATGATTTTGGCCTTTTCTTCAGAATTCATATGTTCTGTTCGGATTTGGTCAATATCGAATTTGTAGTTTTCGGCATCGAAATAATTTAAATTATTGTTCCCTTCTAATTTATTTAGTTTTTCTATTTCAAAAGGTTTAGTAATTTTGAGTTCATAGGTTTTTTCGTCGCTGTTCAAAATTCCCACATAACATTCGTTATTTTCTATTTTAACTAAGCTTTCTGGTATTTCAACTTTGTCCGATTTGAAGTATGGAAAAATTCCTTCTTTCATGTTGGATTGGACGGGTACCTTGATTTGGGAAATTGTTCTGGGGGGAATTTGAATAGTCAAATTGATGTCATGATGGTTTGTTTGAGCTTCCTTGGGTTTGTTTAAATTTTTATTTTTTATTTCGAAATATTTTATGGGTATTTCTGTTTTGGGAGTTTTTAGTATACCGTTTTTCAAGTCAATTTGGGCGTTTAGTGTTTTTAAGTGATCCATTCCTAGCAGGATTCCGAAATAGGAATGAAAATGGAAGATTTTAAATGGTAGGCTAAGGTTTCTAATTTTGAAAAGATCACCACAGGGAACAAGGGTACTGTAATTCTCTCTGGAACTGCCGTGGGCGGTGCGAATTTCAAAAGGGTCGATCATAATTTTGGAGTTGAAAAATTGTTTAGCTACTGTCGGGCTTACGAAGCTTGTAGTACTGCCAGTATCTAGGAGGATTCTAATTTTGAGTTTGGGGAGGACTATATAGGGTAGAGGGTACTCGCTTTTCTCGCTCAGATGCATCAAGTCTATGCTTGGGCATCTGAGTTCTCCTCTAAAAAATGTTCTTCCTCAGTGGGGTTTTCGAACGTTTCTTCTTCTTCTGGGGGGTCATCTAGTACGTCCTCATTTTCGTCACACATATTGTGCAAGTTAGGATTTGTTGTTTGCCATGACATGGCGGTTGCTTGGTTGTATTGGGGACGATTAGTTTGAAAGTGATTGGGTGGTTTATTATTTTGGAATTGATTTTGGGTTTTCTGGTTCTGATACTTGAATTGCGTTTGTTGGTTCGGTTTAAAATTATTGCTTGGATTATATTGGGGTTTGAGATTATTGTTGTTTCTGTTATTGGGATTTTGTTTTTGATTTTGTTGGATCGGCCTTTGGTTTTGAGGTTTGTTGTTATTATTTGGATTAGGGGGTTTTTGAGTTTGGTTGTTAGACCTCCGACTGTTGTGCCAGGTTTGGTAGTCGTTTGTCATCCAAGTTAGTGCCTCAGCAAGACTTTTTGGTTGTCTCGTGCGTAATTGGCTACCTAAAGGTTCCCTCAAGTACATAGTCAAAGTTCTTAACGCTAGTCCTTTATAGTGTTCGGCAAGAGTTTCTTGAGAGTTTGGAGGTGAATGATTTTTTATATAAGCTAATATTGTTGCTAATAGATTTCTAATTTTTTCATGGAAATTGAAAGGACTCTCGTTTTCAGAGTGCCTCATAGCTGTAAGATCGTGACATAATGTGTATAAATCCCTACGATCAGTATAACCATCTAAAAGAGCAGTTCTAATCGATTGGAAATCCGGAAAAGTGTAACTTTGAATAGTATCTGCGGCTGGTCCTTGTATTTTTTGGAGGATAGACCCTATGACCTCGTGATTTTGAAAATTGTCTGGGTCCGATTCGTCACAAAAACGTTCTACCAGCATCTCTGACATTTGTAGGAATCTTTGAAGGGTTTCAGGTTTGCCTGTAAAAACCGGGATCATGTCCGCGTGTTTCTTTTTGAAATCGGGTAAAACATGACGGTGTGTTTGGGGATTTTGAGTTAAAAAATTTTGAATTTGCCTATTAATTAACTCCTGAAGTGCGGCCTCTTGGGCTGCTTGTTGTGCTTGAGCTTCAGCTTGAGCTTCCGCTGCTGCTCTTTGTTCTGGGGTCATTATTGGGGGTCTCGGAGAAAGAGGTCTGTTTAATTTGTGGATTATGAATTTCTTTAATGATTTTGGAATTTTTAGGCCGTCCTAATGTCTTGTTTCTGTTTTAAATTTGTGCGGGATTTTAGTTGGCTAGAAAAATATACAAGTACAAAATAATACCTAGTAAGGTGATTAGTACAGAATTAGCAAATGAAATAAATTCAAATAAAATTCAAATGATTGGCATGCAGCAATGAAATAAAATTCTTATAAATAGCTTTCTCTAACTCTCTCAATAAAATTGAAATAATAAATTAAGTTTTAGCAATCCACGAGCAGGTAACAGGAGGTATGGACAAGGGATGCTTTAACTTGAAAATTATCTGGCTTCCAAGGCAGATAACGGGAGGTATGAACAATGGTCGCTAAGATAAAATAATAAAATTGAAATAATAAATTGAGTTATCGCAATCCACGAGTAGGTAACGGGTCGTATGAACAAGGGATGCTTTAACAAAAATTAATCGAGCTTCCAAGGCAGGTAACGGGAGGTATGAACAATGGTTGCTACGATTTTTAAGAAAAAAAATGTTTAAAAGTCCGCCAGGTAACGGGAGGTATGAAACGGAACCTTTTCAAGTACGGGCGATTTTCAAATTTTCTTTAAATTGAAATTGAAATTATAAGCCCACAAAATTATTGTTGAAAAATTGTTTTACGAGAAATCTTCTTTGCTGACTTACAGGATCGCAGCTATCTTCGAAAACATCTGGCCGTCTAGGTTCGCAGGAAGGCCTTATCGCGTTGTTCTTGGTGAGGGTGTTGAGAGATGAGGGAAGGCCGTGCTGGGTTTCGCTGACTTGCGGGATGTTTTTCGGGATGTCGAAGATTTCTCGGGCGAGTCGTCTCAGTGTCGTCGTCTTCTTTCCTCTGGGATAACACTTCGCGTGTTGATAGGTTTCCGACGGAGTGAAGGTTTCCTTCTATCTTCGAAACTCGATTTTTGATCCGTTTCGATTCGAAGTCCAAAAATTTGGAGGTCCTCAAGACTGCGCCAGTTAAATTGATTGAAGTCGGAATTTAGTTTTTAAAAAAACTTTTATTTCACTTTTCACAAGTTGAAATTGGTTAAGTATACATAACTTGAGTACAATATACTGGATTGGAATTAGAAGTGGAAAGAAGTTAACTGTATGACAATGGAGAACGGACTGCCCAGAGGCGAAGTCTCGGGGCTCGCAAGTGAGGGACTAGGAGGGGCGAAATGCTTACTGCACAATTTTATTTTGTGCGTTAAGCATGTTACGTTAATATAACTTATATATATATATATATCGTACATGGCTTTTAAGTACTCATCTACTCTGAATCACGTGGTGTAGTTAGTTTCTAATTTTCATCCTTGCCCATGGAAAATAAACAATTCGGGGAGGACTTGAATAAGCCTGTCTAAGTACTCTCTTACAAGCATATCTCGGCTATGCTGGGTGCGATTGGGGTTCACGGTGGCCTACTGGAGTGGTTCAGCAGTAATCTCCATGGAAGAACAATGTTTGTATGGCTTAAGAACGTACCTAGGTATATTTTCGCCTTTTGCAGCCCGCTTAGGGTTCCCACGTCGGGCCGTTGCTCTTCAGCCTCTTCATAAACAGTGTCGGCTCATGTTTCTCTGGAGTTCAGTTCCTCATCTATGTTAGTGATCTGAAGATTTTTCATACCATCCGCTCGGTTGATAACTGCGTGGGCCTACAGGAAAATCTGGATCGCCATGTTGAGCTGGTGTGACTGTAACAAGCTATTGCTTAACCCCTCCACATGTCATGTTATGCCATTCTGTCGTTCACAGGAGAGTATCTCCTTTCATATTCCATAAATGACGTACAAATTGCGAGGAAGTTGTCACGGGATTTGGGTGTGATTGTGGATGCTCGCCTTACATTCAGTGAGCATGTTTACATGATTTCGTGTTGAGCTGTGAGAGCCCTTGGGTTCTTAAAGTGAAGCACTGGTGCTTTCACTTTCGGCTATTATACCCGCAGTAATCCAGTGTACATCACACTGGTTCGCCCAATTTGGATTATGCAACTGTAATATTTTGGTCTCTTCTCTACGGTGTTTATAAACTTCGATTGGAATGGGTTCAGCGGGCTTTTTTACGATACCTCGCCTTTAAGCAGCGTAGCCTTGACGGCTTCAGCTGTCAAGCCCTGATGGACCAGCACAGGTTGTTATCACTTGAAGATCGGCAGATAATCTCTGATACATTGCTGCTCCATAAACTACTGAATGGTCGCAAGACTGTCCTCAACTTCTTAGTAAAGTATCATTCACTGTTTCGTCTTATTCGGCTCGTCATTCTCAACTTCTTCATTTCCCGTTTGCCTCTACAAATTACCTATACTGCCATCCCCTTACCAGGCTGCCGCGTCAGGCTAACCATTTCCTCTCTGTCAGCCCCTACCCCTATCTGGATTTCTTCAACTGTTCATTGTTCACTTTCAAAAGTTTGTTGTATCGAATCTGTCATACTAATGTACCTTAAATTCTCGCGCCTACTGTTAGGCTGCAGTTGTTTAATTTATATTTCATCATATTCAGTTGGACTTCATTTACTTATAATTTTCAGTGTTGATTTGTAATAGAGATAATAATAATGAATAATTATGAGGAGTATAATGATTATATTTATCTACTAATCTTTCATTGTGGCTGGTAGGTAATCTAAATATTATATCCATCATTGTGATTGGGCTTTGCCCGTTCATGTATAAATAAAATAAAATAAAATGAAAATATTGAGACGAGAAAATAATTTCACATTCACCGTTTAAAAATACCTACTGCGATATGTACATGAGTGGGCATGAGTCGAAAAAGTCAAGGATGAGTCATTTTAAAAAAGGTTGCGCATGCCTACGCATGCAAACATGTGATATTTGAATTCCATGCAAAAATTGAAGGGGTTATCATTTTTGAGTTTTTAAGAAACCCCATATTCGAGTGATGCGATTCAGTTCTTCATAAATTAGCTAAATCCTTGTGTTCAGGGGATAGTAATTCATTCTGGCTTGGGGATCTGCAGTTTTTCTTCCCTTTTGTTTGGCATTAACGGTTTATAAACGCATACAACGGTTCCTATTCATATAATTATGTAACGTACAGGTTATTGCATTAGTCCACTGATGAACTTGAACTTGTTTCCCTGAAATCCTCCCTGCTTTTAATATCCGTGAAAGGTTTTTGTTTTTCTAAGTTCCCAAAATAAAACTCCAACTCTCTTTTGATGTTGAATTTGAATCTGAAATAGAAAATTGGAAAAAATAAATGAATAAATGAAAACTTTTGTTGTGCACGAACATCTCAACGTTGACAAACATCCTTCCTCAGTTTCAACACTGTAAGCTCTAATGAGGAAAGAACTTCCTTTTTATCAAAGTGAAAACAATTGGAAAACTGGAGTAAAATGTCACTGTAACCTTTTTCTCTTTCACTTTTACCATTTCCACTTTACAGAAAGAAAATAAGCCTAAGTGTTATTAGGCGAATTTAATATTCAAGACCCATCTATTTAAATCTGCAAGAAAAATTACCCTTTGCCAGCAACAAGTAAGTACGTATCCTTACTTAAAAAAAAAAAAAAAAAAAAAAAAAACCCGCGCATCTCATGTTGAAAATCGAGTAAACGATGCTTCCAATTACCCACAAGAATACCCGTTCTGATTTTGGACCAGTGAGAATCTGGTTCCTGGTGTTGGGCAAAGAAAAGGTTAAACTAAACAAATAGTTGATTAATCCCTACCAATTTTATGTGGGTGGAAACAGAGCCTGATGTTCGTATTCAAAATGAACATTTGGTTTCCTTGCGTCAAGAAACTTGTTTGAAATGGGCAATTTACTGTAAGTGAATAAAACAATTCTTTTCAAACTTTGAGAGCAAAATGGAAAATTCGTTAGTTATAAAGCAATATATCATGAGGAAGAGTTTTTAATTTCCGTTTTGTTTCAGGTACTAATGATGTATTTGTTACAATTGGACTTGGGAAAGAGAAATTTCAGACTTCCATAAAAGAAAAAGCCTCCAGCATTGTTGAATGGCACGAAAAATGTGAACTGTGAGTCTGGTAGAAATGTTTTGTAGAGTTAAATATTTTATCCGGTGAGCCAATTTCTTACCATAGTTTTGCTCATTCATAGCCTCATCCCAAAGCATGGAAACCGAGCCGAAATCATTCTTACTGCTCTCCACCACAATCTCCTTGGGGTTGATGAATTCCTTGGGCGTATCTCCATACCTCTGGCTGATATGGATGTGTATGAACGGCCAAAAAACAAGTATGATTCTTATCCACGTAATAATAATGTTCTTTGTCAATGTTTACTCGTTAGTTTTGCTTTTTGTTTTCTTTTATATTCGCACCTACATTTTGCCAAGTGGTGTACATAAAATGAAATGTTACTTCGGAGTTTCAAATGTGGTGCAACTGAACTGGCATCACAAACTTCCTCTTCTGGCATATAAAATACTTGTTAATATGTGCGATGTTTCAAAACAGAGTCGAACGAAATGAAACCGATTCAGAACAAACCCTGTTTTCAACTTTTGTTTCTGTTTTTGGAGTGCAGTCGAATTATATTGTTCTAGTGAATATTATGATGTATGGTGGCTCATTGAATGTTATTAAATATGGTTATTTTTATTGTTTCAGGTGGTATAAATTGGGTGACAAACCAGGCAAGGACAAGAATAAGGATAGAGGTGAACTCGAAGTGAAATTTGCCTTTATTGTTAAGGCTGGAAGTCTGTCAGATTTGACCAAGAAAGAAAAACACAAGTCTTCCTTAGGGCAACTTTCCCAAGCCGCTCAATCATTCGGTGAGTCCAACAATAAAATTCAACATTTGTGAGAACATGTATACACTTGAAGGCCCATAATGATATCAAAGGATTGCCATGAAATGTTTTCAACAAAAGTCCCTGTAGGCTTCACATCACATGATTCCATCAGAAGAGAAGAATTAATCGCTTTCGGGTAAGCACATTGTTTATTGTTGTTTATTGTTTATTGTTAATACGGGCAAGCCCAATTACAGGAAATAAACACAATAATAATAACACTGATTATATGTACATCTAGCTTGCAAATTAGATACGTGGTGGGTAGGTAAATTTTTAAGACAGTAATAATTTGTAGAGGCTCAGAACAATAGGTGGATGGAGTATAAGTGACAGATTTATCCGGTATTACGAATTATTGTAGCAGAGTGACTTAAACTGGGAAGGGGGACTATGAAACAAATCTAGGTCGGGGTGACTGTGCAACATGGCATTGACTTCGCGGGGTATTCTTGAAAATGGCCTTTGGCAGAGGTAATTCGTCGGGTTGAATGATGTGTGGAAGAGTGGAGCTGAGCGGGAGAAGAATTGAGGGACTGAGAAGTTCTATTGCGCCAAGAGTGAGGGGCAGTCGATGGGGCCATTTACTAGCCTGATGAGGAACGAAGTGTCCATCCACCTACGGCGGTGCTCAAGCGAGTGCAGGCGACACGTTCTGAGAAGCGAGTCATAGTCGACTTCATCCAACGGGATACGGAGCTTGAACGCTACATATCGCAGGAACTTCTTCTGGACCCGTTCCAACTGTGCCGACTGGTAACTGTAATGTGGAGACCACACAACTGACGCATATTCGAGGATTGGAAGCACGATGGACTTGTATAGCAAGACGATGGCTGGGACACTGGTGAAATCCCTCGTGTGCCTCTTCAGAAAACCCAGAGAACGCATGGCCCTCCCCACAATATGGTCAATATGACTACCGAAGGTAAGTTTAGTGTCCAACAGCACACCCAGGTCCCGAACAACAGACACCCTTGGCAGAACCGTGCCATCGAGCCGGTAGTCAAATGGTATGACGTCCAGGGCACGACTGAAGGTGGACACGCAGCACTTTCCGACATTTAGGAACAAATTGTTCTGGATACACCAGTCTCCAAGCCGGTCCAAACCCTCCTGAAGGCGCAAACAATCATGAAGTGACTCAACGTACGAGAAGAACTTAAGGTCGTCAGCAAACAAGAGGCAGTGAACCCGACCGAATACCTCACAGACACCATTGATCATCATCAGGAAAATCAGAGGACCCATATGGGAACCCTGAGGGATACCCGAACTGGCTATAAATGGTCTTGAGAGGTCACACTTCACTTTGACGATCAGTTGCCGTCCAGACAAGTAGGCCGTCAGCCACCTCAGGAAAGGACCATGGACACCCAAAGACTCCATAAGTGCCAACACGTGGCGATGAGACAAACGGTCAAACGCTTTGGAGTAGTCCGTGCTGATGACATCCACCTGTAGACGCCGCTCGAAACCCCTCAAGACGAATTCCTGGAATTCGAGCAAATTCGTGACGGTGGAACGACCGCTCACGAACCCATGCTGTTTGTCAACCAGATAGTGGGACATTTCCGGGTAAATCTGCGAGATTATCAATTTCTCAAGGAGCTTTGGGATGCAACATATGGTACAGATGGGTCGATAGTGCTTGATATCCGATCTATCACCAGCTTTGTGTATAGGTGTAACATAAGAGCATTTCCATTGGGAAGGGAAAGAGCCAGATTCAAGAGAATAGTTGAAGATAGATGTAAGCGGAGAACTGAGTGACTGACAGCATCGTCTAAGCAATATTGGAGGAATACCGTCCGGTCCCGTACCCTTATTCACATCAATCGATGAGAGCTCACGATGGACAGCATCTTCCGTAACAGTTAGCATGCCTATCGATACAACATCACGGGTAGGATAAGTTGGGGACTTTGTGGATGGTGGATCGAAAACGGAGGAGAAGTGTGATGCAAACAGTTCGGCGATTTCTGGAGGGGATGAGGCAACAAGGCCATTGAGTTTCATTGTAGGGGGTAGCTCATTACAGCCGTCTTTATAATTAATGTGGTTCCAAAACAGCTTTATGTTATCATGGAGGCCATTCTGCAGAGATTCGAGGTAAGAAGAATACAAGGAAACGGACATCACTTCGCACTCAGCTCTCAAGTTTGAAAAGATACTGTAGTCTTCCGAATTCATGGATACTTTATAGCGCGACTGTGCAAAATTTTTCATGCGCACTAAATGTATCAAGTCGCGATCAAACCACTTTGGAAACGAATAGTCAATTGTACGAGTTTTTGGGACGTATAGCTGAATGGCTTTATAGAGGAATGTATAAAACTGATCTATTGCTTGTTCAAATGGCAGTGCCAGGCAACCATTCCAATCACAAGTGGCAAAGTATGAGTTCATTGAGTCATAATCTCCTTTTTTGAAACTATAGGTAAACTGGCGGGATGGAGATATAGTGTCAGTATGATGAGTGAGTGGTACAGTAAAGTCGAACGGGGGATGAGAGGGATCCACTTCCATGATAGGCACACACTTATTGACGGAGACATGATCGTTCTTGTTAGTCAGTAGGAGATCTATGACGTTGCCGTGAGCATTTGGGATGTTGTTGCACTGCTTGAGGTTGAATAGTTGAAGGGCTTCGTGAATAATTCTTCCTTTGGGGCTAAAGCTATAATTAATGTCATCTTTGTTCCAATCGTTCCACACTACACCAGGGATGTTATAGTCGCCGACAAGAAGGACTTTATGTTCAGGGAAGGTAGTTGATACAATATCAAGGGCAGAGAAGTGGTCATCATACCTAGACACGGGTTGGTAATCAGGAAGGTAAACACACCCGACAATCAGTCCATGATCCGGGAGAACAACGAATATGTGCTCGACTACATCAGGGGATTCCCATTTGTATGAACGGATTCGCTTTGAAACAGAGAGAAGCACCCCTCCACCTGTGGACTTGACGGTATTGTTTGAGATTGAGCGGTCTGAGCGGTACACCAGGTACTGAGACAGGAATAATTCGGAAGTATCAACATTAGCAGATAGCCAGGTTTCAGTGAAGAAGATCAGATCGTAATTAAGGAGGGGAGATTTATAACGTAGTACAGATAATTTTGTGTTAAGGCCTCGCACATTCTGATAGTAGCCAGTTAGTACTTTGGTTGAGCTTATCCGTTTTTTGGCTGAGTGGTGGGTACGATTGTTGGGATTCCGGAGATGTACTTTATGGTGATATCTTTCTCCCCTTTATCCTGTCTTTCTTTCAACATAGAGCGCAACTCAGACATGTATTTACGCTGAGCAGGAGTACGATCAGCTGAGATTGACAAAATGGGAGGCTGGTGGGAGCGATTGGCTATTAGAACCCTTGTGGCAGCAGAGGACTCTTCGAAAATTACCTTTAAGGGACGGTTCTTACCCCTCTTCATTGCACCCAAGCGAGAAACCCGAAATTTCAGTTCTTCAAAATTAGGAGAGAGTTGAAGTAGAGAAGCTTTTACATTGTTGAAATCCTCCTGGGCGGAACGAATAGCGTCATTGATAGATGCCTCAGGATATTCGAAGATCATAATATTATTAGCTCTACGCCTACGATCCTCCATCTCCGCGACGGCGGTCTCCAGTCCGTGACCAGAAGGCTTGTCGGGATTCGAGATAGGAGGTAGGTCCACCGCCTTGATTGAGTGCTCAAGTGCTGAGACACGTTGCGCTAAATTTTCATTCTTTATATCAAGCAAATCGGATCTGATTTCATCGACACAAGCGGATAAAGAATCACATGCAAGATTTTTAAAACTTGTATTAGCGCCTGCCCGAGACGAGAACCAGAGACGCCAGAAACTTTTATCCCAAATGGGATAACCCCGCTCGGACACGCCCCTTAGACATGAATACTTGGGGTAGCATTTCTGTAAGCTGAATGGAATGAATGGGTGCTTCCTTGGAAGAAGGTGACCGCTGCCTAGAGCAAAAACTGAATTGGAATCTTTTCTAAAAATTGGGTTTTTGAGGGATAGAGAAATCAATAACACACTCCGTAGTCAAAGGTTGTGGAACTTTCCCAAAGGGAACACTGCAGTGCAGAGAGTGAAACGCCGGTACACAAGTTGAATGGAGCAGGGGGTTGTTGGTGGTTTAATTAATTAATCAATGGTGCACAAATTTTAATATTTTCTATAGGTATCCCTTTTTTGGTTGAGCACTGTTTTTGCCTCACCTACTCTCAGTAGATAATGTACGGTCACCAATAACAGTTACTAATGTTTTCAATTATTTTTTTCAGGTGGAAGTCTGATAAGTATCAGTAGTTTGGACAAACGAAAAGGTCTGAAGAAATTCGCTACAAAAATAGGTATCACAATGAATATTTCAATTTTGATTTGTTTATAAAACTACATTTAGGGCCAGTTTCACCAATACTTCCTAACCGTGGTTAAAATAGAACATTTTTTTATCGAATCGGAGATTAGAAGCGTTGGTTAAGGACATGTGGGTTTCACGAGTGCAGTCAAAAATATCATAAAACATTGTTTTCATAAAACGTCGATTTAACTTTTAAACATTGATTTAACGGTCTCATGGAGGCATTGGCCCGCCAAAATGGAGGCACTGGGGGTGATTACGATTGATAACGCAGTTGGTGATGTGCATGATTGTGAGGTTAAGTACCTACTTGTGCTCCTTTGTTTTTTTGGCGTTTGGTTCATTGTTTATATTGTTTATTGTAGTGTTACATTTATTTTTGAAAGAAAGTTTGTTGACTGTCGAAATCGTGGAAACCAGCATGCAGTCAGCGTCGCAAAAACGAAAACACGTACCAAAGTTTGAGGACAATGAAAAACAGATTTTGGTTGACATTGTTCACAAGTATTTCAACATTATTGAGTTTACACTCTGTGTTGAAAACTGATGGTACTTTATCTGTCGTTCCTGTTATACAATATATTTTTTTTATGCAGTACATCATGATATCAATAATAATGTGTCCCGCTGAGCCTATCAAAGTAGGTAGGTTATGATATACACAAGTCCTCACTAACAAATGGTCCGATTTCTCTCAAATTTGGTGGGCTTGCTTCACTTTGCTTGATTGTCCTCTATGGATTTCATTGCAATTGGAATTGTGTAGTTTTATTGCTAATTTTAAATTTTATGGCTCAACTGCGGTTGTGCGAACATGAAATCCCCATCTCTCGATTTGCTGAAAATGGTCAAAAAATTATTATTTATTATTTATCCTAAGAACTGCATAATAATCTACTAGAACTTTTTGTTGACAGGTAGGTAAAGTTGTTTCTCTCTCCCATTAGTGCAAAGAAACGAGAAAGCTATGTGCCTTTTCACTTGTTTATATTGTTGGTACTTCATACAAAATCGATATCATCGAGCTCAGTATTTTCTCTCTCTCGTCCATCAAAGACAGCGAATTGTTTTCATGTTCGTCCTCCGATACCATCCGAAATGCCCTAATCAATCCCCTACTAATTTTTGTGGTGTAGAGTAATAATAATGTCAAGAATAATAATAATAGAAGAGTGGTTCGCATAAAAACTGTCGAACTGGCAAGATGGCGAAGAGAGAAGAAGGGTGAGCAGCTCGAGTGAATCTGTACCCTGGGATAAAGAAGTTGATGGAAGGGGCCAGTTTGGTTTCAGTTAGTCATATTACGCCGATATCATTTGATTTTAGAAATAGATCGAGTTCATAGAATTTCCCATAGATTCCTCTACAGTTCCAATTGCAAAAACACTGCCAAGGTGATGGCACAGGAGCTTCCTCGTCACAATCAGAGTGACCCATTATAAAATAGAACAGACTCGGAAGCAAAATAACATAACATTACATAACATTACATTACATAACATTACATAACGTGAAATATACATATTACATAACATTACATAACGTGAAATATACATATTATATAACATTATATTACATAACATTACATGAAATATACATATTACGTAATATTACGTCCATAATACATTACGTCCATTATACATAATTGCAAAAGTTATGCGTGTTTGAAAAATTTCACGTTAGCGCATGCGCAGGGCGAACCGCTGGCTCTATCATGTTGAAATTTATATGGGACCTCAATGGGCCCTACCCGCTTAATCCCTGAGAATTACATTGAAATTGGGTGAAATCTTTGGTTACTACGGCTGTAACAAGGAAATTGAATCTATTTCACGCCAGCGCATGCGCAGAGCGCACCGAGGGTCCGATCATGCTGAAATTCATACTGAAACTCACTAGGCCTTGTCCAAACAACCCTTGAAAATTTGAGCGAAATTGAATCAAAATTGTGAAAGTTATGCGTGTTTGTTGAATTTAACGTTAGCGCATGCGCAGGGCGTACCGCTGCATCAATCATGTTGAAATTTGTATGGAACCTCAAGGGGCCTTATCCGCACCATCCCTCAAAATTTGAGCTGAATCAATTCAAAATCGTGGAAGTTATGGCTGTAACAAGGAAATGCGGACAGACAGACTCACAGACCGACAGACACGGAACCAAATTTGTTCAGTAGGCTTTGAAACGCAAAATGGAAGTGGAAATTTTGATTTCTGAAGACAAAAATTGTTTGGCTCACGAAAGTGAACACAAGGCTTCCGCTGCTTCGCAGACTCGGAAGCAATATTGAGTCCAGCTGATCATGACGTGAGTCGTTTAGGGAGTATTCCAGTGAGTTCTGATACTAGTGGTTGAACAAGAGGTAGAAGTTGGTCTTCTGTAGGAGTAGCGTCATATGATGCGATCCTGAGCTTTCGATGGTTGGTTTGTTAGTTGGGGTACGTAATGCTTCTGCAGATGAACAAATTTTGCTGTATAGTTTTATTCTGTTAGGGCCTATTTCTTTCGGGATGGATGGTTTGAGTTGAATTTTCAAAGGTGGGATTGTTTTAGTTTTTTGGAGTTGCACATGTATTGGACACCCTCGATAATTAGCTGTGTGCCCCACAGCAATTGGTACAGATCGGTGTCGAATTTGGAGGCCATGGACAAGATAGCGTAGCATGAGTGCCATCACATTTAACGCATCTTCTTTCTTATGACAGTAGTTTCCGAGTGCCCGAATTCTTGACTCTTGAGGCATTGTATAACTGATCGTTTTGGGCGGGGGGGATTATATTTTTACCATGGCGTGGTACAACCTATCTAGGTTATTCCAGCATATTTTGCATTGGGCTTGATTGAGTGGTAAAGGAGCTTTAGTTGCTGGATGCAGTAAGGGAAGGATTTGTGTGGCTTCATATCCATGAGTGTGGAGCTCATCTTTGATCATGCTGACATCAGTTGTATGATGCAGTTCTGATAACAACCCTGAAGGCTCGCTCGCTTTTCAGTTGATAGGTGTAGTATTCTACTTTTTTGCTTTCTAGAAATTGTATTGCTTTATGATACCCACCTGTTGTCCACGAAATTTATTTTGACTTTGTCATTTAGTGAAGCGAATTTGAAGGTTGTAGGTTCATAACTACGGAATTCTTGTAAGACTGGATTTGTATTGGTGACATTATTAACGAATATCGGGGGCGGGGGGAGGAATTGCTTTTTCAGTTGGCATTTCAGGAGGGAGTTGTATCTGTATTCATTTCTTCGATCTCGATTAGTAGTGCCAATGGATTTGGTGAAATTTCCGGGTCATTAGGTTTCATCTTTTTCCTTGCCATATGATGGTGGTTGGAATCGTCGGAACCCATTGATAGTTGTTTTAGTTGCGCTTCTGCGCAACAAGCGTCTGCGCTTCAAGCCGCTTGTACGCTTGTTGCCGCCTGCTCAGAAACGCTTGCAATGGACGATACTTGATACAAATTAACAGATTTTGATCTGCTGCTTGTTTAGTGCGAAGTGCATTGTCACTCGAATACGCTTGCACTGGATGACCACCCTAATTGTCGGTAATTCAAATGCTTACGTTAAGAAATGTTCATTTTGGAAAATGAGAACTCATTTACATTTGCTTTGAGGCTGAGAATCTCTGAGTGTAGCAGGGACCCTTCGTTTCTTGATTCGCTTTTGTGCAAACTCAGGGACTCAAGGAAAATAGAACATTTAAAATGCGGAGGCCCAACAATTTATTATTGAATGCAATGGTGGCAACACTTGTGAGTATTGATAGAAGGATTGCAACAATATTTTTCGTAATTTGTATTGGAATTCAGAGTCTGATGATACACATGAGAGTGTCATACAGTAGGAATGTCAACCATCTACCACCAGTGAAATTCGCAGAAAATTAACGAATGGTTTTGGGCGTGGTTTCTACAAATCTCGGAGTCTCAGAATCGTATCTCCTCGTGAAATACCTCAAAACGAGTGCACAAGTATCTATGTATTTAGGTTGATTTTGTTAGGAAATACTCATAAGTGCCTTTTTCAGGTACAGTTTTTACGCTTCTGACAGTACTATAGCAAAGATGAATTTTTTCCTATCATTCATAATGTTATGATGTAGGTATTTTCAAGACGATTTTAATTTTCTGTAGGGAACAAGCTGGGAAAAGGTTCCAGTCACAAGAAGAGTGATGAATTCTCTCCAGATCCATACAAATCTGAATTATCCAAGCAGAGGATTGGTGAAGCAGATCCTGGTGTCATAAGTGAGGGTGAGAGTGATGACGATTTCACAGTGAGTCATAGTTCCATTGCAAATATTGTTTATATTTATAGAGTGGATGTGGGGACAATATGGTTATCAGGTTACTGTTTGATTTTGATGATACACGTAGGTCCATCTTGGTGTCAGCCTGCATCTGTATGAATGTGTATATACACACAGACTATAACTAACTAGTGCCCAAATGGAGCCTGTGTGTGAAAGAACGATTTTTTTAGACCGAAAATTAAGGTAAAAACGCTGCCAATTATTACACAATGGTTTATTATTTACCCGCATAGATGCCCCTTCTGCGTAGATCACCGGTCAGTACCTACCCTCGAACTCCCCCCGGTAAATCGAGGACTGGAGCCGGCCCGGGAATTATCATAAAAATGCGCTGGATTATAATAATTATTTGTAGTTATTCATATGAAGCATTAAGGTAAATAATAAACCGTTGTGTAATCAACTGTTACGTAATAATTTACCTGTATAGATCTGCGTAGATCACTGTTTTATGTGGTCAATCCCTACCCCCGTGCTCCCTCCAGGAAAGCCCTAAATCGATTATTGGATCCAGCCCGGGAATTACATTTCATAAATGCTGCAAAGTCATCACATGGGTTTATTATTCTATTGGAATTACCAACAGAAATGTTAGCTGTTCATTTATTGCTTCTCAAAAACACAAATTAGGCTCCAATTTTTTATTTTTTATTACAAATTATCTTTGATCATTTATAGTGCCATTTAACTGTCTTGATTCACCTGTTGATCCTACTTCTATTGTTATTATACACATTTATGGTGATTTCAGACAATTATCCAGGTTTTTGACCCATAAAAACCGAATATTGGCAGCTGAACCTTCGTTACAACATAAATTTAAGGCTGAAACATAGAACCTCAATTCTTCACTCTTCGCTCAGAATAAACTTCATATTCGGTCTTCTCGCCGTAAAAAAACATGGAAAACGATATCTCACAAGCTGATGTTCACTAAAGCCTGTGACAGAGTGTGACAGTGGACCCTCGAGAGTCCCCCTACTAGACCAGTGAGATTATCACCGGTGAAGAAGGGCTGTCGATTAGGCTTCCACCAAATCGACCCCGTCTTCACCGTAACAACAAATGACTCAAGAGTAGCCACTGTCACAAACCTCGAAAAACCCTATTTTGTTCCAAAATTTGGAACCAAACTGTGTGTCGAAGAACTACGATTTTAGGCCAAAATTTAACGTAAATTTAAGGCCGACACTTCGTTAGAACCTCAATTTTCCACTCTTTGGTCAAAACCAACGTCATATTCGGTTTCCTCATGCAAACATGGAAAACGATGCCTCACAAGCTCATGTTACTAGAACACCAAAAATCCCTATTTTTCACCCATAACACCCCTGGATATATTCCATTCAGGCTGCAAAGTTTTTGGACACAACTTGAGCCCGAGTGGAGCATGTATGCTAAAGAACGAATTTTTTAGACTGAAAATGGATGGACTGGATATGGATGATACAGCAGACGGACATTGCATTTTTGGAATCAACACACCTTGAAACGTAAGAGAAAAACTTTTTAGGGAGTGTTCAACAAAAAATTTCCGAACGGAATGCATGGGTTTATTATTCAGAAATCGTTTTCCAAGTTTTTTAGGACGAAGAGACCGAATATGAAGTTGATTTTGACCAACGAGCAAAGAATTGAGGTTCTATCAGTGTCAGCTTTAAATTTACTCTATATTTCGGTCTAAAACCGTCGCTCTTTCGCACACAGACTCCATTTGAGCCCTAGTTGTGCTACACACACAGTTTGGGTCGCCATTCGGGCCCTAGTTGTGCCCCGAAGCTTGGCAGCCCTGTCGGAATACACCCAGGGGTGTTATGGGTGTAAAAATAGGTTTTAGTGAACATGAGCTTGTGAGTTATCGTTTTATCTCGAACTTGAGAATTTGTTGAGACCACCTGGAGCATTCTACGTCTAGCCGTTCATTTGCACCAAAAACGTCGTCAATGTGAATGAACACCTGACTGTATCATGCATGGCTGTATGAAATGGAGTTCGTTGTTCCGTGATATTATTTCATTTGAAAAACGATGGCTCTTTTGGATTTAGTTTATAGGTAATTTTGCAACTTGAACAAACGTTATGCTTCATGAATAACAACAAATAATCTATGATAGTTGAATCCTCCGAATATTTATGTAACTGTCATTCCCCGGTCGGCTCTAATTCTCGATTCTGGACTTCTCTGGGGGAGTTCGAGGGTAGGTATTGACCATAGAAAACAGTGATCTACACAGAAGGGGCATCTGTACAGGTAAATAATAAACCGTTGTGTAATAATTTGCAACGTTTTTATTTTAGTTTCAGTATCATCGTTAGTGGCTATACAGTGTGAAGTGTGTGTTTATTAATTTTGTATACTAACATTTTTCATCCATGTTTTGTTACAGCTCGACGAACTGTCTCATAAAAGTTCAGGATGTTCAATAAATCTCAATACAAGATCCATTGAAAACGTGTCTCATCCGCCAAATGACTTCACACCTCCTCCTGCTAAACCTCCTCGATCTGTCACCATGTCCTTCACCCCTGACTTACATCAACCTTCTAACGGAAGATATAATAGTGGTAAGTTGGGTACAAATTGTATTCAGTTTGGAACAGAATTATTATCACTGCCACGTTTTTCAGTTTTATTAGATGATCAGCGCCTTTGAGTAATTAATATGTTTCACTACACTCGGTTGACACTTTCCTAGAAATTTCGGCCTTGTCCGGCTGATGTGCAGTTAAAAGAAGTGCACCTTTCTCCTGAGATGATCCGTGTATATGAATGGAATTATCTGAAATTTCCTATTTGTTTATTTATTTTTCAAGTGATGTTTTGGAGAAAATACGCTTTGCATGGGTCCAAAATGTTTAAACAGGTTGAAGTGCGTTGAGATTTGGTCAGCGCTACAAAACGCTCCACTAGACCGACGTTCAGATTTATTTTTAAATCATCATCATCAGGGCTTAGAAGGAATTCCTTGGTATTCACAACACCAGGAAGTTTTGAAGATGAGGAAGATGACATGAATTAATGTAGTCGACCCCCCCCCCCCCCCCCCTCACTCTTGAGAGTATTAAATGTTTATTAACATGAATTTTGATGATTTGATTAAGTTTAAGTAGTTATAAAGTGGGTTTCGGGTTGTGTTGGGGTCATAAATCGTCAATGTCAGTTGAAAGTCACCAACTTCGGGAATCCACTCATATGGTTATGCTTCATGACTGGCACTTAAAGCAAACATTACAGACGATATCTGACCTAGACTACTCAAGGGTGGGTTGAAGAAGGTGAGGAGTTTTCGAAAACAAACAGTAGGTCAAAATTGAGTTTTGGGGGGTTCAAAGTCGCTAAAAATCGTCAAAAATAGGTAGATAAAAGTAACAACCTTCTGAAATTTACTCATACGGACATTCTGCTCGACTAGAACTTAATTTATTCTTATTTAGTCATTAAAACAGCTAAGACTTGATTTTTTTAATTTATTTTAATGTAGGTCTGGTTATAGAGTGATCTCCTAAATACATACGCCATAATAAATAGTTGAAAATGAAGAAATGTTTCCTACTAAGCTAATACAAAATTAATTTTATTAATATTGGTTGAACAGGTGACAAAAATAGTGTTGATTCATATAGTTAATCATGATCATCTTCAAACTCAGTTCCTATCCTACAATAGTTGGTTGTTACAGTTCTTCAAGAAATACCAAGATTTATAGCAAAATTTTGAAAATTTTAATCCAACTTAACAGTTTTAAATGTAATCTCTGTATTTCTTCCCCATGATTTTTTTCATACAAAACAATGAATTTTTTTAAACGCAATACGATTGATCGTTACAGGTAATGATGACAAGGATGATCCTCCTAGCTCACCACTTGAGAGAATCATTATTGGAAAAGAAGTTACAAGGGCATCTTCTCCAGTTTCCACTCTTAGCCCTCAAGTCCTTGGGCAGTATTCTGGAAAGTCTAGAGAGGTTTGTGCCATCCTTTTTTTGTAGTTGTCACAAGTTGAGTCTCATATTTCGTCAGTGAAAATAATTAAAACAAAATTATAATAATAAGTAGGTACTTACCAGTATTAACCCTTTGGAACCCTCCGGGCGAAATACTCACCGAAGCGTATCCGCGTTTCTTCACCTTCTTCCTTTCATTATGATTCGCTGGTATTGCTTTTCAGCCGACAGGCTTCGCGAAGACTTGGTTTTATCAATGTTTGTGGTCATTATTCGCAGTTTAGTGTACATGCAACTTGTCGCGTCGTTGGAAGTTTGTTTTGCCATAGGTAGTGGATAAGTTATAACTAGTCTTAGTACGTGTTCTGGTTTTGGCCAAGAACTTCGTTAACGTTCTGTCATACATAAATATAATGATGAAGAAAATATTGATGGGGTTCGGGTTCATTTGGATTTTGCAAGTTGAAGTTGGAATGAATAATGAAGTGTACTAGGTGCAATACATTGATAGAATATGGAATAGGGTTCTTAGGAAAAACAGTAGGGAAGGAGTTTCAAACCTTGTTATGGAAGCTACAACTGAGGAAAAGGTTCGGATCAGTATACCGTATTACGGAAAAATTTCGGATAAAATTGGTAAAATATTAACTTCTAAAGGGTTCAAAGTAGGATATAAAACTAAAAATAATCTCAGCTCTTCATTAAGTTCAGTTAAAGATAGAATTATTGTTCAAGATAAAAGTGGTGTTTATAAATTAATGTGTTCTTGTGGCCTTAAATATTGAGTCAAACTGGCAGGAAGTTTAGAGAAAGAATAAAGGAACATGAAAAAGATTTCAGGGATGATAAGGGTGATTCAGCCTTGGCATGTCACTTGAATGAATCCATTCATAGCTTCAATTTGATCATACAGACAGACAGTTCGTTGAATATCTTCATTTCTGCCCAAACGCATGTTGGATGTACTTGAAAAATCCGAAATTATTAAGATGATAGGTTGGGTAAATCTTTGAATGTTCTAATTCCTCTAAGTTTTCCTCCATTATTGTGTTCATTTCTGTAACAGCTTGTTTCCTCCCCTCCTTTCTCTTTCACTGTTTGGCATTCACTTCCAGGGCCAATGAGAATCGACCTTCCTTTGTTCCCTTCACCATTCTTCTTCACAACCAATCCCAGTCGGCCACATTTCACTTTTGGGACTATTTGCAATGTCACCTCTCCAATGTGCCTTCAGTTATTGTTTATTACTGACTATGGTTTGTTCGCCAAAACCGGCATAACAGTGCATTTTTCGCGTTTTTTCGAGTATTAGTGGAAATAGACAACTTTTTTCAATAACTCCGTTTTTCTTTTTTATGAGTAGGGTAGGTGTGTACTCACGTTTCTACGTCACCAATGAGGTGATTTGATCAAAATAGGTACCTCTGCCGACCTACAATGCGAATGATCCCTCACAGCCGAAGTCATACCTACCTACAATGCGTAGGTAGGTATGACTTCGGCTGTGAGGGATCATTCAATAATGAGTAAATGAACCAGAAATTTGCTTACCTTTGTTATAAACAGGTACATATCCAAATAACTCAAATAGAGTATACTTATTCTGCAATGAAAGGTATTTATGTTAGTAAGTTATTGCACGGATTCAAATGGAAAAATTATAATGATTCCTTGCATTATATATTTATTTTTTTATTGATTGAAATAAGAACGTAAAACTTGACGAAACTTCAAGAGAACATACCTACTTGAAGCAAAGGAAAACGTTATATTATTAGAATCGCTGAGTTTACCGTATTTGTGAATGAAAGAATAGGTCGGTCGGGAGCATGCTGGCAGGTGAAAAACGTTGGAAATCCTTACACAACTGTTTATTATTTCGTACAGAACACCCTCTGTTACAGATCACAGCTCTCTGTGTAGATCACCCTTCTATATAACATGTACTATTCTATACATACATATTATGTAGATTGCAGACCCTCCATACTCGTTAGTAGGTACCTACCTAAATCACGTGTTAAATGATGCTAAAATAATTCTGTCGATGACTACCTAAAATGGCAAAAAGAAACACAAATAATGAAGTTCTGAAGGGAAATTGTTGATGTGGAGTGAAAAAATATTCAGTCCCAGTAGGGTTTCAATCTCGGACTTAGCTTATCAGTTTGTCAGTTAGACCACTGCGCTGTCGTCCAGCTAGCAGGTGACCAGTGAGGTGTGCTCTCAACCCAGCTTGATGTCTGCATGAACCCTGCAGATTGTATAGCAAATATTATGGCAACATCATAGAATGCTTCTGATGGTCTTAAAAATTCAGAAAAACATCAACCTATTTAAAAATGGTAGAAAACCCACACCTCAAAATACAATTTTCCGAGATAGGGATACTCTGGACATTTCAACCCCTATTTTTCACCCCTTAGAGTTGAGTGACAATAACGCCGAGCTTCGAGGACCAACTAGAGCCCAAACGGAACCCGTATACCAAATTTCGTGAATTTTTGTTGATGGGAACTAAGGAAAAAGTCGTTGACGGTGGAAGTAAAATTTGATGGGGGGGTTAATTTTTTTCCCATGGTCGATTACAAAGGTTTACTATTGAAAATAAATCTTGATTACTGGGCCCAAAAGGTCAAGTAGGCAACCAAGATGGAATTTTTCCTATCTGTTGACAACAAATGGGGCCTCCTGATCAGCATTCTGATGTTGAATTTCCAAAATGTTAATTTGAATTAATTGGCGAATATTTGCTGTACAGGGCCCCCTGCCCTGTGTCCAAGGAAGAAACCCGAAACTTAAGGGATAGATTCTGCAATCAGTTTCCAACTGAGAGTATCCCCGTCATTTTCTTGAAACCCTACCGTTTGAGAGCACCACATTTCCTGTAAGATAACCTCCACACCTCTGTGGACCTGTAGTCATAAGGCGTTTTTCAAATTCGAACCTTTGTTACTTTCCATACTCTTTGATGAATTTCTCTCCCTTCACATTCTCATTCAGGAAAACTTCCAAGTTCTCGTCTTTACCATTTCTATATTTGTGGTGGAATCAGCATTGTAATGCAGACAAGCTTGAGATATTCAGAGAAAGCCAAGATTGTTCAAGGGAGTTAGGCTGCAAATATTCAAACCATGTAGGTAGGCCAGTTGAAGTTTATGATGTTTTTAGGTCTTAACGATGATATGAGACAGTTGCGGAATGAAATGAACTGTGCCAGGTTGTGAACTGCCGTTGAATACTGCAAGCAACTTTGAAACTGTATCAGAAGGAGAGAGGCCTTCTGGCTGGGCTGTAGGTAAAAACGGTGCAAATTCTTCCACAAAGGTTTATTATTTGCTGTATAGACAACCCTTCTGTCTGGGCCACTGTTATGTATGTAGGTAGCCCCCCAAGGTTTCTTGTCCCAGGACAACAAGTAGTAACACAAGCCCATCCCGTGCTGTAGTACCAACAAAGAAGAAGAAGGACAACAAGTACTTATTACCTACATCGTGAATTTTGCCCTTTTACTAAGGAGTCTGTCAGGATAGCCGAAGCCTTGGGATCTATTTTAGGAGAGAAATGTTTTCCCCTCAAAATGGACGTATCCTTTCTCGTTTTATAAGTTTCTGAACCAGTGTAGTCCCTTGTCAGTCAGACTGTGTGTTTGCAAATCGTTGCCACGTTCATAAATACCAAAAAAAATGGGCTTAATGAGCTGAAATGTGGTGGGCAGATACTGACACTAAATTTTCCCATATCCATTTTGTCAGATTTATACCGTACCTTTGTCTGCACATGTGCAAACCTGATATCCTGTTGAGCGTAGGCACCTGTACATAATTATGTGTTATTAACATTCCCGTTTTACATTCACAGGAATTAATACAATTGATTGTTGACCTACAACATAAGTTGAGTAGAGAAATAAAGAGGCAGCGAGACCTGGAAGACTATTTGGACCAGCTTCTATTGAGAGTTATGGAAACTTCTCCACGAATCCTACAGAATCCTTACAAGAAAAATATTTTCTCCTGAAATTCTTATGCTGTCCCTAAAAATGCTTAATTTTTATTAACGTTCAATAAATTTTATTATAGTTATTTATTTTATACGACAAAGCACCCTGTAAATAATACTTATATTTTGTAATCAGTATTTTCATAACCCCTGCAAATACATGGTGTTGTTATTGTTAATGACAATATAGAATTATTTTACTTCGTTGTCCATTAATTAATTCCCTTTTGTTTCTTATACGTCGAATATCCCACTGATTCCTCTCCTCTACACAACAGCTTTCCTTTAATTGTTTCTAGAATTCTGAGGTAACTAGGTACCTAATTTTGGATGTGGTAACGAGATATTGTCCTATAATCCATCCCTGCAGTTGGTGTTAAGTTTGATCAAGTCTGACGAGTCATATGCTTTGCCATTTGGCAACTTTATTGTTTTGGTTAAATAAAAATTCAGATTTGTTGTTATTCATAATTTATTCAAAGTAAGGCAGCACTCTGAATTCGACACTCTTCTGGGACTGAATAATTTTGATAAGTGGTTGATGCAAATCGAAGCGATTTTGATGCGAAATTACGAATTGGACAATGTAGGTGGAACACAACCGAAACCCCAGCCATCGCCTAGTGCAGGTTCAGATGGTGACATGAGAATTTCTGCAGATGCACGGTAACAGGTATTATTTAACACAAAGGACGCCAAGGCAAGATCAACCCATTATTCTAGCAATATGCCATGTCAACCAATTCTAGCAATCCCAGTGAACTGAAGATTATAAAGGGATTGATAAACGCTAATGAAGTCTGGTAAAAACTCAATGAGGTGGTACAAGTCAAAAGGACCTGTGATAAAAGCGACTGCTGAAAAGGACCCCATGCTCCTCCAATGGATGTAATCCAACGATGACGTTTATGAACACGGATCAGGTTTTTTGTTGGTTTATTATTATGTGAATAATACACGTATTTTTTTTACATGGCGAGTAAATGAAATAACATGGACATCGAGATACATGATGATTTGCTTTACTATTATGCTGTACTGCAGGTACAGCCTACCGGACGAGTTTGAGAACTTCGGAGTAGCAATGGGGAGTAACAGTGACTTCTGTTTATATTAATTTCTCATTTTTAAATTAAAGTAGGTGCCATTCTAAGAATTCTGAGAAAAACCGTACTCCTAGGATGATGTTTCGGCAACAAGTGACGTCATTGCACCCCTCCCGCTAGGGTAGGACTCCCTTGCCCAGTGTCACTTGTTGCCGAAACTTTGGTAACTCATAGAAAAAGAACTGTTCATCGTAGGAGATGCGGTTGGTCTCAAAATTCTTATAATGGAACCTACTTTCATTTAAAAAATATATAAACAGAAGTCACGGGTACTCCACATTCGTGTTTTTGGGTGGCAAAATTGGTGGAAACCATCAAAAATAGCTGTTTCAATTATTTCACTTGAACGAAACAATAATTGAACAGCCCATGGAAAAAGAACTGCCCATTGTATGAGTGCGGTGGAATGGGACCTATTTCATCCAAAAATACGAACAAGTCAAGGGTACGCCACTGGACACACAAGTTGGTTTGTATGGGTGGACCATCATCTTTGTGAGAGTAATAGTTGCAGGGCTTGCTTTAAAACTTTTATTTTCTGTACTCCACATGTTTCAGCCTGCAACGGGGTCTTTTTCAGCCTAATATTGCGGGTTATTGTCCATAATCAGATTGAAACGTTGCAAGACAAGTCACAAGTCCAACAGCTCATTTGTAAAAATATAGTACTTACTGCGCAATATGTTTATTAGTGTGGCACACTGGTAAAATAATTTCTCAATTTTCAAAATGCATGCTTACGCAACCAAGCATGGACGTAATTTTGAATGAAAACCAAGGATTTTTGGACAGTTTTGGAAACAACTTTATCAAGCAATATCAAGTAAATTTTCCCTTAATCCAAAATTTTTTTAATTTCATTAGATCATCTAGTTTCGTTTGCCCAACACTAAAGAACGGTGAGCTACCTACGGGTATTTCATGTATTTCCTACATTCAGTCAATTTTGGTTATCCAAATTGGAAAATCCTGGCCATTTAGGGAACCACGACCTTGGACAAAGCAATCTATTTCCAGGTAGGTACCAAATTACTACTGAGAAGGTTTGTCAGTGGAAGTTCTATTTTTTCATGTGCAGCATAAATGAAATACACTCAGAGTCGCTTTATTAACAAAACACAATTAAGCAAAAATTAACAAAAGTAAGTCGCTATTGTTTTCTATTTGTTAAACACTGGAAACGTTTACAATTTTTTTGGCAAGTTAAGTTTCTCCAAGCTGTTTTGTCATGGAAATTTTTTTTGAAGTAGAACGCTTAATTCCAAGAAATTTTGATTCCTGCAAGAACACGTATTACAGAAGTGACTCGATTTTCCGAACGATTAGGGGAAAGGGTCGAGTGATTCTGAAATCATTCGGATTATTCAGGGGTTTTTGGGAAGACGGAAAAATTCCCATTCAAGAAAAATAACAGCAGTAATGGGGTCTACTAAATGGATTTTGATTTAAAAAAGAAATTAATTAACCATTGACTTGTAATTAATCACTGAAAATGAAGGGATGTAAAAGTTGAAAATAAAGAATTGTAAAAAAAATCACTGAAGAAACATGAATGTACGAAACATGACTCGAGCCTGTTTGGATTGCTGAGGACCTTCGCCGGGTTTTGAAAATCGAGTCACCGTACAACATACTGGACAATTTTATGCCTACAATACTGCATTTAATTCATCCAACAGCATTTCTTCATAATTAATATTTTTGCACTCAAATGGAGTTTGGATGTTGGTTGTAGATCTTATAACAAAGAGTTGAAGCTTCAAACAGTTGTGCGTTCGTATCGCTAGTAAGTAGTGGGTACACTGCTGCAGGTAACCATTATATTTCAGAAAAAAAATGTATTAGGTACGTTGGAAATACATGTGAGAGACAGTTAAAGTGATACACTATGGCTGTTTCACAGGAAGGGGAATACAAATATAACGATGTGATATTAGCAATGAAGAATGTGATATTTAAACATTACACAGACCTCTACAAACAATTTAATAGCAATTATATACTGTTGATTCCAACGAGACGATTGTTCTCATTTCAGTTTTCATATTGATGGCACCATTCATATAATTACATAATCGATTCATGAGCTTGGCATAGTGTAAAACCAAGTTCACAACCCATTCATAATTAGAAAGCAGACGCTACTTGACTTATTATTGACGTTTACTGCTAAAGGCCTTTTCTTCCTGTCATGAGTGGACAGAAACTCGCAAACTGTTGAAGATTTTAAACAAGCGTTGAACCACAAATTATATAATACATGTTCATTCATTTCGCTCGTGATGAGCTGTACCAACTGCATACCTGTTGATTTGTCAGGTGATAGGAATGATGCGGTAATGACAGTTTCACAATGTATTTTATTTAATGTCAAACTTTCTCGCGTCGAAAATCCACCATATCATCCTGATTTTTAGTTCTGCTGTATAGTTGACAACATGAAAAGCAAATGCATATTAGAGTTTTGTGGTTTGTAATCGGGACCCTAATAATGAATTCTGGGTGGGTCTCGTCCATTGAGGGACAGTCTCAATGGGTTGTCCCGAGCCCTCAGTGAATACTTGAACATTGTATCACAAGGCTTCTTCGAAATTTATGGTGGATGCCGATCTACTGTACAGTTTATTTCATTCAAATTATGAAATGTTGAATAATTATGGAAAATCCCAACAAAAAAGGACATGCAGATTCGACATTACTAATAACGTCTTCTGAGTGTGTGAAGAGTTGATGAATCCTAGGAATGTTCCCATAGGTACTTATACTCAACATCTGACACAAAAAGTCACCTGAAGTTATATAAAATTCAATAAACTCTGTCGTCTTCTCTCACTCCTCAGTTATGAACAGCACCACTGAGTGATTTTTCTTGGTCCGGGAATAATGAAGAAACAAGTGTGTGATGAATGGAACTACTCTTAGATACTACGAAAATAGAAATGATACATCTCGCCATGTTTTAAAAGAATTAAAAGAAGTCGGTTTATTGGTGAGAACCGAAATGAAATTTGCTTCTTCAGTATTCACATTCTAATGGTCGACAAGCAACCTAATTCATAATCCACCACATCAACTAAGCTGGATTCATAAATAACGAAATGGACGTCTAACCTGAATACTAAAAATTTACCACTCAACGCGAGCATAAAAAGACAGCATATTTTTACAACTTAGACAACTATAAATCACTTCAGTAGTTGACCAGAAGTGTCACTCTACTTCGCAAGTAAAAAAAAAGGAACATGAACTAATCCAAATTACTTGATCAATCGAAATAAATGAAAAATACTAAGAGTATCCACTGAATACTTGCAACACGTATTATGGATATAGTCCACACGTCTTCGGACAAGATGACAATACGAGTCCAAGGTCCACAGGCAAGGGATCCATATCAGCATTAGGAAGGAATTATATTATATCGGGTGATAAGTTTTCAGATCATGGGCACTCACATCACCGTAGGTACATAAAGGAGGAAAATCACTGAAGTGGTAGTAATTTGTTTTGATTGCAAGAAGAAATAAATTAGTGTTACAAGGCACAAATGATCACCTCTTTCATTCATAAACAGTAAGAAATAAGACATACATATTACAGTGCATATCTGGACAAATCAACACAGGGTTGATTTCTTCTAGAGAGAAATCTATTAGGTTCTTACTGGGAAATTAATCAATGATATTTGTTTTTGAATCATTCGGAATAATTTTTTTTTCTAGACTTCACAACCTCTGTAAGCCCTGTCTTTTTCTTCAATATAAATAATATGATTTTCGATTATAGATGTTAATTCATCAATTGTTCCTTCTAATTCGTTCAATTTCAACTCCTGTTGATTGTACGCACCGTTGACATCTGAAACCACAAATTAATTGTTCAATAAACATAATTATTAAGTACTAAATTATTACTGTTACTTCAACGGCATAATAATTTGAAGTCCTTTCACCATTAACAGAATAATGATCTTCAAAACCCATTCATTTTAGCCAGACTTAGAAATTAAATAGGTACTGCGTTTGAGCCCTGTAGATTGGAGAACATGAATAAATTAATAACCTACTTTGGAGTTCGTTTTCCTTTGTTTTAGTTAGCACGGATAAACGTCTGGCACTTTCAAGTAATTTCTGAGCTCGGGATTTTGACTGATCTGATATCCGCTCTCTACTGGAAATTGTTTGCCGAACCTCGTTGTATTGTCCCCGCAAACCTTCTGCTTTGGAAAAAGTGTTGTTAACCTGGGGATGAAAAATAAAATGAAATGAATTAGGATAAATTTGTTGAGACGCCCCCAATCCTTCACTAACGTGAATAACACACCAAAGATCAGGATGAATGGTCGATTCAGCAGATCATCAGTAGCATCATTCATCCTGATCTCCTATAGATTCAGACCTCTGCACCATCAGCAAATCATCTAATTGTCACTCACATTAACACTGCAGAGAGCTGTGGTTCACAACCTTTCATGTGAAATGTGGTTCCTTGCGACTGGAAAGCTGTTACAGCGCCTATCTATTGTGCCTGATAGTATAGGTGTCTACGGTTAACAGTAACCAATTAGACAAAGTAGGGCGGGGAGGGGGTTAGTAGTAGTAACCTAATAGTAACATGGTACTAGGTAGTAGCCTGTACAGTGTCAGTTAACTACTGGTTGATGTGGATGAGGGGTTCCTTCATGTGTTCAACACAAGCGTGTTCCTCCCAGTAGAGGAGATGAATGTTGACTTGGTAATCAAATAAACGCTATTTCAGGTGTGGGCTTTTCGTCCGACTGCCCTGCCAGTGTTCTGGACATGATCAGTTGTCCTCTAATGAGTGGATCGGAATTCGTTCTGATCATTTCCCTCTTGGCTATTCATTGCCTTCTCCCCTGGAGTGGAGAGGGGTTCGCCCAATAGCAACTGGACATACTTGGACATGTCACCACGCGTCACGGAGGTACTCATCCAAGTACCCCCACCCGAACTATCTTAACTTTGGTGATCCCCTTGGAACCGGTTTATTCAACCAGCTAAGGCCGTTGAACAATTTTGTTTCTGGGGCCTGTGTTGGAGCTCTCACCACCCCAAAAGGCCCAAATTGATCTCAACAATTAAAACCACACTTTGAACACAATTTGAATTTGTTTTGAGGACTCCTCAATGGGGTACTCCAGTGAATCTAAAAATAAGATGATTTTTGGAATAATTTCAAGTTCAAGTAACTGTGAAAAGGACGAGAGTGTAGGAGAAGGTGATAATTGTGTAACACAAGGAAGGA
Organism: Leptopterna dolabrata; assembly: GCA_954871275.1. NCBI lineage: Eukaryota > Metazoa > Arthropoda > Insecta > Hemiptera > Miridae > Leptopterna > Leptopterna dolabrata. The sequence continues at coordinate 5,697,075 of OX940974.1, read as the reverse complement.
AATTCGAAATAAAGATATCGGATGTTTAACTTTAGAGCTATTATATTAATTTCCATCTCGATCTTGTTTATTCCGTTGTAATTTGTCCCCAATACTAGGAGGCAGTGAATTATCTCTATGTCAACGTCGCCTTTTTTTCAAACGCCCAATTTCTATTTGCTTTTCTAATTTTATATCAACTTTTTCTTGACCAACGGACCCGTTTTGTTAAAACTAAGCAATAAAATACTTCGGAAAGAAGACAATTAAAAACAAAATCACTGGAATACCCCAATGTCCCCGTTTCACGTGATATTAGAACCAAGTTGAAGTCATAGCCACTGATTGGGCTTCATCAGACGACTCCCACATCCCTACTATATTTATAGCTGAGTTAACCGCTTGTAACAATTAGGTAATGTATCTCTGAAAACTTGATACTTGTAGAGCATCAGAGCTTGTCAAATGGAACAACAGAGCTGCTGTCTACATGAAATGACTGATGGCAACTTCGCTTCGAGTGTTACATTTTTAAAGGCTTAAACAAAAACACAGCTTAACAATTAAAACATTGCTCAAAACATTGCTGTTGAAATTCAGAATTTTTCAGTCTTCTAAATTGCTCATGCAGGCTTTTCACTTGGTTGTATCCTAACGACCAATTGACTTTCCTGTCCTCAGAATTATGATTATTAGTGAACATAACCCTTTATTCGGGTGGGATAATCTTACACACACAAAAAGAAACGAACAAAAAAAAACACTCACTTGATTTGAAATACCATCAGCTTCTTTCTTCACTTGATCAGCGCCATGTTTATTCTGGAGTACGGTGGTTTGCAAAGCTTTTAGTAGTGATTTAATGTTTTCTATGTCCTTTTGCGTAGTGGACACCTTGTTGTCTGCATCAGTTGTTTCACTGACCACCTTGAAATAGCAAAGAATTGAATCGTTTAAAAAGTTGAATAAAAAAGAAATCTGCGTTGGTTCGCTGACGGTTCAGTCACATGACTGACGTTTGTCTGGCTGGTGGACTCGAAGCAACTATTTCAACAGTCGAAAATAATTATCTCAAAAAGTGGCCCTTTCAATGATTTTGTGGGTTATGAATGAAACCGTCGAAAGTAGTTCAAAGTCACAATCAATACTAAAATTTCACCAAAAATCATTCCAGGATGCATGTCAGAAAACGGGAACAGATTATTTCGACAGGTGATATTAAATTTCCAAAAAAAGTGGGTTGAATTTGAATGTGTGAATGTTTAAATTTGAATGTTTAAAATAACTGCAATGCAGCTTGAAACAATATTAGCAGGTACGTCACTAAAAATGTCCACCAGTGTTGTAGGATTTTTTTTCAATTTTTATTCCCAGTTACGAGGTGACCGTTGATGTCAGCAGTCAGTGTGAGCTACGTCAGGTCTTCCATTAATCGCATATGGTAGTGTTTGTAGAACTTTTCCGTGATGCGATGGTTCGATGAAAAATGATTTGGAAAGTAATGGGGAAACAAGATGAATTACACATTTTTCTTTGATTTGGCGGTCTTCATTCGCTCGCAAACGAATTATCTGGATGTGAACCAAATAAGATGTTATTCCTATTCCATTCTACAATGCAATTCATGGTAAAATTCAACTGAGTTAAGTTATCCACTCTACAAGGACTACGAGAGTAAGGCCCCAGTTTATTGGTGGCTTGTAAAAACTGGTTTCGAAAGCAGTTTTAGCGACTTTTTTTTGCACCTCCTAATGAGGAGTACCCATGACTTCTGTTTGTTTTTAAAGTAAGTTCTAATCTAAGAATTATGGGACTGATCGAACTCTCCTACGATGAATAGTTATTTTTTGTATGAGCTTTCGAAGTTTTGGCAACGAGTGACGTCACACTGGGCAAGGGGGTCCCACACAGACGGGAGGGGTGGAATGACGTCATTTATTGCCAAAACTCTGAAAGCTCATAGAAAAACTATTAATCTTAGGAGGTTTTTCTCAAAATTCTTAGGATGAAACCTATTTTAATTTAAAAATGTGAAAGTAGTATAAACAGAAGTAATGGGTACTATTCCTCATTACTCGGGCCTCTTTCAGTCACCCATTTGCTTAATTAATAATGGGGGGTTACTCATGGTTCTGGAACTGCTGATTTTTGCTTCATCACTACCCAAGGTATGGAAGCCTTATATTCCTATAAAACGATGAAAAAAAAACCTTGCCCTCCAAAATCAAAATTTCTACTTGCTTTTTGCATTTGAAAGCTTTGAACAATCTCTGTTCCGTGTCTGACTGTCTCCGGTCCATTCCTAGTCCCGGGCAAATATGTACGAAATTATGGTCCGATGAAATATTCAGGGATTGGTGCGGGTTAGCCCCCAGACATCACAGGGCCATCAGCTTGATGAGCCACGCCCTCAAAATTTTGTTGCATGTACTCCACTACAGAGTGTGGCGGAGAGTTGAAGCTGAGATTGGGGATTCCCAGTTTGGATTTCGGAACAAGGGAAGCCCTATTTGCCATGCAGGTCCTAGTGCAAAAATGTCTCGACCAACAATGCCTGGTGTATGCCTGCTTTATAGATTTTGAGAAAGCTTTCGATAATGTCAATCATGTAAAGCTTGTTCGAATCTTGGAGGAGGTGGGTCTTGATTTCAAGGACTTGAGACTGATCAGGAACCTTTACTGGGAGCAGAAGCCGCAGGTGCGCGTTGGTGGATCTCTCTCAGTGCAGGTGACTGTTGCCAAGGGGGTCAGACACGGCTGTACGCTGTCACTGTTGCTGTTCAACATCTATTCAGAGCAGGTTTTTAAGGAGGCCCTGATGACTGTGAGGCCGGTACTCCTGTAAATGGAGTGCCTGTTTCTAACTTGAGGTACGCCGATGACACGGTGTTGCTGGCCCACTCCGAGGTTGACCTTCAGGCTCTCTTAGATAGGGTGGCAGTATCCTGCAGAAAGTACGGCCTGGCTATCAACATAACCAAAACTAAGGCGATGGTCATATCTAAGACAGGAAACAGTGGCGTGAGGCTGGTAGTCGACGGACAATTAATCGAGCAAGTAGCACGGTTTAGGTATTTGGGCCAATGGGTGTCAAGAGACGTGGTCTTTGGATGGGGAGTGGGTGGCACAGTCAGATCGAGATAGTGCGGGGGGGGGGGGGGGATTTAACAACATGCGTGAGATTTTGTGCCACCGGGATTTAAGTTTTTCACTATGCTTATGCGTTAGGTGCTACATCTGGTTAATACTTATTTATGGAGTGGAGAAGTGGACGTTAAAAGCCAAGGACATGAACCGGCTAGACGCTTTTGAAATGTGGCTGATCCGACGTATGCTGAGAATTCCCTGGACCGCCAGACTCCGGAACGACTTTATCCTGCAGCAGAACTCCCTGAACCGCTGCTAATCACACTAAAGAGGCACAAAGTTGCTTACTTGGGGCATGTTATGCATGGGGCCAATATTAGTTTCTTGCAGACCGTAATGATGGGAAAGATTAGCGGACGTAGGGGAGTTGGACGGAAACGAGCATCACGGCTGTCAAACATAAGTAGCTGGACGGGAGTCGACCGAGCAGCGGACCTATTTCAACTGGCTGAGGACCGTGAGAGATATGTGGGATTGATCGCCAACTTTTGATGACGGAGACGGCACTACAAGAAGAAGCCCCCAAACAGTCCATGAATTTCATAGCTGTCGGGCCTACGGTAGCAAATGCACATGGGCAAACGAGAATTTCATGAAACAGGATTTCAACAGCCAAACAACGATTTCTCAGTTCTTAATGGCCCGATATCACTCAAATTCGGAGAGTAGTTGGGGGTGGCTTCATGACGACTGCCCATGAATTTCGTCGTGATTGGATCAGTAACAGCCATTGCGCATGCACAAACCTGAAATTTGTTGTCACATAAAATTTCTTGAAAAATAAATTTGTTATTACTGCTGTTTGTCAATGACGATGGTGTGATAATTGAAACTGGTATAACAGTATATTTTTTGTGTATTAGTGGAAATGGACAACCTTTAAATACTTCAGTTTTTATTTTGAAACGGGTTTCCATGATTTCACCACAAGTGACTCAGCTCCCCATTATAGTTTATTAACATAATTTAGTGTACCTGTGTATGTCGAACAACCTGAATTTATACATGTCAGTCAAGGTATCATACCGAATTTTCTTTTCGTTGTGAATTCCAGCTTTTTTTTTTTTGGAAACCCGGAGTTGAGATTTTTTCCTTCCTGAACAAAGGCCTCTTATTTATTGCTGCTATTAAACAGGTACACTATAAGACACTGTGGCAGTTACCTGGCTCAGAAGTTTATTGATTTCTTCAATATCACTATTAGCTGTCTTTATTTCTTCTTCTGCTTTGTCCTGAGCTACTTTGGAAGCATCAAGTCCTTCAACAACTTTCTGCGCTTTCTCAAGTACACTTTCAGCCTCTATCCTAAAAATATGAAATAACATTGGGTATTTTAATGAAGAACAAGTCTGAGTAGGTATCAAAGCAAACATAAGTACAACCTAAAACCACGCGGAGCATTGTACGTCCAGCCGTTCGTTTGCACCCAAAAGTTTCGTCAACATGACTGTGAATGAAACGGTATACATCCAGCCCAGACATCACTGCTAGGGCACACCTGACTATAATCACGCACTGCTGAATGAAATCGAGTTGATTGTTCCGTGATATTATTTCATTTGAATAATGATGGTTATTTTGGATTTTGTGAATAGGTAATTTTGTAACTTGAACAAACGTTATGCTTCATGAATAACAACAAATAATCAATGAGAGTTGAATCCACTGAATATTTATGTAACTGCAATCCCCGGCTGGCTCCAATACTCGATTTTGGACTTCGCTGGGAGGAGCAGCACTAGGGTAGGTAGTGACTACAGAAATTAGTGATCTACGCAGAAGATAGGTAAATAATAAACCGTTGTGTAATAATTTGCAGCGTTTTAGCATTGGTATAAATAACACTAAACCTACCTAATACTTCGGTATTTGAACAGGTAGTCCTCACTAGAATGTGAAGGCGAATGTAATTAGAAAAAATCATTGATAGGTACCTATGTGCTTTTCAAACAACTTTCGATTTATAATGTGTGTCAATGCTTCCATTGACAATTACACTTGGTTGAAACGTAGCTCCAGGAGTGGAGAAGTTGTTTCGTTTTAGGAAATACGTTAGGTAGAGAACACCATTTGAAATCCTACTTGACAATACTATACAATACAAAATACATAATACAATACAATACAAGGTACCTACTTAAAAGGGGTGCGAGAAAATTTAAAGTAGCAAAATTCAGGACCCTTACCAAATCGCAGACAATCCCCTATGTGTGCACAAAAATGGATGTTTTACAGTTATTTCTTGTAGTTACTATCTTCAAGTAGCTCTTACTTAGCTTGGTCCGAGTCCTTCTTCAGTTTATCAGCAGCCTCCCGATCATGTTTGGTATCATCCAATATTGCTGTGACATTGGTCAGAGAGTCATTCGTGCTGTTGATCTGCTGAGCCACAGACTCTATTGTCTTGGGGTCTGGTTTCATGTTCGATAGAAGAGTCTGAGGATCCGTACGAGAACATTATGTTAAATTGAGCCATCAATAGGTACCCACAAAAAGGTTTAATCAAACTGGTAAGGGTTGGTACCTCGTTTACGACAGTAAGTATTTGATTGGGCGTTGCTCGATCCCCATTGATGAAGTCACTCAAATTGTTGTTCATGTTGCTCAATGTTTTTACAACATCTTCGAACTTGGATTTCAAATCTGAAGCCATATTATAAGCTTCCTGAGCAGCCTGATTGGCTTCTTCTGTTTTCTGTTTAGCATTTGACATCTGAAAATACAGGAACAAGAATTTTACAACAGGCTGGTTAACCAGAGCCAAATCAAACATCTATGGCTTGAAGTTCACAATCACAGTTTCTGTGAGTGGAATCTGTTTCTAACAATAGAAATAAAAAAATTTCATTATTTCTCATGTACACCTATACAGCTATAGTACCGGGCGCCAAAGTGCGTTGCTTGACAATGTGATCTGAGAGGATTACGAGCCATGAGAATAGTCAGAACGCCTCCCTTCCCTGTGAGCAGGGGTAAAGTGGCAGCTGCAGAGCGACATTCTCTGCTAGCGGTCCTGCGGACGGTCTGGACTCTGGGGATGGGGCAAAGCCAGGCAACTGGGATCTTGCCCATCCCAAAACCGGCACAACACGGGCAGGGGGAAGCCCCAGGCAACCAACACACCGCCTAGGCAAAGCGTCACCTGCTTGCCCCCTGAATGCAAGTGGCATCGTGGTGGTCGTGGCTGATTAGCCAGGCGATGGAATTGAACCAGCGCCCTCCCAAATGGTTCGGGGACCATCTGGGTAGGCTCCGGCATGTGAGTTTTGTGGGAAACCAAAAACTCGGGGACCAACCTGCTAAGTTGGTAGAGTTAGCGAGAACACTCGCCTCCACCTGTAGGCAAAACAGTTTTGTTCGATGCAGAAAACTGGCCAGTTGTTCCCTACGCCAGAATTTCAAAATTTACTTCCAGAAGGGGGGAAGGGGGTTAATGCTGAAAAAATGTGTTTTTCGGTTAAATCTCGTGTGCTACATCGCCGGAATTCCGAAATTTATTTCTATAAGGTGGAAGGGGGAAAATCTTGTGTGTGCTGATGCTCAGGGCTCAATTCTCAACTGATTCACGTGGTTCTTTTTGGACAAAGAAATCTCTCTAGTTGTGCACTACATCGCCGGAATTCCGAAATTTATTTCTATAAGGTGGAAGGGGGAAAATCTTGTGTGTGCTGATGCTCAGGGCTCAATTCTCAACTGATTCACGTGGTTCTTTTTGGACAAAGAAATCTCTCTAGTTGTGCACTACATCGCCGGAATTCCGAAATTTATTTCTATAAGGTGGAAGGGGGAAAATCTTGTGTGTGCTGATGCTCAGGGCTTAATTCTCAACCGACTTACGTGTTTCTTTCTTTTTGGTCGACGCAGATTTCAGTCTAGTTGTGCATTACGTCGCCGGAATTTCGACATTTATTTCTATAGGGGAGGGGGGAGACTGCGGGATTTTCTGCAAATCTCGTGTCTGCTGCCCGTATTCTCAAACTTTTGAAGCTGCCGTACGACATAGGTATATAAGAAACAATATGCAGATAGCAACCTAATCTTAGATCAATCAATCAATTTATTCACAATGTTCTTGGGGCATTGTTATGATGATAACATCATCTACTCTAATATAGGTAGTCAAACAAGTATGTAAGCTGTTCACATAGTGTCGCTACTCATGAAATTAGGTAATCAAATTGCACAATGAATTCATTCATCATCATCATTACAGGTCAGTATACTTCCAGAAGATCTGCAATGAGCGAGAGTGATCTATAGCTTTGTTCGTGCTGTCCCCTTGGGCTCCAAGCAAGTTCAGTTTTTGCTTGAACCGAACTGGCTTGGTGTAAGGTGAGCCCTGAACACGCTCGCTCGTCGCTCGGAGCAGGGTGAGCCTGGAGCTTGTTCGGAGCATGGGCAGCTCGAACAGGTCGAAGGTGCATGCGCCGAAGAACAGTGCTCAGCTGCCCCTGGTCTTCTCGTGGAGCACGGGAGGGCTTGCTCAGAGCAGCTCGGAGGAAGCCCCTTGGCCAGCACGAACACCGAATCATCCGCCTCCGGACAGCATGAACACCGAATCAACCACCCCGGGACAGCACGAACACCGAATCATCCACCCCGGGACAGCATGAACACCGAATGATCTGCCCCGGGACAGCACGAACACCGGACCACTTGGCTCGGAGCTCGCCCTGGGTCTGCTTGAACAGCGAATCTTTGACTCACCCTTACTGCGCATGCCCGGGTTCCTCTGAACAAGCTCTGAGGGACTGCACAACCAAAGCTTATACATCACGATAAGGGACGTCAGCTATAATGCATGCACTACTCTACAGAATGTTTTCTTTCTATATTTAGATTTGAATATATTTGTTTCTATCAGTTGTTAGTAACAATTTATTGTCAATGAGGAATATTTTGAACTTCTATTCAAAATGGGATTCTTCGTTATTTGAACCAGATCATCATTCGACAAATAGAATAATAATGAAACTTTACCTCTCTATTTTGCGACTCTGCTTTCCTCAGTTTATTCAAGATCTGATTTTCATAAACAGCCGCTAAATCCAATCCTGCTTGAGCCTTTCCGACTGCACCATTTTCACAGGACACACTGCTGCCTCCACAAAAACCGCATCCAGCACCTCCACAAACTGAGTGGCATTCAGGGGGTTCCCCAGATGAGTCGTCTTTATTTGGGCCACACATCTGAATTTAGGAATATATTAGGCAATTCTCAAAATAAATATTTACGTAATAATTAGGATGACAGTCGTGACAGATTTATGTATTAAGCTGACAGTCTTATCTCAAACCAAGGAGCTTGAAAGGAGTCATACAGAATGTAGTACACTAATCATAGTGTATTGACATAACGTCTACAGCTACCTTCATTCCGATACAATACCTACAATTATTATTAGGAAAAGATGGCACAGAGCCTTTAACTACCCAGTCTTGAAGAGGCACTCCTTCAGCACCTACTCCTGAGACGCTGGCCCCATCCTGAGCTTTTTGGGACTTTTTTCCGGACAGGTTAGCTCCACCGGTCCCACTAAATTTCTCCCCTACCCCATCAGAACTATCTGAATGGAGTCATGTAAAATGTTTGACAAATAATTTTCTATTCTGATGAACCATCACAATTATGAAAGCCAGACAGGTAAAACACATAAATATGGGAAGTTGCACCAACAGTGTTGTAAGAAAACTAACTGAAGGACTTTAGGGGTATTCATGGTCAGGTAACCTCAAAACGTGTTAAATGTGTTGAGAAAAACCGCAGAAAAATCGACTTTTCTCTATGATAGGATATGTTAACGATAACAGCATCAGTTCAACTTCGAATCGAAACCACATTAAAGTCTGTTAAAATGCTCAGTCAACAGCTGCTCTCACACTGCCGTGATTCCTCTGCACTGTAAATGTCCTGAAGAGTTTTCATCAACGTAGTCACTCTTAGTGACTTTTCTTTGGCATTTTTCCTTCCGATAATATAACAACACAGACATACATAAGTAGTTAAATACCTAGCTAGCAACACAAACAAGCAGCATAATCTGTGAATTAAAACCTGGTTCACAAGGAGTGGTGTTGGCCTGCCGTAAACCATTTGAGTGATTACACGAAAACCTTCATTAAAAAAATTGAGCAAAGCAGAGGACTCTTATCCCCTTAGAACCCCCAAACCTTGAAAATAGCAAGTCAGCAGAGTAGATACCCGTAGTCAAAAATAAATACCTACACCAAAAAAGAAAGTGGGCTGATTGATGGAGACAACTGAGGATTCTGTAGATAATACTGCAGATTCCGTAATTTCATAGGCATTCTAGATTCTACTATTTGCCTAGGAGTTCTAACTCAAAAAAACAAATAGGATATAAGGATTTCACCAATCTCAAGAATAGGCATTCGAGTTTCTAATCACCTTTCCGAAGGCCAAAAATTGATGGGGCAATATTCTCTTTGTGGTAACATTCTTTATAAGCCTTGATGACAAAAATCATGCGCTTTAAGGGCTTTTTTGTTGCTTCAATGTGAAGAAATCGTACTAGATAATTCATTACATAAATATTTTCTTGTCACATTTGAGATGTTTATTATATCGGTCCCCGGCTCGACCATTTTTTGGATCGACCCCTTCACAAATACGAATTTTCGCTTCATACCAGAGCAGATCGGTATCCGTTATCGTTTTAATATAACTAGAAAACTGTTTTATCCTGTGTTCACGATAAATAAAGCGACTACTGCAATATAATTTCAATAGAAGAACGAAAGAGTTGTACAGCAGGGCAAGCAAATTAGGCCCCGGTGAAAACACACCAATATTCATCAGTGCTGCGTGCTGCCAGGCTCACAAGCTGAACAAAGTTATTTGAAGTTATTAGTTCTGGTCATAATGCGCCTCGAATGGAAACGTTATAAATAATATTAATCAAGGAGTAGGTAGATTAAATACCTACATAATATTGATTCACAGTGACTGTAGGCTAAAATTAAGTCGGGCACCTGAAACAACAAGGGATGCTAAACTTAGTTACCCTGCCAAGTTGTTAGGCCGTGTTAGTGTCGCCCACCTGAGTCGATAGGACCTATAGTTCACATGGAGCGGAATGTTTCCACTGGAAAAAATGCTGTCCCCCTAAGCAATGTAGTTACACAAATGAGGACACCCAACGCTGTCCAAAACAGTACAAAACAAGTGGCAGTCATATTGTGCTCATGGATTATCAGGTTTTATAATGATCCAGGTGCCGCCTGGTCCGCGCAGAAAATACTAAAAAGTTCTATCCGTCGAATCCATTTGTGGGGGGTTTCCATCTGTTCCCTCAAGTTGACAGCCATTGCCCAATGAGATTGAAAAACGCCCATTCTGCTCCGTGAGAACCAGGCTTAAGCGTCCACCTTGTTGTTGTTGTACTCTCTTTATCTGCCTCTCACATAGATACCGTCTTCTTCTTCACACCTGTTATCACCAATTCAGCTGATGCTATTTAGGAAGTTTAGCATAGCAGATTTTAACCTCATGATTCCCACAGCTTACGACGTTTTTGATTTAATATATTTAACAAAGTACAGAAAACCAAGAATACCTCTTTCAGCAACAAAAATGGGCAATTATCCTGGTTTGGGTTTTTATTTCTCCCTGAAAGACGTTGATTAAGGACAAAAGTAGAGCTGAATCAGACGAACATGCTCTAATACTATTTAATGGGACTGTAGAAATAAAAGAGCTAATTAATGCCAAACACTTACTAGATTGTTAAGAGTTGGTATGCGCTTTTCTAAATTCAATAGATCATACTCCAGATCAACTCTGGTTTTTTCATGCTGTAGCTCAATTTGGTTGAACGTTTCGTTGTCTTTGTAAATCAATTTTTCAGTGCCTTTACATTTCTTCTCAGCATCTTGCAATAACGTGGGAAGTATTTCACTTTCAATCCTGGCTACTTCTTTCGAGTCCTCTCCTGCTTCTCTGGTGAGATTTAAAGCACCTGAAACCGAACAGGATACCTACGTGAACTAGGAATATAGGATGGCCAGTTATTAAAAATTCGAACAGCAAGACACTAATATAATTCTCATTGCACTGAAATTCGCATGGGATCATCAGGAAAACAACATGTGGTATTCCTGTAACTTTAACTGAAACTGATTGAATAGATCTGGAGTAACAAGAGTTTTCTTTAACAAAAGAGGGATGACAGATATAGCCGGACTTTGAGTAAATTCATAAGGGGGCCAATCCTTGCATGCCGTCAAAATTTCAGATATATTTACGACTGTTCATTCGATACAGAGGTTACAAGGCCTACCTATCGACGGACACTCCTTTGAAAAGGTGGAAAGCCTTTTTATGGTGAACATAGTGTTTGTGATTCCCAGACCGATAAACGTTAACTATGAATTTCGTTGGACCAATGAATTTCATTGGTGAGAGGCGAATTTCGGTTTATTATTCTGTAAATAATAAACCTACATATTCGCTCAGCAAACATTTTTTATAACACCCTCGCAACATTTTTTCTTTTACGTTTCAAGGTGCGTAGATTCCAAAATGGCAATGTCCGTCCGCCTTATCATCCATATCTACTTCATTTTCAGTCTAAAAAATTCGATCTTTCGCACACAGGCTCCATTTGGGCCCTAGTTGTGTCCCGAAACTTAGCAGCCCAATCAGAATATTCTCAGGGGTCTTATGGGTGAAAAATGGGTGAATAATAGGGTTTTTTGGTGTTTTAGTCATATGAGCATGTTTTTTTAGGATAAGGAGACTGAATATGAAGTCCATTTTGACCAAAGAGTGGAAAATTGAGGTCCTAACAAAGTTTCAGCCTTAAATTTACGTTAAATTTTGGTCTGAACACGTCATTCTTCCTAACACAGTTTGGGTCGGAATTTTGGAACACATTTGGGTTCTAGTTATGCTCCGGAGCTCGGCCGCCCAGTCGGAATTCACCCAGGGGTGTTGCATGGTGGGGGGGGGGGGTAAAAACTTCTTTAAAAAAAAAAAAGGTTTTATTGAATATGGGCTTGTGAGGTATCGTTTTCCATATTTTTTAGGGCGAGGATTTTGACCTAAGTGTGAAGAATTGAGGTTGTAATGAAGGTTCATCTCCCAATATTAATTTTTTTAGGATCAAAAACCTCAGTAATTGTCTGAAATTACCACAAATTTGTACAATAACACTATAAGTAGCATCAACGGGTGAATCAAGACGATTAAATGGCACTATAAATGATCAAAGATAATTTGTAAAAAAAAAAAAAAGAAAAAAAGAAAAGAAAAAAAAAACCTAATTATTCGTGTTTTTGAGAAATAATAAATGAACAGCCAACATTTCTCCAGGTAAGTCCAATATAGTAATAAACCCATGTGACAAAGACTTTTCAGTGTTTTAGGTCACTAACTGCCAATGTCAACCTTGCAGTGTGTGTACCCAACACGGGACAGAACTGCTAACTACTTCTGCTTAGCACCTACCTTTTTCAGTCTTCTTATGTAAATAGTCTATGGGCCAATGGAGACATCTCGTCAAATACTTAGAGAGTTGACTTGTATGGTCTGGTGAAAGTGAAATGTCGTGGGATTTTCGATAGCAGATCAGATAAATGCAAAAACGTACCTTTCAAATCCTTCTCTTGTAAGTTGGTCGCATTACTTGTTAGTTCTTCGGCACGTGTTTTCAGCTCATTAGCTTCATTGTAAGTAGTATTCAAATAAATGTTAGCGAGTGACATTCTTGAGAGTACATTTTCCACGCCCGAGTGAAGACTGGTGACTTTTTCAATACTGTTGCTCAATCGACCTCTGCAAAGAATAAAAACGAAACAAAATATATAACAACTACAGGTTTCGATGGTGGATCACAAGTCAATGTTCAATGTCCAATGTGTGTCATGTCAATGTTCTTTACAGAGTCCTAACCATCAATCCACGTGGAACCCAAAATCAGCTCAAGAACCTGAGTACCTAGCGTTTTCAAGTTGGAAATTGTTGAAAATTCGAATAATTTCTCCAAGACCAACATAAATAGGAGGAGGTGGTAATTGTATACAATAAACAACTATTACCTAAATCATAACAAGAAACGTTCAAAGAGCAATATTTTAAAAAATTGTTGAATTTGGAAGTTTTTCATGCCTGATATGCTTTAGTTTGAAAACAGTGGATAACATAGTAAATTAACAGTTAGTCTGAGAGGAATGTTACTTGGATGATTAAATCGTTAATTAAATACTGAATGGTTTAAGATTTGGATAGCCTGGAGTAAGATATTTGATTTTCGTTGTCACACATGGGTCTGTCACTTATTTCGGCAAACATTTTAGACAGAAAGTTTTTGAGAAATTTGGATAATTTTAGCCATATTTGAAGAGGTGTTATACAAATTTTTGATTATCATGAAAAAAAATATCTTTTTGTGGGACTTTTCAGTTTCTGGGAACAACAAGAAAACGGGCATTTGTCAACTTGGAACATAAGGTGGAGTTTCTCTTCCGAACTCTTTCACAAAACGAACTAGATCAATGAAAAACGGAGTTATTGAAACGCTATTTCCACTCAATAAAGTAGGTATCTACCCAGTATGTTATAGGTAGTACAGGTTTTGGTGGTCAGCAACAACATCAGTCATTTTTTCCCCGACTCCAGTAAAGTTTTAGATCTGCGGTTTTTCCACCACAAGATTTCTAACAGCCCAATATGGTTTTGACATTGGGACACCTTCGGCCGTCAAATAGGTGGTCTGTAGTCATTGGTGCTTGTGAGTGGCTGGGTTTATCTTTCACCCTCAACTTCTGCAGGAGATCGTTCACATAATCATGTCCTGTAAAGTGTTTGAAACACGCCACTGACTCCGATCGTGTTAGGTGAGGAGACACACGGTCTTTTGATTCCAGGAGGCTCGCCCATCTCTTTCCGTCTAAAAAATACGTTCTTTTGCACACAGGCTCCATTTGAGCCCTGGTTGTGTCCCGAAACTTTGCAGCCGATCGGAATATACCCAAGGGTGTTACGGGTGAAAAATAGGTGTAAAAATAGGGTTATTTGGTGTCCTAGTAACATGAGCTTGTGAGGTGTCGTTTCCCACGTTTTTTAGGACGAGGAGACCGGTATGAAGTCGATTTCGACCAATGAGTGGAAAATTGAGGTCGTAACGAAGTTTCAGCATTACATTTATGTTAAATTTTGGTCTAAAATCGTCGTTCTTCCTCACACAGTTTGGGTGCCCATTTGGAAACACATTTGAGTCCTAGTTGTGCTCTGAAGCTCGGCAGCCCGATTGGAATACACCCAGGGGTGTTATGGGGGAAAATGGGAGTAAAAATAGGGGTTTTCGAGGTTTTAGTGAACATGAGCTTGTGAGGTATCGTTTTCCATGTTTTTTTTTTAGGGTGAAGTTGATTTTGAACGAAGTGTGAACAACTGAGGTTGTATCGAAAGTTCAGCTCCCAAAATTCATTTTTTATTAGTCAAAAACCTGGGAAATTGTCTGAAATGACCATAAATTTGTATAATAACACTAGGAGTAGTATTAGCAGGTGAATCAAGACAATTAAATGGCTCTATCAATGATCAAAGATAATTCGTCAAAAATAGGACCCTAATTCGTGTTTTTGGGGGCCAAAATTGGTGGAAACCATAAAAAATATATATTTCAACTATTGCACACGAAGGAAACAATAAATGTACAGCCAACATTCCTGTATTATTTCTCTATTTCCAGTAGAATAATAAACCCATGTGACAAGGACTTCGCAGCCTTTTTTTCTTTTACAGAGCTCCTGATGCAACTCCTAAATGCGCTCATTTTACGGCTTGATATGCAACCGGCGTGCAAGACCCCAGTGAGAAAGGATCCACTGTAAAGCTGTATAGATCTCTTTCTTTCTGAGCTATTCTAGGGCCTTTCTTCCAAGCACCACATCCCTGGATTGAGTACTGTGTGGGAGCTTGGTGCCCTGGCTGCTGCTTGTGAGAGCAAATCAGTCATAGCCAGTAACAAAAAACCAAGCATTAACTATAATAGCAATAACAGTTATGGTTTATTACCAAAACTGGTGTAACAGTGTAGGTACTTCGGTTCTGAGTGGAAATTGACAGCGTTTCGATAACACAGATTTTTTTATAACTCATTTATCAGGGATATAGAACGGCATTACTCTAGACATGATAATGATGATGACACGACATGACATGACAATGATGTTTGATATGCCTAGTGTTAGATAGACAACAAAATCATGAACTTAGTCATATTGCATTCACAGATCCATTCAGAAGTTGGCAGAAGGAAATGGCCCACAAAAATACCTACAATTCAAATGAAGCAACATTTCATTGACTTGCCTCAGACTTTCTACATCTTTGTTAAGGTCATCCAGGAGTTTTCCATTGGATTCCGTGTTTATTAGAGTGGAATTGACATCATCAATTTTCTTGTCCAGACCGTCAAATTTGTCGCCATAGCCTGAAGTTCCTGTCCTTCTTATTTCACTTGCTGACTGTATGACTTGACTGGTTTTGTCTGTGGATGATACGAAATATTTATAATGTGATAAATATCCACTCAAAATGTTGGCCCAATTCATCACTCACGGACAAAATAAAGATGATGATCTCGGGCGTTTTTAACAGATGGAATTGCTGGGAGCCCAGTTCCAGTTTACAGAACTATCTTCAGTTCCCAGGCTAGTGGGTGAGGTAATCACCTTTTTTTCACCCCCACCTGATTAATCATATAATTCTATTATTAAGATCATAAGAACTGTAATATGTACAAAAAATGCAATATTTTTAATGTTAGAATCAGAATGTTAGAATGTTTGAAAATATTCACAGAATTCGGCGTTGTTTGTTTTGTTTGTTTGAAGTTTGTTTCTGACATTACTCATTTTCTATCTGTACCTGGAATCGAATCTTACCTGTATTAACCTCAAGTTCATAATATTTTCTGAACTTTCATTGTAAAATACGTTCCGCAAGAAACTTCAGGAGGTGGCTACTACTGGTGCATTTACCCTAGGTAGGCACTGGTAGTATGAAATTAAAATTAGACCCCTGCTGATTATTGAGTGACACAGTCTACCTACCTTCCTTAGCAACAGGACTATTAAACTGTACCTACATACCTACTTATACTATTACAGTAATTATACTTTCTAAAGGTTCAAAAAATCAGAGATACAAATTTTTTCAACAAACTACAAATGCATTTACGAGAAAAAACAAACTCTACCTTGACGGAAACTTGAAACTGAAACACAGGAGGGTTATCGTTACCTATCTAGTTGAGGAAGCATTTTTGCAGCGTTTTGTTCTCGATTTCTGTCACCGTTCGTCCAGTTCACTGTCACGACTTGGAAATACGTAATTTTGGAGAACAAGTAAATATCAGCCTATTCATCGCACGAACATCAACCTATGGGCTCATAAATTCGTATACCTAAGTAAAACCATCAATGAGTGAAGTAGACAAAAATGAATTCGTACGTATTGATGTAGCATTGTAGCCTGATGTTAGCTGGTGGTAAGCCCTAATAATCTTATAATCTAATCCAGCGAAATACTTTTACAAATTTATTATCTACCTACCTTTTTTTAAAATTCAACGAATACCTTGATTACTGGCTTTTTTTACACATAAACAGTAAACAATATATACCTTGTACCTAGCCATGTTACTCACTTCAAAAAAATAAATTAATAAAAATAAGTTAAAAAATAAAAATAAATAAAATAAATCAATGTTTGCCATAAGTGATGGTGTGAGCAAACTTCTTCATCGGTTTGACTTCTAGGTAACTTGAAGGTTCCTAACTAGAAACACAGTAGGTTAGTACTTCAAGATGCTTTCAGGTAGAAATTCCCAAGGTAGTGCTCCCAGTTCCGAGATCTGCGTTAAGACAGGAATCCGGACCTACACCCTAAAATTTTGAGTACCTAACATTTATAGGCACTTACTGCAAAATTTCAATGGCGTAATAATGAACTTAGAACTAAACGTAATGGAAATGATGAGTATATTTGGATAAAAACCAACGTTTTTGGTGGTGATGGATGGTGCCTAATTAGGTAAGGAGTTTTTCACCCCAAAAGAGGTGAACCTACCTAGATCACATCTAACTATAATGGGAATGACAATTCTACCTTCTCACCAACGAACTTCAGCTGATGGTGGGGGGATGGGGGTGGGATAGTGCTCTCCGCAATGGGGACGAGCTACAATGAAGAGACGGACAAAAACTATGAACCAAGTATTGCAAGACAGCAAACGTTGACGTTCAGTCAGCAAACATTTGCAAGCACTGACGTTCTGTTCACAACAAACCCCTCATGCAGTATGGCTTAAGGAGTGAATTTTCAAAGAAACTGTTTGGGAAATGAAGAATTTAAACTATTGGTCAATCGCTACTGAAGTATCCTATGTAATCCGAATGAATATGACTGCCAGAGCACTTATTACGGCATGTCGTGCAGAAAATCTATGATTCTGATCATTTGATGCAGTCTGAACGTGCTAAAACTACTCGCAATTGATTCCGCGACCAAAAAAACATAGTAAACGACACCACATGCCTACATAAAAAATATACATTTTTTTTGGACTGCAATTTTGTAAATCTGGTACGCTGGGTGTGCCTAATCGGGTTGGGACTAGTTGCAACCGATTCAGCGCCCCGAAAAACATTTTGACAACACCCCACATGCCTATGTTGCTGATTTTTTTATTTTTTTATTTATTTATTAATTTTTACCAAAAATTTGTAAATTTGGACTCCTGGATATAGTGCGATCGGGCTGGGTAGCGAACTCATCATTACTCTTGCACAGACGGATTTTTCAGCGCAAGAACGAATTTTCTATTGAGTGGAAATTAGACTTATCGTGCGGAATGACACATGCACGCACACACACTCACATATGAAAAAGTGAAAATCTATACCTAATTTAGATCTTCGATGCACACAGTGGATTTTGGAGGGTGCACAGGGAGCATCTCTGAAACTGTGGAACGAGCCAAATAGCTACATTTTCTTGAAACTTGCTAAAAACTGCTATTGCCACCAAACAACTTTTTTTCCCACTATATCTCCTTGCAGTCCTCGTAGCCCAGGCAGATATAGCCCATGGGGAGGGCGAATGATCTACGACTGACAATCTTCGTAGGAGTACAGTATTCAACAGAACAATGTATGCAAAAATACGAGATTTTGAAGGTAACTAACAAAGATCACAGAAATTTAACACTACGCGCACCCACCATAAAAAATTTAATGACTGTTAACACGTTGACTGCGGATGACAAGGATTCGTGTCACCTACCTTCACACTTTTGAAATGCTGCAAAATAAAGGTTTCAGCTTTTTTTTGGCTTTGATCCTTGTCAGATGGTTTCTTTATAATGTCTACAGTCACGTGGAAGTGTTTTTTCCACGGGTCCCTGAGTGATGTTTTTCAGGAAACAGTCTGAGAGGCTTTGGTGTGACTGACTCTTCCAAAACGGGTGAAAATGTGCTTTCATTTTCATAACACTTGTAAAATATTTTAGTACAGTATCATGAAGATATATTATTAGTAAAACTATGGATCCACCCAAAGTGGAGAAAGTTTACTCGTCAGACGAGCTCAGAGAACTACTGGACGCTTTAGAATCCGACGATTACTACGATGTTGTGTTCAGTGATAATGAACAGAACACCTGATTCATAGATGATGATATTACTATCGAACTTGAAAGGACTAATAAAACTGGAACTAATAATGAAACTGGAAGGTGAACATAATTATTCTATTTTTTGTAATTGATGTAAAGGTAGGACACGACTGAATCTCAGCACATCCAAAGGTACGTACTCGTTACCCAACTACCACGATACCTAGTAGGACTCTCCAAAACTGTGGCCATCACGAATTTGTGTCGGATTCAATTTTACTGCAAAATTACGCAGTAGTTTTTTCAAAACTACTTGTATATTCTTATTTCTAATGATTGAAGGAGACAAAAAGACGGTGAAACTCATGTCCTTTTTTTTTCAAGAAGAATTAGTTATTCTCCCACACTGAAAGTGTTAATTTAGCTGGGATAGTTCATTTTCTTGTTTGTATCAGTAAGTCGTGTTTGTTTGAACAAATAAAACAATATCTCATTAAAAATACTATGTTATTGAAACCCTTGCCAAATTACGCATACAGTTATGTTTTAAAACAGTCAAGCTGTTTAAAAAAAGTTTACTATGATTTAGTTACACAACAGTGGGGGGGGGGGGGGCGGTGCTCAAGTGATACGGTGTGTTACATGGTGGAGAGGGAGGGTTGAAAATGTCAAAAAAATGTGTTAACATGTGTATGGCTCCAAAATAAGAAACAATTCCACAAGTCGTACAAAAAGCCGCTTGGTCCAAACGAACATGAGGTTTTGTGTGGGTAACAAGCCAGTGTGTCAGAATGGCAGGGAATAAAATTTGGGAGTGAAAATTCCCACTAAACTCTTGAGGCACACGTCTAAAGCGAGGTGGTAAAATTCATTTTTAGCGAATTTTCAAAGAAAATGAAGCTATTGCAATGGCTTCGAAATTTAAATAATATAAATTTTTGGAAATTTTCTTCATAGAAATCCGTTTCAGACCATTCTAAAACGATTCCTGAAATTTAACACTTTTTTATATGTATATATATATATATTTATTTATATATGTGTCACTCCAGACGATAACTCTCGATAGAATTGAGATAAACAGCTCAAATTTGCACAAAAAATCTATCTTGGCAATCGAAAGGCTAAGTTCGAAGATGGGCGAAATTGGCCTACTCTAAGGAGGGTTTTGGCGCATTTAAAGTGCGCAAAAATTACCCAAAAATCCCCAAAATGTTATTTTCCAACAAGTGACCCCTCATTTTAAAGGTTTTTGCACGCAGAACACGATGGTGGAATCGGATTTTAGATATCTTGATCCGTTCTCAAATTAGAGCATTTAAAGTGCGCAAAAATTACCTAAAAATCCCCAAAATGTTATTTTCTAACAAGTGACCCCTCATTTTAAAGGTTTTTGCACGCTGAACACGATGGTGGAATCGGATTTTAGATATCTTGATCCGTTCTCAAATTAGAGCATTTAAAGTGCGCAAAAATTACCCAAGAATCCCCAAAATGTTATTTTCCAACAAGTGACCCCTCATTTTAAAGGTTTTTGCACGCTGAACACGATGGTGGAATCGGATTTTAGATATCTTGATCCGTTCTCAAATTAGAGCATTTAATGTGCGCAAAAATTACCCAAAAATCCCCAAAATGTTATTTTCTAACAAGTGACCCCTCATTTTAAAGGTTTTTGCACGCTGAACACGATAGTGAAATCGGATTTTAGATATCTAAATCCGTTCTTAAATTAGAGCATTTAAAGTGCGCAAAAATTACCCAAAACTAGGATAATCTTTAAACTCTTACCCCCACCCCCTTAGAGTGGTCAGATTGAAAAATGTGAGAAGTATTAATTGAAGACGAGAGTTCGAAGCAAAAAAGGGGGAGGCAAACGATTAGTACAACTCCTTGAATTTACCCACAGCGATCAAATAAATAAGCACTTAGTACAATTACGTAATAAACAAACGGTAGAATCAGGATGGACAAAACGTACAAATTAAAATAAATACGAAGAGAATATACATAGAAAACCAAATTTTAGACCGAAGTTTTCCTTTATTCAAAACCATAGCCATTAATTCGAATATTTCTTTGAAAATTCGCTCATTAAGTCATGCTGCATGACTGATTTTTTTTCTGTAACTCCAAGGAAACCTAACTCGCACTTCAGGTGGTGAAACCAGCCCTAAGTCTTCTCATGTCACATCTGCAAAGTTCGTTACGTCGTTCTCCGGTTTTGCACACAGGGGTCAACCCCTTCACAAAAATGAGTGTTTTATAGAATATAATTAGGAAACATTAACATAATGGAGAACTAGAGATGACGACAGTGACTGTAGGCTAGAACAAGTCAGACACCTGGTACCAAATGCCTGATATTATACATTATGGAATTATCTCTTAGTTACCCGGCCTCAATGCGCCACACTAGTATCACCACTTGAGTCGCTAACACCTTTAAGATGAAGGCACCCCAAGATTTTTTTTTTTTTGTGACCCGACGCTCTGGGCTTTCTCCCCTGTACTGATCACCAGTAGCAAGACATAACAGCGTTTTTTATGCATCAACCAATTAACAAGAGACTTTTGGAACTTCTAAATTCATTAGTCACGTGATTGTTTAATTATTAGAAAGTAAACTAGGAACTCTGAATAACCTGCCAGTACTACTTATGAAGTAGGCACCCAAGTGATCTAAAGCCTTCGTTTCGAAGTTCTATGTATGTAAAAGGTGCTGAATTTTAATTGATTCATAGGTAGTCTATGTCTATGACTACTATATGTAACAACAGAGCAAAATTGTAATTCAATCAGAATAATAATAAAATGAGAATTGAAACACGTACCACTTAGATCACTGATAATGTGATCCCAATTGTCGAAACACTCGACGCATCTGACACAATTCGGAGCATCTCCATAATATCCTCTAGCGCAAATGTCGCATTTTTCTCCACCTATGCCCTCCTTACAAATACAGCTTCCATTTCCTTGGTGGCACGTCCCATTTATGGAGCCTTCCATGTTACAATCACAAGCTGGAAAATGAAGACGTCAATTATAAATCACTCAATCAAACTTTAATGTTACTTGTAAATAAAACAACTCGGGCATTCACCAAAATTAATAAACCGAGCCATGGGTTTCTGGAATATTCAACTTGAGTGTGGGTTCCTAAATTGTTACTGATTCAATTTCAACACTTACGATAGCACTGAACGTTGGGGTCACCCCAATAATTACTCTGACATTCATTGCAGTGTCGTCCTCCAAATCCACTGCGACATTCACAGTCACCGGTGTACTGAAAATTAATATAACAAAACAAATAAATGGACTAAGATTATAAAATACTTTTGTCTTTTAACCCCAACGCAATGTTTCTGAGACCTTTGGATGAGCGTTTCTCCTCAAATTCTTTGGAATTGATCTACTGACATACAGGACCACTGATGCCTAGCTGATGTTGTAACCCGTTCTTAGCACCCTGAACGATTCACCTTTGCTGATAATTCGTGGCATTAGTGCCTTGTCTCAACTGTTTTTACTACCTGAGTGTTATCGCAATCATACTATATTTCTCATTATATGGCGGTAATTTTCGGAAGAGATTGTTTACTGGCAGCAGCGCTCCTAGTGCGGAAGTTCGGAATTTTTTCAAAGAAAAACTGAAAACTAAAGTTTTTCGCGTGGTTATGTTGGTTCTTCTGTGGCCCCCCGGTCCTCCGCTCCCACTCTCCTTCATGACGCCATTGTTCGTTCCGCGTGCGAAGTTTTCGGATATCTGTTGTTGGTTCTCACTTTTTAGTTTTTCAAAACCTTTAAAACAGTGTTAAAAGTGGTGTTTTTTCGTTGATAATTGGTTGTTCTTCGTGTTTTCGACGTTTTTCGTTCGTACGCAAGTGTCGATGTCGGATTCCGAGCGTGTCTCGGCTCGCGTTAGTTCGCGTCCGGATCGGCGTGTGTCCCCCGACCAACGGGTTGGGGCTTTGGTTTCCTCTCATAATCAGGGGAAACGACGACGCACAGGTTCCGGCCCATTGGCGGAATCAGGAAATCCCAATAGGGATAAATTTTCAGTCCCGGGTACTTCTAAAAAGGGTACTTCCGAAGCGGCCATCCCGCCTATGTGGTGCCGACCGCGGTTGTCCGATTTCGCACCAACTTTAGATTCGGTGTCGAGAGACAACCCACACCAATCAGGGGAACGACGACGCACAGGTTCCGGCCCATTGGCGGAATCAGGAAATCCCAATAGGGATAAATTTTCAGTCCCGGGTACTTCTAAAAAGGGTACTTCCGAAGCGGCCATCCCGCCTATGTGGTGCCGACCGCGGTTGTCCGATTTCGCACCAACTTTAGATTCGGTGTCGAGAGACAACCTACACCAACCGATCTCGGACGTTGATATTTCCGATGATGATGATGTATCATCAACCTCTTCCTTTGGGTTTGAGGGCTCTCCCGATGGCGAGATGTCCGATTTTTCAGTCGGCATTGGTCCCAAAGAGGACGATGATGAGCCCGTCGAACATAGCCGCCATGAGGTACCGCCGTTGCCGGAGACGCTGCAACGTATTATGGATAAAGCCAAAAAGGCGGAACCTCAACTCGTAAGTATTCACCCGAGCATTGCCTCCACCTGGGAGTCCCAGATGAGGCAGGGTCTCGATCTTGAGTTTTATAAACGGGTTAATGAACAATACAACCCGAATTTTCATTGCCCATCTCTGGCGCCCCCCAAATTGGATGAGGTTGTTGAGGAAGTAATGACTAGCGTCACCGAGAATGCGGATAAGTCCATGGCGACTACGCATAGTTTTGTCTCGAAGGCCTTAGTTGGCATGGGCGAGGCCATGACGTTACTCATTGAAAATCAAAATGTGGATCGCCCGAATTTCCGAGACAAAATATTTGATGTTCTCTGGGATACGTCCTCCCTTTTGTGTGCAGGTTTTTTCAGAACCTCGATGACCAGGAGGTCGAGAGTCACGACCTGTTTCAAAGGTAAATACAAACAGTTGGCTTCTCGCTCTAAAGTGGGCCCGCTATATTTATTTGATGAAAAGGCGGAGGGGTGGATCCGTCGGGCCCAGGATGCGTCAAAAGCGGCCCAAATGGTTTACAGACCGCGTCAAAACACGTCCACTGGACGTTTTGAACCCACATAACCCAGGTAAGACATGCGGGCCGTTTGGCTCTTTTTGCAGATAGGTGGTTGTCAACCCCAGCTTCACAGCCAGTTTTGGACTGGGTTAAAGGGTATAGAATTCCCTTTTCAGTCATCCCGCCACTTTGTGAGGGCATTGCTGTTCGGCTTGCCAGTCCGATGTATGACATGGACGCCATGCATAAAAAAATTCAGGAGCTGTAGGGGGCAATTTCAGAAATCTCTGGGCGTGATAACGTTTTTCTCTCGCCGATTTTTCTGGTTCCCAAACCTAATGGGTCATCACGTTTCATTTTAAATTTAAAAAAAAAAAAAAAAAATTAAATGAATATGTGGTTGTTAACCATTTTAAGCTTGAAGACCACAGGTCGGTGTTACATCTGTTGGAACCCAATATGTGTGGGGCTTCGGTGGATCTTAAGGATGCTTATTATTTAATCCCAATCGTGCCAGAGGATAGAAAATTCCTAGCGTTTAGATTTCAAGATGCGTTTTATGGCATGAACGCTCTACCTATGGGGCTTGCGTCTGCTACATTTTGCTTTCATAAAGTTTTACGTCCTGTCATGGCTATGTTGAGAGAGCGTAATATACCAATTGTTAACTACCTCGACGATTGTCTCCTGCTCGCGCCCACCCATGACGAATGTGTGCGCGCTCTAGCTTCAACTGCCAGTCTGTTGACAAGCCTAGGTTTTGTTATTAATGATGAAAAAAGTGTCTTTGAACCGTCCCGCAATTTTGTTTCCTTGGTTTTCTCTTTGATTCAGTAAACATGACTATAGGCCTTCCCGTCGACAGGAACCTGAGGGGACTATTCGAAATTTAGCATCGTTGATAGGGACGTTGATAGCTTGTATGCCCGCCATCCCCTATAGTCAGTTGTATATTAGGTCGTTCGAAAGGGATAGGTATCTCGCATTATTGAATCATAACGATAATTATAACGGGCCTTGTTCTATATCCAATCAATCGCGCGACGATTTAATCTGGTGGACCGTTGCCTTTGAAAAGCCTCCATCTAAAATTCGATCGGATACTTATGATTATGTAATGTTTTCGGATGCGTCTGATACAGGATGGGGGGCGGCATGGGAGTCAGAACGTTCCTGTGGATGGTGGAAGGAACGCGAAAAAGGTCTCCACATTGATGAAAAAGAATTACTAGCGGTGAAACATGCTCTGGAGGTGTTTGCCAGGAACTGGCGGGGACGGTCCATTCTCCTTAGGGTTGACAATGGGACGGCGGTAGCGGTGTTAAATAAATTTGGCAGTGTCCGATTTCCTCACCTTTATACCGCGGCTCGAGCCATATGGCTTTGTTGTGAATCTAGGGGGTTGTGGATAAAAGCCTCTTATATTAACACAAAAGATAATGTGGAGGCGGACGCTGAGTCACGCCGTAAACTTTCAAGTGGGGAGTGGGGATTGTCACCTCAATATTTTCAAACGATTGTACGGACGTTTGGAATAGCTGAAGTCGACTTGTTTTATCGGATGACCTACATCAGTGTCCCCAATTTTTCTCTTGGCGGCCTCAGGCGGGAGCTGCAGGGGTGGATGCATTTACCTTTTGCTGGAAGAAATATTTCTTCTACGCTTTTCCCCCTTTTCGCTACTCTCCCGTGTACTAAAAAAAGTCAGGGAGGACCAAGCTACGGGAATCGTGGTGGCCCCATTGTGGCCTACACAACCATGGTTTTCAGGTTTCATGAAGTTGGCTAGTTCACAAATATTATGCCTTGGCCCTAATGAAACCTTATTGATGGTGGCAATCTTATCCGGAGAAGTTTCATGAAAAAAGGTAACCCACTTGATGTTATTGGGACTCTTCATAGTTCTTTTGCTCAGACCACGCTTAAGCAATACGCGTCTTCCTACAATTTGTGGATCAACCTCTGTAATAGGAAGCATACAGACCCACTTACCTTTACGACCGCTGACGTTTTACGCTTCTTCCAACACCTGTTGGACGAGACACCTCAGTCATATAATGCTTTCAATACGCATCGGTCTGCCCTTGCGCTGGTAGCCGATTTTGACTTATCACAAGATTACTTAGTGAAGAGATTTCTTAAGTACACTTCCACTTGGGACCCCCAACTAGTATTACAGTACTTACAGTATTACAGTAACTAGTATTACAGTATTTTATGTCGGCTTCGGATGACTCCTTGTCCTTTAGAGCTAAAAAATTGGTGGTACTTTTGTTACTGGCGTCTGGTCAACGGATGCAAAT
Organism: Leptopterna dolabrata; assembly: GCA_954871275.1. Classification (NCBI taxonomy): domain Eukaryota; kingdom Metazoa; phylum Arthropoda; class Insecta; order Hemiptera; family Miridae; genus Leptopterna; species Leptopterna dolabrata. Next base: position 5,670,908 of record OX940974.1, on the reverse strand, counting down.
GATTTGGTCAATTGAACGGTCGCATATCGTGTTCTCGGATTCTGACGTTCGGATTTATATACCGAGGTTGCTAAAAACGTCTAGGCCCTTCCATAACCATCCCCTTTTTACCCTCTCGCCCGGCCATTTGCGTAGCCTCCAATTTAAAACGATATCTGGCGGACACGGTTGATGTGCAGGGGTCGGCATTGTTTGTTGCTCTTCGGCAGCCCTTTCGGCCTGTGACAGTACCTACACTAAGTCGGTGGGTAAGAAATATTATTGGGGCTGCGGGTATAGATTTAAGTATTTTTTCGGCACACTCTACGCGGCACGCTGCTGTTTCATCGGCGGCTCGCCATGGAGTGTCCATCAATGCGATTTTTCGAGCGGTAGGATGGTCGCAAAACTCTAATATGTTTCACGAAGTTTACAATCGCCCATTGTGTTCACAGGCGGACTTTGCGACGGCGGTGTTGTCCTCCGTTTAATTCAGAGCTGCAGCCCTTTGGTGACAAATTGGATGCCCATTGGATGGCCGACTTACCATTTATTTTTGTTTTGATGCCTATCTTGATGCCTATTTTGTTTTTGATGCCTAACTGATGGCCGAATTACCATTTATATTGCCTTTTATATTGACGTTTCTATTGACATCTTCTTATAGGGATCATGTGTTCACTCGGCGCTCTAACCTTGACACGTTGTCATAATTTAGATATGTTCGCCTATTGGCAATCTTATACCATTTCTCTCTGACATTAATATATGTTTCTTGATAGTTGATAGTTGTTATCTAACATTGGTTACTTTCATACCATTAATTGCTCTTTCGCGGCTGTCCGTGCAACTGAACTGCTGTTTTCGTTCCTGCATAAAATGCTACAAAATGTCTCCTGTCTGTTCTCGGTCCATGGTTTCCTAGCTGTCTTCCTATGTGTTCTCCGTTACTGGCGTTTGTTTAATCTTTTCGTTCATGGAAAAGGGGAGGGGGCGTGCTCGACATGAGTCCGACGCCTAGGACGTGGCCATGAATGATACAACTGCCTACCATTCCTCATGTCTAAATGGGTGCCTTTTTTCTTTTCTCAGTGCCCTGGGGAGCTGGTGGAGGAATCTTTGAACAGCTGCCAGTAAACAATCTCTTCCGAAAATTACCGCCATATAATTGTACAATCAACTTACCTTCTGGGAAAGTCGATTGAAATTATATATAGGTAATTGGAGGAAGAGATTGTTACACTCCCACCCGTGAAGTCTGGTTGGGGGACTTCACCACCCTACCCATGCCTCCACCAGCATGTCTTCGAACTTCAATGGCGTCATGAAGGAGGGTGGGAGTGGAGGACCGGGGGGCCACAGAAGAACCAACATAACCACGCGAAAAACTTTAGTTTTCAGTTTTTCTTTGAAAAAATTCCGAACTTCCGCACTAGGAGCGCTGCTGCCAGTAAACAATCTCTTCCTCCAATTACCTATATATAATTTCAATCGACTTTCCCAGAAGGTAAGTTGATTGTACAATTATATGCAATATTATGATCATGATTTTTTTAAAAATGAAGCTGGTGTATTTTTTCTTGTTTTAACACCATTGTAGATGTTCCTAATAATGACATTCACCACTTGGTGATCTTTGTATAATGAGCTTAATCAAGCGTTTATTCTGTTTTTTGAATGTGCGCCAATCAAGCACGTATTCTGTTTTGGTTTATTATTCTGTGAATAATACACCTACCTATCTATTCGCTCAGCAAAAAAAAAAATTTGAATACCCCCTCAACATTTTTTTCTTTCACGCTTCAAGGTGTGTATATTCCAAAAACGCAATGTGCATCCACTGTACACCGTTCACAGTCTTATCCATACCTGCCTTTATTTTCGGTCTAAAAAATTCGTTCTTTCGCATACAGCTCCATTTGGGCCCTAGATGAGTCCCGAAACTTTGCAGCCTGATCGGAATATACCCAAGGGTGTTATGGGTAAAAAATGGGTGTAAAAATAGGTTGTTTTCGTGTTTTAGTAACATGAGCATGTGAGGTATAGTTTTCCGTGTTCTTTTAAGGCGAAAAGACTAAATATGGAGTCGATTTTGACTAACGGGCGAAGAACTGAGGTTCTAAAAAAGTTTCAGCCTTACATTTACCTTAAATTTACAGTAATCGGTGTCTTGCAATCGAAACCTTGGCTCCTGACACTGGCAGGCCCTGGAGCCTAGTGTTGCCATGGCAATTGATAAAAGTGGCCTGTCCGCACATGCTCAGTCAAGTAAAAATGTAGTGCGCCATGCGCACTTTGGGCCCTGTCGCCAGAATTTGACTTCCTCCCAAATATCGTTCCTGTTCACAATCTAGTCGATCCCTTCGATTCAACCTGTCATCTCGATACGAAATGCTTATGTCTCTCGATTTGTTTTTGTTGTACACTGATCTCGTAGATCACATTCGGTTTCTCTGTTGAGTATATGTTGTCAGTTTTTCATTTTTTGCGTCAAATTTTGTGCACTTGCATTCGGTCCGGTTCTGATGACAGATTTGTATTTGAGGTACCTATGTGCGTTTTGTCCTGTTTGCTGTGGTCTTGTGGATTGATCCAGCCTCGTAACACACACATTAGTACCCAGCTTCTAGTCAATAGCTTCTCCATTCAAGTAGCATTTCGTTGTATTTTACGAGTAGTAGTGTACCACATGAATTCGGTGGCTAATGTACAGTCGAAACGTTCGACATTTTCATACGATGATAGTGTTGATTAAAAGTTTAGTAAGAGCTTTGCTGAATATCAACCAGTAAATAAAGGGATGGGTGACGACGTTGCCTTGAGGTATTTTGTGGAAAAACCTGTTGGTTTTGTGTTCTGGTTTAGTGCCCCACCGTTTTCACAGCCCACACACGGCTACTGACCTCAAGTTCTGGTCACCGGAAACTTCACTTTATCAAATGATTTTGGCATCTAAACAGACTCAATGTCGTCTTTCACTCATTTGCTTCTCCGTGACAGACACTATAATGGATGTGAAGGTTAAAATAGGCTCCTCAGCACCAGTTGGCAAGAGTAGCTGTTATCAGTCAAAATAATCCTGTCATAATAATAATAATTTCTCAGTGAAACTTAGCAATTTTTAGACATAAAAACGCTGCAAAGTCCTTGTCACATGGGTTTATTATTCTATTGGACATACCTACAGAGATGTTGGCTGCTCATTTATTGTTTCATTCATGCGTAATAATCGAACTAGCTATTTCTGATGGTTTCCATTAAGTTTGGCCCCTAAAACACAAATTAGGTACGCTTCTTTTTTTTTTCTTTTTTTCGAATTATGTTTGATCATTGGTAGTGCCATCCACGTGTTGACACTTTTCCTAGTGTTATTCTACAAATTGATAGTGATTTCAGGCGATTTCGCAGGTTTTTGACTCATAAAAAAACAATTTTGGGAGCTGAACATCTGGTACACCTCAATTTTCAACTCCTTGGTCAAAATCGACTTCATATTCGGTCTTTTCGTCCCCCAAAACATAAAAAACGATACCTCAAAAGCTCATTTTACTAACATATTACTAAAACACAAAAAGTACCTATTTTTATACACATTTTCACTCATAACACCCCTGGGTATATTCCGATCGGGCCGAAAAGTTTCGGGACACAACTAGGGCCCAAATGGAGCATTTGTGCGAAAGAAAGACTTTTTTAAACCAAAAATGAAGCCGGTACACGTGATACGGCGTACGGTGGACGGCGGACGGACACTGCATTTTTGGAATCTATGCACCTTGAAACGTAAAAGAACAAATTTTGAGGGGGTGTTAAAAAAATTTTTTGCTGAGCGAATACATAGGTGTATTATTCACAGAATAATAAACCAAAAGTGGGTCGTTTCAAGTTGTGGGTCCCAAATGAAAAAAAAAAAAGATATAAAATCTCTAAAAGTGGCAGATAATGGTGGCTTGAGACATGCAATGACTATTTCAATAACCACCAAACATTTTTTCTAAAAAAAAAAAGTTGGTGAAAGGTTGCTAAAAATAGCCACAAGCTATCAACTTAGGAAACTCGCTCATAAGGTCATGTAGTACGACTGGAACTTTTAATCTCAATGTGATTGCTAACGAAATTTTTAGTCATACAATGTTACAATATAAACTCGAAAAACATTAACTAACTTCATTACAGATTGGAGATAGTGAACCAATCAGATCACAACCACATGGTTGGCAGCCTTCACCTGTAGCTATCAGTTTTGTCCCAGGCTCACAAGTGTCACACTGCCTCCCTATTACGTTGGCTTTACAAGGGCATTCACCAGTGATACCATTGCATTCGCCCTTTTCTTTGTCGTGTCCCAATGGATCGCACATGCAATCTGGAAAGTTGGAATTCACAACGTATAATGATGAAAATTCTGCATCAATTGCATGACTTTAGGAAAATTATTATTCAAAATATTTCGATTCCCATTCAACCCCACAACTTTTTTGAACAAGGAAAACTTCAAAGTGCCCACAAATGAACTAACCCCAGAGTGGGTATTGGTTTTGAAGGCATCATGACAAAAATATGCCAAACAGACTCATAAATTAATTCATCTGTTTATTCATCCAAGTATTTATTTTATTATCCTTTTTGGGGGGGGGGGTTTGGGGGGGGGGGGGTTTGGGGGGGGTTTGGGGGGGGTTTGGGGGGGGGGTGGGGGGGGACCTTCCCTATAAGGGGCAGCCAGGGTGGGGAGTCATCATTAAACTTTTAGCATGGAACATGCACGCTATGAAGAATTTGTTGTTTACACATGAAAATGAATGCGAATCTGAAACCTTTAAACTACAGAATTTATCAATAAAACAGTCACAATCAAATGGAAGGGGATACGATGTATATAAAACCCACCAGTACAGTTGTGCTGCAGCGCATCTCCATAAAAACCTGGGCGACATTGCTCACAGTGGAAACCAGTTGTGTCATACAGACAAAGAAGGCACTTCCCAGTTTGAGTATCGCAAGCTCCTTCTTTAGACGTATCAACATTGCCACTGCAGTTACATCGTTGACAGCTGCCTCCAGGCTTATCAGGACTTCCAAAGAAATTGCTGTCACACTTGTCACACCGCACGCCTGGTATAAATGAAAGGACAGTTGAAATGGGATTAGAGCAAATCATGTCATTTCAACCATAAGTTCTGTAGATCAGGAGGTGCTCAAACGTGTACACATGTACAACATAATGAACTTTGGCTCCACGATTTAAAAAAGTTGCAGAAAAGGTCAGCATTACAAAAATTAGGATGAGTTAAGAGAAGAGCAAATGATTTGGGGAAAAATCAATATAAATAAGGTTTTTTCCCCATGATTTATTTATTGCAACTAAACATATTACAATATACATTTTCACCTAGCAATATTTCATTTCAGAATAAGTTAATCTCACTGCAAGGTAAATTTACAGCAAAACCTAGCCCATATTCGTAGCGGGATCAGTAGGTAACACTGGGTTACACTTGCACACCAAAATTAAGTCCAATAGTTTGTTTCACTTGAGGCGCCGAAGTTCTCCTTCGTTGTCCAAAACGTTGAGCATCTCCAGGTTCTCATGTTTGTGGAGGCGACATTCGTGCTTCCATGCGTACATGACAATAGTTTCATTGACTGTCCCTAACCTCAAATCTCGATGAACCGCATTTGAAATGTTCCAAGGGGCGCCGACTATACTTCGCAGTATTTTATTTTGAAAGGTTTGGACTTCTTGCCACAGCACCAGAGTAGGTCCAGGTAGGGCGAATAATCTGCTTATATATAAGCAGTTTGCTGTGAAGTGAATGATGATAATTCTTCCCCATCAACCAATGCATCCTTCTGAACTTGATTTTCAATTCCTGCTTCTTCTTTTCGATGTGGTTTTTCCTACTTAGTTTGGAGTCGAGGGTCATCCCCAAGTATTTTACTGTACTGGCATTCAGTATTTTATTTGAGTTGATCTCAACTAATAAGGCAGAGATTTTTCTGTTAGTGAAGTCGATGTGTACTGATTTTTATTACATCAGCTTCATTTTCCACATCTTAATCCACTTGGCAGCCTTGTCTGTGACTTGCGAGTTGCAATTTCTGTCATCTCCAACAGAGAGGATGACCGTATCATCTGCAAATGTAGCAACAATTTTATCTTCTTGCTGTGGTAGGTCCCGTGTCACAACAGGTAAAGTACAGGACCTAGAACACTTCCTTGCGGGACCCCTGCCTTTACAGGCTTCAAGCCAGAGTAATGTTCTGAAATGTCTGTCAAGGTAGGATTTTAGAATTAGATAATACTGTCTTGGAAGATCCCTGTGCAGATTATAATCTATTTACTTGTGCCAAACCTTGTCGAGGGCCTGAGCCACGTCCAAGAAAATGCTAGCACATTTTTTTATTTACCTTCTAAAGCCTTTTCTATAATGTTAGTGATTCGGTGGATTTGATCTACCGTAGAGTGTTGTTTTCTGAATCCAAATTGGTGATCCACATTCAAATTTCTATCTTCTATTACTAGTTTAAGCCGTTTAAGCAGAAACTCCTCAAATAGTTCAGACATGACAGGGAGGACCGATATCCCGTCTTCTCATTTAGTGACTTTCCTGTTTTGGAAATCATTATGACCTCCGCAACTTTCCACTGGGATAGTACGTTTCAACCTGTGCGTATCATCGATAATACAAAGTACTTTCAGCAAGGCCTTTTCAGGGAGCTCTTTCACGATGTGGCCTGTTATCAAGTCACAGCTGGGCATCTTTTTTGCAATTATGTTACACTTTATTTCATCCTTCAGTACTTTCAATGTAGCCGGTAGAATTTCACGTTCTACTTTTTCTTTCTGAGATGTATTTTTTAATGGCTGTTGTCTGATTTGGTAACGGCTGGAAGGTTTCATAGAGATGGCCTGCAAAAATTTGTGCTTTATCTTGGTTGCTTCTGGCCCAAGTCCCATCATCTTTTTTGATTGGAGGTGAGGGACCTTTTGGTCTTTTCATGTTTTCGGTTACCTTGTAGAGCGAATACTCAGTGTCTTTCTCAGCTGTTAGATTACTCAAGATATGTTCGATTGATTTGATTTCCATGGTTCTTAACAGATATTTAAGTTTATTAACGCATATGTTAAGAATGGTTTTGTTTTCAAGCGTTCTATTATTTTTCCATTTTCTCCTTGCTTTTCGTTTTGAATTCAACATATTCCTTACTTCTAGCTGATACGACTTTAAATTATTATCACAATAATTGATGTTGTTTTGGCTTGCTGGGGTACTTTGCCAGGCTGCATGTTATATATTATTTAAAAACAGGTCAAGTTCGTATTCTAGTTGTTGAGGGGTTTTCAGAGGAACTTTCAGATTAATTGATGTTTCCAGTTCCCGCAGAAAACAAGACCATCAAGTTTTTTAATGGATAAGCTTGGAGAATTTTATTTTAGAATCAATTTTTCGCTGATTTTTACAATAACAGGGGAGTGATCAGAGCATAGGTCATCACTATCATCTACATGTATGTATCCACTTGGGATACTGCTGCTTATAAAGAAGTCTATTAGACCAGGGATTTTACTAGCATCCGTGGGCCAGTATGTAGGCCTTCCGGTTGAGAGGAAATCGTACTTGAATGAAGTTGCTGCTTCATACAGTTCATTACCTTTTGTCATGGTTAATCTTGAGCCCCAATAGGTATTTTTGCCGTTGTAGTCTCCTCCGTCTATGAAGATGTTTCCTAGTGATTTAGGAAGACCTTTGTAGTCATCTTTCGCCAAGGCATACCATGGGGGGGGGGGGGGGGGGGGACAATATATTGCAGCTATTCTGAAGCATTTACTTTTGAGTTGCACATTCAGAGGAGGTTACCTGCATTTTTTTCTCTTAAATTTTTGGTTCTTCGTGGTGCACGATGTTCTCTTTAACCAGGATAACCGAGCCTCCTCTAGCTTTATTGCTTGGGTTCTTATTCTGACTTATGAAGCCCTAGTAAAACGTGTCTCAGAAACTAGTAGGATGTCTACCTTGTGAGAAGGGAGGAATAGTTCATCTTCCTTGGAGTGATTTGATAACCCATTTGCATTCCATCTTGCTATTCCAAGTGTTGGTTCCATCATACTAATCCATAAGTTGTCAGACATTTTTCTAGCTTGGCTATTGTTTCAAATAACAGCTTATTGGTATAATTTTGTTCGTTTGATCTCTCCAGTATCTGTGCAAACAGTTTTTCTGCACTCCACACCTTTACCTCATTTTTAGGTTGATTATTTGAAACTACCCTGGCATACGAAACCTTTGGCATAGTTGCACCTGTCGTGGTTGAAGTAAGCGACTTCCGCCTAGTGACACTCCTCCAGATAGAAACATCTCGTTTACTCTGTCCTTTCACTTGGGATTTATTGGCATTATTTCCCATTCTTTGTAGCTCTTAGCTACTGCGCATCCTCGATAATTTGCAGGATTCCCCTTACAGTTAACGGATTTGGGACCATATGCCTTGTTCAGAGTACATTAAGATGTCTTATGTTGTCCACCACAAACATGCCGGTTCCTTCCCACAGTAGGACTGTGTGTGTAGATATTACTGACATTTTTTGCATTTGGAGGATTTCTTCACCGGCTCAATTTTCACAGTAATGTTGAGAATTGCCTTTATGCTATGGATTTTGTTTATATCCTCGTTTTTATCGGAGGTTAACAAGTAGAAAGGAAGAGGTTTTTGAATGGTATCTGTCATGGTATCCTCCCAGAACCACTCCTTGTAAACCTGCAAATATTAGATCTTGCAAATAATCTCGCAGAAGTGGGGACGAAAGACGCAGGAGCACCGAGGAACCCAGTAGGGTTCCCCACCATCCTCCACTAGCTGAAGGATGGAGGGAGACAGCCCTCAAGGGCTATAAAAACTCGACTCCTTCGCCTTTCTAGCCTTTCTACGCTCTCCTCTAGTCGCTGACTACTCTCTCTCACCTTGCTCCTCCTCTCTCCTTAAAAACCTAAAAGGTCCCGTCGCAGTGGTGACATCTGGTAGTGTGGAACCTTTATCACTGACATCTGCTAGTGTGGAACCCGCCGGGCACATGCATCCAAAAAGATCCCGTCGACGTGGTGACATCTGACAGTGTGGAACCTTTACCGGTGACATCTGTTAGTGTGGAACCCTCCGGGCACAACCTCATGCCGCCCAAAAATTATCGCTATACCTATTCACTACAGTATCCATTTCCCCTCTCTCGTTTTTCTGTTTTTCTTTCTTAAGGATGTTGGTCTCATCTAGGATGTTACGACCTTGTTTTTTAAGTTCTTCAATAATTTCGCTTCTCACATGTTGCATGTAGGCCTCTACCATGCCCTTGAATGGCCTATCCCCTTTATCTTGGTATGTGTACCACTGTTTCGTTCTCTGTGCGTAATTTTTCTGTATCTCTCAATTCAACGTTTATTTTCCAAACGACTGTTGAGAAGTGACTTTAAATTGTGCTCTGGGGATATTCTCAATTACATCTTTAAGGGCCGAATAGCTCTGTAGACCCGCGATATTTATGGGAGGTGGAGGGGAGCCCTTTCTAGGCTTAATTTCTTCTACCTTGGTCACGTCCTTGCCAATCTTAGTCATGCTAGACGGCCATGCTACCTCCAGGGAGGACCTAGCTTTATGTTTTTTGCGGGCCCTTTCCAGGATCCATTCGGTTTCTCTTTCGATATCTTCTTCCTCCGTACTATAGGAGCCAGGGACCTGGGGTTGAGTCGAGTTTGATGTCCCTTGTCTGTACTCCAGTATCTTTAGGGTTCCATTTAATGTTTTCAAATGTTTTTAAATGGAATTTAAAAATGTTTTTAAATGTTCATTGGCGTGACTGAGGTATTTGCATGAAGAAGCTACTACATCGTACACTTGACTGAATGCAGCACTTACATGAGGGACCACATTCTGTAACACCCCTGTAACCTCAGGGTGCTGCAACAACCCCTGGCTGCCTTGCCCTGGCTATATCGATCTTAATCGCCGTTCTCCAGGTCACTCATTTCACTGTGTAAGCATTCCCGACCGCGGTACGAATTGATACATGTTTATATCTTTTTTGCGAGAGTACATACGCTCTGATGTTGTGTCTCTTCGAGTTCTCGAATAAAACTGATAAATAAGGTAAAAATAGTTTTAAAAAATGTGCTGTCGCACAACATGAGCAAATCCTCAAATTATCGTACTTGAATCACCCTCAATCTATGTAACTAGGTACTTTAATAATTGAAATTACACACTTTGAGCCAGCAAAAACACAAGTAAAACATTCACTTTTGTCTGTGTTTATGTGATGATGCTCAGAAGTTGAGCAAAAAGTTTTGTACAGAATAAATAGGTGGTAAGCTATAAAGGTTTATTTATTTTTTGTTTATTCCACATAGAAATTCGATGAATTGATAAACAAGTAAAAATACATTTCTGTCTGCTCAAATAGTTATCAATATCAATAACAAACTGTTCAGTGTACTGTTTTACAATTTCCCTCCTTCATTAAAGGAAACTTTTATCACTACTATTACATTTTTCTTTGTAATACGTAAGTCAACTTGGATAATAAAACTGTACAACATACCTGCATACCCCTCATTGCAAACACATCTAACATCGTCATTTTGCAATATGCATTCTGAAGCAAAGGAGTGACCAGATTCGTTTGTGTCAGGGCATTTACAAGGTCGACAATTCAGGCCAACAATAGGGTCTCCATAATATCCAATGTCACACCTAAACCGACAACACTTTTCACAGGAAAACAATGATTTTTGGACACACAACAAAATAATTATACACGAGGTCAAAGATAAAACTATCTATGTCACAAGTTGGTCTGCCAGCTGTAAAGAAACCCAATTTTGACTATTATTATTATTGTTCAACTGCTAGGGCGTTGCATCCATAAGGCCTCTTGGGCGACTGCCCCGGCAAAAACACTTAGGAGCAGAACAAATAATAATAATCCACCCATGTGCTCAGTTGGCATTTGAATTTCCCTCCGTACGCTGTACCTAGTTTTTTTTTTTTCTCACAAAGTTTAACAGCGACCCTCTAGATTTCTCTGGCTCTATATTCTAATAGAGCATCTATGATGGTTCTTTCATGCCAGCTCCGTAGACCAAGCATGTTATCGGAATATAGCAACAGTAACCGAAATCAAAACCTAGGCTCCAGAAACTGGCAGGCCCTGGAAGCTAGTGTTCCCATGGCAACTGAGAAGTGGCCCGTCCACGCATGCTGTCAAGTAAAAATATAGTTCGCCACACCCACTTTGGGCCCTGTCCCCAGAATCTGATTTCCACCCAAAAATCGTTCCCGTTCACAAGCGATTCGATCCCTTTGATTCAACTAGTCATTTCGACAGGAGACGCATAGGTCTTTCTATTTTATTTTATTTCTTTTTTTTTGCTGTCGTCGTCTCGCGATCTTGTGGATCACATTCAGTTTTCCATTTTCTGCGTTAAATTTTGTGTGTTTGCGTTCGGTCCGGTTCCGATGACAGATTTATATTTGTGGTACCCAAGCGCGTTTTGTTCAGTTTGCTGTCTTCCGAACTGATTGGCCCAGGAACACACATATGAGTACCCAGCTTCTAGTTATTAGCTTCTCCATTTAAGTAGAAATGGGACTATATACTTTTGTACCACATGAATTCGGTCGAAAGTTTCGACGTTTTCTAACGACGATAGAGTGTTGATTAAAAGACAGCCTTTGCTGAATATCACTCAATCAGTAAACAGAGAGAAGGGTGATACTGCCTTGAGGCATTTTGTAGAAAAATCTGTTGGTTTTGTGTTTTGGTTTGGTGGCCCCCCGATTTCTACTGACTGCTAAGTATAGGGCTTACTATTTTCACCTCAAGTCGGCCTTCAAGAACTACCTTTAAGCTGCTCCCCTCCCCCAAGCCCACTACTTTCATATTATATTCTTGGATTAAAAAAACACAACACAGGGCTGTAAGCTTGCAACAAGAAGTGGTTAGTAAAATTTACAGGAGATTCTCTGTTAATTTATCTTTACAGAAATAAAGCGTAATCCTCATAATATTATACCCACTGATGAATCCAAGCAAACCTTTTTGACAAATTACCTGATAAATTATTCAGATCTGACGATTCTTTGCATCCCCCACGATCGACACCCCCCCCCCCCCCCTGGGTGTAACACCTCCGGAGTTGAGTTCGACTAGGGAATCAACATCATCCTCAAATCAAGTTCTAACCAACAAAAAATGGCTGTTTCCAAATTTTGCAAAAAAGTTTAAATTTTAAATTATTACCCCGGATACTTTTACCTTTTTCCGAGAGTTACAGCTGAGTACAATAAAACCTCGTTTATCTAGTGCTCGTTGATCCTGATCAGTTTTGAGGAGATTTTTTAATTAAATGCTTTTAATCTAGAAAATAACTATCAACTATGATAGCAAGAACGTAGCAATATGTAGGCCAAATATTCGCTTTTTAATTTGATTCAATGCACAGTTCCTGCACAGATTGTACAATCAATTATTTTAATAAAATGCGTTTTATTTTTTTAAGTTTAAGAAAGCTTTACCAGAGTGTAACAGGGCGTATACGTAGACTAACTCACCATAAAACATAGTTTTTTATCGCAATAAACGGTACCGCTGCTTACTTAAGGATTTTGTTTTGCTTATTACCCATATTATCCAGATTACCTTTGGTACTAGTTAGTCCGAATAAACCAGAATGTACAGTATTGCCAAGACAACTGAATAGGTGGCATTGATTGTAATGAAGGCATTATTTTGGGCATGTCCCCCCCCCCCCCCCCCCCCCTCCCACCTAGTGACCACTAGTGCTTAACTGAACTTCACCGTAACATCAGCTGTAAACTGCCTGTAGTTCATAAAAATGGCTCAGAATTTTACAAAAACAATATAAAAATGAATTCGTCCCCATAAACTGTGAGGGTTCATTAGCAGGTAAACTAATTGCAGTGTGCATATTTATGCACTCATCTGCATCTGTGTCTAATGAACATGTCTAATGAATGAATTTTATTGCTATGGAGTAACAGCAGTGATAACCCTTACTTGTCACACGAGTATCCAGTTGTGTGGTCTCTGCAGTCTGTACATTCTCCTGTTTTGCTATCACAGGTGTCAGCATAACCGTGGCACTGACAGAGTCGACAGTTAGGAAATCCCCATGATCCTGGTTGACACTGATCACAAGTTCTACCATATACTCCAGAGTTACAACGGCACTGGCCAGTACTGGCATCGCATATATTATCAATTGCTCCGATACTATTACAATCACAATCTGGAACAGAAGAGAAGTATACAAAACAATGAATGATAATAATAACAAATAAATTACAATGAATAACACAGGAATAAAATAATACCTACAGCCTACCAATTTACAAACATATAAATATATTTTGGAAGTGGAGAAATGACCAAGCTGGTCTTTAGGATGAGATTAAGAGATTATATCATACTAGTGGGTCGGCTGACTAGTAACCTTACGCATCTTCAGTAAAACAAATACAACATGTACCATCTACCCCTAATTAGCTGTTTTTGGTTTATTATTCTGTGAATAATACACCTATGTATTTGCTCAGCAAAAAATGTTTATAACACCCCCTCAAAATTTTTTCTTTTACGTTTCAAGGTGCGCAGATTCAGAAAACGTAATGTCCGTCTGCCGTACGCCGTATCATGCATACGGGCTTCATTTTCGGTCTCCCGAAACTTTGCAGCCCGATCGGAATATACCAAGGGGTGTTATGAGTAAAAATGGGTATAAAAATAGGTATTTTTTGTGTTTCAGTAACATGAGCTTTTGAGGTACCGTTTTCCATGTTTTTTTGTGACAAAAAGACCGAATATGAGGTCGATTTTGACCACAGAGTGGAAAATTGAGGTTCTAACGAAGGTTAAGCTTCCAAAATTCATTTTTTTTATGAGTCAAAAACCTGGGAAATTGTCTGAAATCACCATCAATTTGTATAACAACACTAGAAAAAGTGTCAACAGGTGAATCAAGACAATTAAATGGCACTACCAATGATCAAAGATAATTCGAAAAAAGGAGCGTAATTTGTGTTTTGGGGGGGGCCAAATTTGGTGGAAACCATCAGAAATAGCTATTAAAATAATTGCACATGAAAGAAACAATAAATGAACAGCCAACATTTCTGTAGGCGTCATACTACCAAAACTTTACAGCAATTTATGACAGTTCTATGAGTATACCCTGAAATCGTTATGCTGTAGGACCCATTATTACAGTGTTTTAGCTTTTGCGGTGTCACTCTCGGCGCCACGGCGCCTCTTCCTGACGTCGTTGAGAAACCAAAAATTATACAACAAACTCTCAAGGCCCAAACGAGTCTAAAAAATTGCAAGTCAAAATACCTAAAATGACCTGTAGCACGCACGGTGTACTGCAGGCTATTTTTTTAAACGTTTTATGGTTAAATATTTATAAATCACTCAGTGAAGTTCGGCAAATTACAAGGAATGACCAAGCTAGTCTTTGGGATGAGCTTATATGTAATCTCATCCCAAAGACTAGCTTGGTCATTTCCCCACTTCAGAAATATAATACTGGACTAGTCACAATATATTAATATACCTGCCTATAATATTCCATTACACAACCATTTCAAAATAATGATTCATTTCTTTTTGAATACTTTTATCTGGTAAGAATATGAATATAGAGTAGCTGGAGCCTGGAACAGATGGGTCAGAGGGTTTAGATGATCGTCAAATACGCTCCTGTATAACGTGCATCCTCTATCTTCAAATCAGATCAAAGAACTTCTTCACTGTTTCACAGATCCTTGCTGGTCGTTTATTTTCCACTACATGAGCACAGGAAATTTTCATAAGCATTTGGTCTTTGCACACACAGCACCCGAACAAAAAAATGTGTGACAAATTTATGACCAAATACCCTTTGGAAAAATTTATGACAAAAACCCTTTATTACCAGTAGAAAGTAATCAAATAGCAAGAAATCAACTAACATTTTTATTTACAAAGCACCTGCTATTTTTGTCAGAAGCCTCAAGAAAAGTCAGTGAAAAATTTGTTATGCCCTAGTCATAGGTTCCCAGTTAGGGTTACTTTGGTACCCTCATATATTCAATTCTGAGAATTTCACAATTCTTGGTTTCTGACAAATATGAATACATACTAACTCAATTCAAGATGAAGAAATTACGCAGTTTAGACACAGTTGTTAACCGCTGTTGAAAGTGTAATAGGTACTTATGAAATTGTTGTTGCTACCCACGTGGGTCAGTGCAGTCAACTGATTTTGACTGATTAATTCATCAAGTGAACAGGTAGTTTATTATGGAGTTTATTTTGAAATATTAATCATATCACTCACCAATGCACCCATCAGGAAATTCAAACCCGTAGGTACCTTCAGCACACTTGTCACACGTACGCCCAACTACTCGTTTTCGACATTCACATTTTCCACCAGTATGATCACAAAATTGGCTGAGAGAACCAGTTGGATTACATCTGCACTCTGAAAAATAGCTTACACGCTACATTATCATAATGGAGATAAACATTTTAATGAACCAGAATTGGTAAGTGGGTCATTCTCAAATAAAATGGCAATGTATTATTCTGGTAAACTCCAACATCTTTGAAAAAATAAGTCACCTAATCGTGTTCTGTGGTACTGTAGGATGTTACAGCGTTACTTGAAACAATTACCTGAGTGGGTTCATCAAACTGCAGCCTCTCTGATTTCTAACTGAATTTTGAGTAAAACAAGCTTATTTAGGGACGCGGGAGCGTCCTGCTACCAAGAAAACGTTAAAACTCGAAAGAGACGAAGAACAATGTCTGCACGAAGAACCCCCCTCCCCTCCCCTTCGCGAAAATCGGCCCCCCGGAGGGTCTCCGGTGTTGATTTTTCGTACCTAATTTCAACCCTCGGGACCGTCAGGTGCCAGAGTTATGGACGTTTGAAAAGCGCTATTTTTCAAGTTTTTCTACTTGTTGTTCTTGTTCTCAGATAGGGCTACAGCCTCGCAGACATAGAGGATCGAGCTGAAATTTGCATACACATTCATTATGCTCCAAGAAAGTGACCCCCCCCCCTCCATTTACGTCCAATTGGGGGGGGGGGGGGGTTATAAGTGCTTAAGAACGCTGCAAATTATGGTAAACCATCCCCCCACCCCCACCCACACACAGACAAAAAGCACCTGCCAAACAGCGATGAAAGAAATTTCCAGGTTTGGGGGGAGGAACAGGATTCTATATACACACCTCCAACAGAGAGGTAAGGAACATGTGTCTATATGCACATCCAAGAGCTACTTTGGCGGGCAAAATGGATATTAATCCTTTTAGCGGCTAAGGTTTTCTTGGCGGGTACATTTTTACAAAAGGAATGTTTCTGGGGTGTTAAAAGTTTAATGTACGTTGAAGGGCTTGTATTTGGGTGCGACCAATTTTTTAAGTCAGGTTCCTGTGAGGAACTTTCACTTGGCTCTGATTAATTGATTGGCAAGAGATGGACAATTGTAATCAACCTGATGTTTCAATAAAAATACGTTTTATATAAAAATTTAACATACGTTACCCTGAACAAAGTTTTACTTCATTACTGGTTTAATGGAAAACAGTTTTGTGTATCGAAAATGCTGAAAAGCTGTCGTCCAAGAGCCTTTCACTAAATCGCCTCTAAGCAAACAAAAAATGTGTATTTTTCAAAATAAGGGTTCGTATTATAGTTACGCGTTAAACATGTAATAACCTATCATGAGTTAACCAATGATGTAGGGGAACAAATTGAAAAATTGCTGTATAATTCACTCCCCAACGGAAATTCCCGTATATTTACCACAAGCTAGACACCATGAATTTTGAATATTTTTGCCTAGAACTATCATAATCCTTGGAAATGTTATCTTGCCAATACTAAATAGGTATCATTTTAGTTAATATACCTAGTGTAATTCAACAGCATAAAGCTCTGTAAAAAATAACAATTTTCACGATTTTTGTGGAAGTTGAACATGTTCAACTGAGCTCAGGACAGTACATACATAACGTAGGTACGTCAAAATGTTCAAGAATTATTTATTCCACAAAATTGATCAAACAGCAGCAACCATAGAGGTTCTAGGCCCAACATCCAACCTAAGTCAATGAGCCTCAAAACATGCCACCAGAAGAAGTATTTAAAGTAGGTTTTTTTTACAGCGTTTCAAAGTGCCGTTTTATTTGAGAATGACCTACGTAAATTGATGTAATAAAAGAACCCACTAAAGTAGCCTTGAGTTGTCAGCTGAATTGCGAGAAAAGAATGACAAACTATGAAAAATCACAAATATATGTGCCAAATAATTTCAGCCAAATGGTGTGACAGATTATCTCACTACCAGTGGGAAGCGTAACATATCAACATGTTGACAAGCAAACTCACCCTCAGCTCCTTCATTGACATGAACTGATACAATGTAATGATAATGTTTACATCTTTCTGGTATAGCTATCTTTCTTGGAGTAAAAAATATCTCTTTACAATCCAGTGAATCTTCATTTATTCCTTCTGGAGCCATTTTCAACAACTCACTTGGAATGAGAGGTATCAGAACTATCTAAAAGTGAGAATAAAAAATGTAATATCATATAAATTCACTGAAAATTAGTTACTGTAGTGAAATGTTAATTTTGATCAACATCTTGGTAAGAATTAACCTTTTTCTATCATAGTGCACGTGTCACATGCAGCCTGACTGCAGCTAACCTGGTCGTCAGTCACTGCGCGTACTGAACGCTTCCGGTCATAGTGCATGTGTCACACTCAGCCACTTCAATCTTCACCATTTTCTTTCTATGCATCCAATAACTATTTATTGAACATTTTCCCCATACACTATGTACCTACTGTATTTAATTTAACAACGTAAATGTGAAAAATTAACCACACCAATTTTTGAAAACACTTTAAAAATTAGCGTGGTTAAATTTTTTTCCCCTTCTTCAGTGCTGACAGTTAGGTAGGTATCTAGATGAGAAATTATCACCATATGAGATTTCCTATTTCGCCTTAGTACTATCATTGTTTTTGCATCTTAGGGATATTTCTTTCACTTCGTGATTTCATATCCGAGCATTCATATTCTTGAGTTTTTGTGGTTTTTTCTCCTTTTGTGAGCATTTCAAAAAGTCAAAACGGGTGTGGACTGAGGCCCATCTACCGGATGTTCTTCAAGATGAAGAAGGAACTGTAGAATTTCGATGTTTAGATTTGACAATAATATTGTTGGATAATATAATAATCTTGGATCTAGAGAAGTTATATATTATATAACTATATAATATATAACTTATACCAGCCCCTCCAGCCGCCAGTCCTTTCCTTACTTTATTATAAAAAATATAACTTCTCTAGATCCAAGATCAGTCGGAAAAATGCGTGAAAATTTTCTAAATTGGAACCACGAACAGTTGTTTTGAGATTATGCAACACTCCAAGATCCATCAAAATACAGAGACGACAAGGCTAACTCATCATGGCAAACAGTGATATATCCAGACTGGCTCATCGCTGCCTGCATGAGACACATGCATAGACCTCAAGAGGTTATTCCTAATTGAGTACATCACGACATTAAATAAGATGAGATCAAAAATGTGCATAACACAAAAACAAAATTTACTCCACGAGTACTCACTGAATCTATCAAAAATGATTGAGGATTGGCTTCAACTTGGTTGTAGTCAGATTTGAATGTAAGTACAACTTTGTACCTTTTCCCTTCTTCGAGACAAAGTGGTGTGTTTTCATAAGCTGTAGCATGGATGTTTCCTGAAAAAAGTGTTTTAAAATGTTCTATTAAATTAAGGGCCTTGAACTTCATTAGAAAAATCAGTGTGACAACATACACACAACAACATATGGAGTAACTTGAGTGCAAAAAAATGATCTTGCAAAAATCCCAGTTGTGACGGTAGTGGGACAGACTGTGTTTTGATGGAAATTCCCGACAGCAGACTGGAACCAGTTGATATGAGTTTTGCCATAAAGAAAGGATCAGCAAAATAAATGCAATAGATACCTGGCAGTAGTTGGTATCTGTATTCTTCTACGGGTAAAGAATTTGAACAAGCATCATCTGATCCGTCCAGTCGCTCAATTGTTGCTGTTGCTTCAACTGCTTCAAACTTGGGTACCTAGAAAATCGAATTAAGATACAAAAGACATTCCTTGTAGCTCCCCTTCGTGGAGTACCATTACAAGTTAATCCTACTGACTAAAAATTATTTAATTCCAACTTAACTTAAACCATTGCCAAGTAGAGCCATCTTCATCATTACTATGCGACTAAATTACTGTACAACATAAAGATCTGATGAAAAACAACTTCTGACATCAAATTCGTGAAGCACCTACTTTTATAATGGCTTTCTTAGTGTCTTTCTAACGACTCATTTTATGGGTGAAGGGTTAGGACATTTGTTTTGGCAGTAAACGTCATTTGAGACTATTGATGATTAATTGACGAGCATCAACTATCCAAAAAAACCTTTACGAGGTCTCATGAACAATTAGTGCACATGACACAATTGATTTCACGGTTGGGAACGTTCAGCAAAAGCACTACTGAGGTTTTCAATGAAACTTCACGTGAGATCATGGTGACGTGGTGAAGTAGTGAACTTCCTCCAGAAATTGAAACTATCAGGAT
Organism: Leptopterna dolabrata; assembly: GCA_954871275.1. Taxonomy (NCBI): domain Eukaryota; kingdom Metazoa; phylum Arthropoda; class Insecta; order Hemiptera; family Miridae; genus Leptopterna; species Leptopterna dolabrata. The sequence goes on along the minus strand of OX940974.1, from coordinate 5,651,210 downwards.
GAAAACGTGGGACACCGGCCAGTTCCAACAGACTATGTCAAAAAAACTATGGCTATTCGATCACTACTGACAGGTTCCTCATTGAAAGCTACTTATGCTTAAACGTAAGTACCTATTATCTTTCAAATATGCAAAGAGAATGAATAAAGAATTTACGACAAACCTTGTCATATCTTATGACCATTAAGTAATCCATAGACTTGGGAATGTCATCAATCAGGAATTCAAGTCGTGATGTATCATATAACCTCATATACCCTCTTCCTGTCCATGATGGGATTTCTTCTTCATTTCTTGGCCATTCTTGGATATCTACAATGCATGCCTGAAAATGTTTCCATACATCACGGAACGAAGGTACTAACCGTTGGATGTAATCACATAGTGCTACAATGAACCTAATGCATCACATATGCATATGACCTGTGACAGAGGGTGACAGTGGACCCTCGAGAGTCCCGTCTCTATACCAGCGATTATTATCACCAGTTAAGAAGGGATATCGATTAGGCTTCCCCAAGCGACCCCGTCTTCACTGGACCAAAAAACTACTCGAGAAAAGCCACACTGTCACAGACCACATATCCAAACAGCTGCACCAGACTATTCAAAATTATGCTCATTTGGCTAGGTACCAAAATGCGATTCTCAACAAACAAGAGTTTATCAATCTCATAATGCGGCACCATACATGCTGTGCTGTACACTCCGCTATTGTAACTACATAGATTCCCCCCCCCCCCCCGCCAATGCACTGTCACCTTATGAATAATGAGGGTTGAGAAATCAACCTATACCTCAGTAAAAGGGCTGACAGAAAACAGAAGTAAAGTACCTGCCTACATTGTTGAAAGCTCATTTTTAGTGGTACAAAGTTACCACCATCACTCATTTTTTAATGTTATTGAATCTACTTATTATCAATTCTACCAATCTACTATTTTACTGCAATATATTACCTACCTATTATCAACTTTAAAGAAGAAGAAGAAGAAAAAGCCTCAAGGTTTTATTCAATTTTTGTGCAAAAAATATTTTTGACGATGAAATAATTTTACATAGTAGTGCGGTTTTGTATAGTAGTGTAGTATATGACTGGCATATTCCATAAGTTTTCTGTGACTTTCAGCACTTTTTGTAAGAGCTAGTCTTCAAAATCATCTTTCCCCATGTCATTACGAATATTCTGGAGAAAATGGGTATTTTTAATAATACATCTTCTGGAAGGACACATGAACCATATACTCTGTATACAGGTAATTTGAAAAAATCCATGGATGGATAAGAATGCTCTAAAATGGATTTGCATAAACAGAATTCTGAAAGAATGAATGTAACAAATTCAAATAGCTTATTTCTTTTTGAAAATTGGCTACATGAAAGAACTAACCTACTAATGATAATAAAAATTAAAAATTAAAAATAAAAATTAGCAACAAATCGACCAGCTTACCCCTTCGCATTTTGCATCCTCAGCCTCATAGACCAAATCGAGGTCCTTGACAAAGAATCCCTGCTCAGGTTCGTTACAAGTTCGACCTCCGATGTTATCATAACACCTTTAAAAATATCAAATGATGATCACATACGCCTTCCACTAATATGGCAATGAAATAGAAAGTTGAATTTTCCAGTGTGCACCTACTTGCACTGTCCAGTGACCACATCACAGTTGTTATTGACTGATCCACCAAAATTACAACTGCATGGTTTGCATCCATTTGAATCTGCAGTCAGACCCCAATGCTCAGGAGCACACTGGTCGCAATCCTTTCCAACCACATTAGGTTTGCAGTAACAGGTACCACGGTCCTGGTCGCACATTTCAGATGTAGTTCCGTTTTGATTGCATGAGCATGCTATAAGATGAAACGAAATACAAATGTGACACAATTTACGTGATTAATGACGAGTCATTGTGAGTATATAGCGGATGCTCCTTTTAAAATTGTGGTGGTCTTTGAATGCCTATCAAAAGGCTGTTTAATAAGAATAGAGAGGCAATGTAATAAAAATGAAGCAATGAGCTACCTTGACATCCTTCAGGGCTTGAAGGATCCAAATTCCAGAAGCCAGGCAGACAATGATCACAGCGGTGCCCACCTACCTTACTTTTACAATGACATATGGGTTCAGTACCATTGCTGGGTGAGTCGCATTGCCCTCCATCCACAGTACCGTCACCATAACATTCGCATTCTGTAAAATAGACATTTATTACAAACCAATAAAACTTACATAACACTCTCTTTGCCACACATAAGAGGTCCTAGTAAGAACTGCCATTCAATTGGTATCTGATTCGTATAACTTCGAAGTTCTCAGAGAAAATACCAATGAGATGGCAAATAAATCAAGAACTTATATGTCGTAATTCAACATTAAAATTCAATAAAGAATCTCGGTCTTAAATGATTATTAGCCCATAGTATACCTTACCTATGCCCCGTTAGCTGTAGTGTACAAAAGCCCGGTAGTTAGAGATTCCATAGATCTGTATATTCGAATTTTACGAATGATTATCTCAACAACTTCGTGTGAGGATAACCTAGAGTTTCCAAGCACTTCTACTGATTTTTAGCTATGTACAACATTTGACGCAGAAAAAGGCGAATGATGGGGGGGGAGGGGGTTCTCTACGGCCTATAAGTATCTAATATAACCTTGAAAGCACACATGTATGCTAGTGGAATCAGTCTGGATTGCTATCTTCTCACACGAAAGGGTAAAACAGACCAACTTTACGTTTCCTTGAAAGTGACCTTTTTTGATCGACTCAATACCTACCTGATTTTCCAAATCGATATTTGATTGTGCTGAGTGAAAACAAGGGTCTAATCTGCCCATATATAAAAATGAAGAATGATGAAAAATGTCAAATGTGTTTTAAACATTTTTGAGTATCTTATTTAACCAGAAAAATCCGATAAATAAATTTAGAACTGACGATTTTCTTAACCTTGTTTTCAGGTGCGCGGACACAGGAGTGTTGGACGTTGAAGTAGGATCTCCACACTCACGTTTGCTCAAAATATATATTTCAGGAGTAATTATGGTTGAGAGCTTGTTTAAAATTTCTTTCTTGAACTAGGTGTATGTTAATTTCAGAAAACTGAAGCGTTATCTTATTACTTATTAGTTCTTTAAAGCTAGTTTCAGAGCGGTTTATAGGTTTAAATCTACAAGTTGACTCATTAATATAGTACCAATGTTAGGTCTAAGTCTAAACTAAATAAAGAATCGGGAATTATGACTCACTGAGACAAGTGTCTATGTCAGTAATGGGCTTAGTCGGGTCATGGTAAAATCCAGGAATGCAGAGTTCACAGTTGTTACCAGCTGTATTGTGTTCACAATCAATGCATTCACTTCCAGTTGTGCGACCGCTCTTCTCAAACAAGGTCTCATTAAAGAGGCATCTGGCAGCGTGGTCATTGCAATTGCATTCTGAAATGATACAATAATTGTTGAATTCCATTTAGCCTTACAAATAGATTTTATTCTTATTTTAACCTTGAACTTGGCTTAGTCACATAATCTTAGTCAGTAGTTTCACATAATATTCAATTGAAGGCTAAAGGCTGCAATCGCTGGTGAGCATATGAAAGCTACGTAGTACCTGCCTATCCAATGTATATGTGTGTTCAACACTCATCAAATTATAATTACAGTCAATTCATGGAGATTTTGATGAGATGCCCATGTCAATTGGTCCACCTGGATCAAAGGCAGTTCTATTCACAGCTCTTATTAAAAAGTATTCAAAACGTTTTAAGGCGTTGCCCCTCTACTCGCAAATATTATAAGCATGACAGCTGGTACAGAGTCGTGAACATGAAATTTTAACCTACCATAATTATCCAAACAACTACTAATACTAAACCGGCTCTATGGTCCTGTAAGGGTCAGGGCCTACTTGACGGTAGACCATTCCTTCCTGTCATGTGCTGGGATTCGCCACGTTCGCACTCCTAATCTTGTTAGGCCTTCCTCATCATCTAAGCTTCCCCAGTTAGGGGTACCCCATGACGTCTATTTATATTTTTGGATAAGCTTTGGATAAGGATAAGCTTTGCTGAATATCACTGCTATCAGAAAATAAGGGAATATCAGCAATATCAGTAAATAAGGGGTGTGTGTTGTTGCCTTGGGGTATTTTGTAGACATATCTGTTGGTTTTGTGTTCTGGTCTGGTGCCCCACCATTTTCAGACCCCACGCACCGCTACTAGTACATGCAACAACCCTCCGCGATGGCTATTGTAGTGGATCATCTGCCTTACGAGTACTTCTAGATAGCCCTGCAGCAATCACAGGTCGACATCGTTTTGTTATAATTTTGTGTTGAAGAAGGGGGATCTGAAGGGATGCAAATGGTGTGGTAGACAAATGGTTGGATATACCCAAAATGGTGTGGGTATATATGCACCTCCCGATCAAAGATAAGGACCATCAATCTGTAGAGTGGAGAGAGAGGAAAGAAAGAAAGTTATTGTTGTAGTGTGCCCCACCCTCGCCCCCTAATAACACAGAACAATATATAATTACAGAGGATTGACAAGTCTATAGCAACGGACCATATGGGTGCAGTCCATTCTTCCCGAGATTCGGATTCCCCTAGAGAACCTTCTATTTCTCACGGGTACAGGATAACAGCTCTGTACCAGTAGCGGTGCGTGGGCTCTGAAAACGGGGATTGTGGGGGGGGGGGGGGGGGGGGACCAAATCAGAACACAAAACCAACAGGTTTTTCTACCTGAAGGCAACAACCCCTACCCTTTATTTACTGATTGAGTGATAGTCAGCAAAGGCTTATATCTTGCTTCCTGAACTTTTAATCAACACTATCGTCCTACGAAAACACAGAAAATTTCGACTGTACATTAGCCACCAAATTCATGTGGTACAAAAATATAGTACACTACTCGTAAAATACAACTAAGCAATGACCCGTCAGCTGGTAACTACTTGAATGGAGAAGCTATTGACTAGAACCTGGGTACTTATCTGTGTGTTACGACGCCAATCAATTCACAAAAACACAAACAGAAAAAATGAAAAAATGCACATAGATACCACAAATACAGATCTGTCATCGGAACTGGACCGAACACAAATGCACAAAACTTGACAGAAAAAATGGTGACTGAGCAAATGTGATTCACAAGATCAGGAGACAACAAAAACAAATCGAAAGACACCTCGTATCAACATGACAAGTTGAATCGAAACAACGATTTGAGGGTGGAAATCAGATTGTGGGGACACAGCCCAAAGTGGGCATGGCGGACAACATTTTTACTCAACTGAGCATGCTCAGATGGACCACTTTTCTCAGTTTCCTCGGGAACACTAGGTCCCAGGGCCTGTTAGTTTCAGGAGCCTAGGTTTCGAATTCGATTGCAGGACACAGATCACTGTCGCTATATTCGGATAACGATTGTTCTACAGAGCTAACATGAAAGAACCACCATGCTCTATTAGAATATTGAATATCCATAGCCAGAGAAACCTAGCGGGTGGCTGTTAAACTTTGTGAAAAAAGTGTATGGAGGGAAATTCAAATAACAACTGAACACGTGGATGGATTTTTTTTCTCTTGTTTTTGGGTGCTGGGGCAAGTGGATCTATGGACACAACGCCCCTGCTCCGTACACTTTCCGTCCCACAGACCTGGTCTTCTTTCACTATTCCAGTATACGACTAGCCCGAATCTCTTCATATCGCGTGATAATGCCTACCCACATACCTGCCCTATTTTTGACCATCCATTTATTGTGGTAGATACCTGTTGTATCCCTTATACCACAATTCCTGATCCCACCAAACAGAAATAACCAGTATCAACAAATCGCCATCAAAACCAGGAAACAACTTATCGTATCACCGAACCAAATAACACATCCCTCCTTATTTGCCCTGTGCGAATTCTAAGTAATTATTCGTATTTCTCGCCATTTGCTATTACAAGACCGATGTACGCCATCCAGGAACCTCAATTTCTTTGGAATACACTTAGGCAAAATATTGAGCACCCATTTATTGGATTTATGACTCTAGGCAGCAAAGATTATTTCAAGAGCCAAAAATATTTTTGGTTTTTCAATATTTTGAATTTGAAAATTTCTCAAAACTTATATGAATGAACAAGGAGAAAGTGGTAACTAGATGGTATAGTAATCAAATATTTAAATAACTAAACATTTTGGGGCAAACATTTTCATAGATAACAACCATGGAGAACAAACTAAATCACAACAACAAACAAACCCAATTCAAAGAATAAAAACAGAGTTATTGAAAGGTTGTCTACTTCCACTAATACATGAAAATACAGGTTTCGGTGATCAAACCATCGTCAGTAACAAACAACATAACTCCGGTTAGTTTTTAGTAGTCAGTTATTGTTTGTTACTGATGATGGTTTGATCACAGAAACCAGTATAACAGTGTATTTCTTGTGTTTTAGTGGAAATAGACAACCTTTCAATAACTCCGTTTTTATTCTTTAACCATGGAGAATTCTTAATAAAATAAATATATATAGCCAATATATATTTATAAAAATATATATTGGCTTATATATAAAAATATATATAACCAATGTCACTGAAGATTTTTTTGCGTTTGTCGCTTCCTTAATTCGCTCATCAAACGCTGTACGACTAGTAGTTATCTACTTTTAAGCAAATAATTTTAAAAATTACCTTAGTTGTATGTTACTGTTTCGAGTAAGAGAGGGTGTCAGTCCGATCCGCTTTGCCAACTCCACATCCCTTAGCCATCGAAGCCACCCTAAGATCATCTAATCGACAAGTTTCTTTGGATGCTCTATGTATATGAAACTTCACTTTTATACCCCCCCCCCCCCCCACCCCCTCTCACTTTTAATATTTTTAGCTCTTGCACTAATTGCGACTTGTACTTTGACAAGTCCTGAACAGGAACGAATCAAACCCGAGCCAAGTCAACTTCGTGTCAGTATTTTTCTGACTGTTCCGCTGCACACCAACTGCATATTGTGCCTCCAGGGTTGGTGCGGATTTTTGTTGCAGCACATTCCAAGGAAAATTTGAAAATGGTTGAAATCGGATGGTTTGGGAAATTCTCCAAAACAAGATCAATATAAGCAGTGGTGCAAATTATAGTATGTACTTACTTTTGCATGCATTGGTATGTTGACCAGTAGCTGGTTTCCAAGGGAAGTCACTGTGGGTGTCTTTGCATCTCTTGCAGTTATAACCAGTTGTATCATGGATACAGTCGCATCGTCCGTGGACCATGTCCGGAACAGCTTTGATGGATCCGTCAAGAGGCAAACAATCAGCAGCGTGGCCATAGCACCAACATGAACCTCTCACATTCATCTCATGAATGGCGTAATAGTATTTCTCCTGGTAAATGAAGGCAATATTGAACGCATTGTTCCACTCGAAAATGGATTCAAACATCAGAACATGAAAAATGGACAAGCAAGAGAAGACCAAACCCCATTCCCACGTCTTCAATAACGTCCTCTGTCCCAAACTATTTAGTGAATATCTAACCATTTTAGAGTTTCAAAGGTAATTCCGATGGACAACAGCAACCATCAATGTTCATAAAAAATAATGTATAAAACGTTTTTGGCAAACTTGGATAATGGTCAAGGAGGTTATTATTTAACAAGTCTGCAGTCTCGCCAATTTTGCTGGTGATTCCCAGATGCAAAACCCTATTTTGTAGTGAGAAAAGATGTTCGCAAATGGGTGCTAAAAGAAAGGTTTAATGAACATGATACGTGGATGAAACGCATTTAGAGGTGGTCAGATATCTGAAAATACTGTACAAAGTTTCATGACGAAGAGATAACTTGGAAATAATTCAGAGATGGCAATGGCAAATGGCAAAATGACAAAAAGAAACACAAAAACACAAATAATGAAGTTCTGAAGGGAAATTGTTGATTGGAGTTCGCTGGAGTGAAAAAATAGGCGGTCCCAATAGGGTTTCGATCTCGGGACCAGCTTGATGCCTGCATGAACCCTGGTCTTTACGGCAAACTGTATAGCAAATTGTACGGCAACATCGTAGAACGCTCCGGGTGGTTTCAAAAATTCAGAAAAAAAATCGAACTATTTAAAAATGTGAGAAAACCCACACCTCAAAATATGATTTTTTGAGATAGGGATACTCCGGACATTTCAACCCCCGTTTTTCACCCCTTAGAGTTGAGAGACAGTAACGCCAAGCTTCGAGGACCAACTAGAGCACAAACGGGACCCATATATCAAATTTCGTGAATTTTAGTTGGTGGGAACTAAGGAAAATGCCGCAGACGGCGGACGGACGTAAATTTTTTATTCGATACTCGTATTCTACGTCAAAACCATCAAAATTTGACGGGGGGGGGGGGGATAATTTTTTTTTTCATGGACGGTTTCAAAGCTTTATTATTCAAAATAACAAACCAAAATGACCTCACGCTCGATTAGCTGTACAAACATGTGGAGGACAACGCCTCAAGAATTTCCATTAAATACCTACACCTAAATCTGAAGCTAATGTACGCCAATGTTGAAGAAGGAGACCACCTCATCTCAATTTTGTTTTATTATTTTCAATAATGAACCTTTGGAATCGAGCATGGAGAAAAAAAATTTAACCCCCCCCCCCCCCCCAATATGATGGTTTCCATTTCAAGGTATGCAGAATCCGAAAAATGGAATAAAAACTTTTCTGCCCGTCCGCCGTACTTCGCACTTTCCTTGGTTACCATGAACCAAAATTAATGAAATTTGGTGTGTAGGTCCCATTTGGGGTCTAGTTGGTCCTCGAAGCTTGGCGTTACTGCACTCAACTCTTAAGGGGTGAAAAATAGGGGTTGAAATATTTTGAACGCCAAGTTATTAGTTATAGTTTCAAGTTATTCTCGAACTAAAGAATTGTTTGAGACCACCTAGAGCATTGTACGTTCAGACGTTCGTTTCCACCGAAAAGCTTCGTCAACATGATCATGAATTAAACGGTATAAACCCGTCCCAGATATCGTTGCTAGGGAACACCTGATTATAATCACGCATGGCTGTCTGAAATCGGGTTGGTTGATCTGTGATATTATTTCATTTGAAGAATGATGGTAATTTTGGATTTTGTTTATATGTATCAAGGTACGTCTTTAACCTGAACAAACGTTATGCTTCATGATTAATGATTGAATTATTGAACCCCGCGCATTTTTAAGAAAATAATTCTCAGGCCGGCTCTAGTACACGATTACACGATTAAGGGCTTTCCTGGGGCACCACGAGGGTACTGACCACAGAAAACAGTGATCTACGTAGAAGGGCATCTATAAAGGTAAATAATAAACCTTTGTGCAATAAACGCAGTGTTTTGACGAGTTTAGGCGCTTCTCCTTCACAATAGCGCAAAAATATACACTGGTTTGAGTCGCTATAATCCAAGAGTTGATGCATATCGAAATTACCTTCCGAATCGATTTTTGACATTTTGTCCAGACTATAGAAAATAGCAGGTAAAAAAAGGAGTGGGGGGGGGGGGGGGGGTTACGTGAAAATCCCATTTTGGTGAACACTGGAGGCGTTTTTATTCCACATGGCAGTTAGTTATATTATACAATGTGTACATAGTGAAGCAATCAGCTAATTAAAATGTAATGAGACTTTAAAAGTAAATGAGACTTTTATAAATTACATACTTCTAACCTGGATTTCTTTTCGACTGTCCAGAAGATCGTCTCCCAAAGTGTGCAGTTTTAGAAGATGAATCCTCAAGTTTGTCATCTTTGTCAGATCCTGAAGCTCTTCAGACGCAGGATCGTATTTGGCTTGTGAATTTGGGTTGAGTACCCGAAGTATAACCTAAAACAAAAAACATCTTCGTTCATACCACACAATGAATAATAAGATGCATTTGTTGTTTGTTTTCAGTACCAAGTCAAGTAGGTAATATCAAGTTTATAATTGAAAAAGTTACTGTCTCAGTTGTTTTGGTAGGTAGGTACATCTACTAGGTATCTGGAAGGGTCCAAAAATCACGTCATATTGGCATGCAGGAGAAAGGCCTTGAAACAGGGAGAGCCCTGCAAATTCATGACAGGTGGCAACCCTGATCCCAAGCGGTGGCAACTCAATAATCTTATGTTAGATTCATGTAATTGCCTATTCTCGAACATTCATAACTTACCTCTCCATCGGTGAATGGTGTTGATCCCGAATACGAAGAGTCACAGTAGGGCTCAAATGGTCTATCCCTATCAGGTCTAAGCAGTTTCACATGAGGGAAGCTGAGTGCACAATTGGCCGCAAAGTATCTGTAAACCTATAAGAAGTTTAAAAGTTTCATCATGTCGACAGAAATATAATTACTCTCTAGAAGGGTAGGTAGCCTGTACACGCATAACTTTAGTTACCTACCCGGCAAGCTGTATCAGTGACGTAAGTGGCGAATTTAATGGTCTTCAAGGGATATTTCCCCATAATGGCAATATGGCAAGACTGATTATATATATCTTGGGACACTAAAGGATATTCAGGATAATTATGTAGTAGTATACAAACTCTACTATAACAGCAGCTAAAACATCCTAAGTTGCGTTCGAGACGTCAAATCGTTAACTTCGCTCGTGTCAGCTGTTCGCTTTTGTTTGGTTTTTGCGAGGTCATACTACGTGAAATTGCTTGGGTCTTGTGTCAAATCGTGCGTGATTGTTCTTTACTACCCTGTCTGCGTTCGTCCCTGATTGAGGATCGGCTATTTCGAGGTATCATCTTTGCTGATTTGAGTCGTCAACTATCTTCAGAGAGTCGGGAGACAACCGACAGGGCTCATCTGTTGACCGTAGGAGTTTGAGTCTACAGGTTTTTACGCCCGTCGTCCTCGACGCGTGCAAATATTGAACCATTAAAGTCAGAAGTCTCTCCGAAGATCCCATCCACTGTGTTCGCACCTATCCGTTGAAATGTCTTGCTCTAAATGCGCGGATGCCCTTTTGCAGGAGGATTCGCTCAGTTGTTCGACATGCAAAGCTTGTTTCCATTATGCCTGTGGTGGTTATTCAGAGAAAAATTTTGGCAAGATGTCCAAGATCGCAAAGTCGTCTTGGCGTTGCAATGCCTGTAAGTCGGGTACCTCCACTGTTGATATTGCTTCGAAGAATGATATGGAATTGATGTTCGAAAAATTCACTCAGAGAATGCTTGAAATGCATAGTGATCTCAGGCAATCCGTAGAGGAAACCATAAAAGATCAGATTTCTAAACAACTCTCAGGTCTAGAAGCCCGGATTTCGTCGGTCGAGGCCAGGATTGCCTGTATTGCTGAGGATTTTGACGCATTCAAGGCCGAGTCGCGTCAGGCAATCCATGATGGAAAGGGTGGAGTGGGGGGTTCCGAGTCGAAAATGTCATTTGAAGAGTGTATGGCTGAATTTAATGACCGCCAGCGTAGAGCCCGCAACCTGCTCCTTCATGGTATTTCAGAGTCATCATCTTCTACTCTGGATTCTCAAAGGAATGATGACAAGTCAATAGTGAGTGACCTTCTTTCTAAAATCTCTTCGGACGTGATGAGTAGCGTCCGGAGAATCAATCGCATCGGTAGGCCTGGTGTTGATAAAATTCGTCCGGTGCTAGTGTCCTTTGATAGTCCGTCTATGGCGCTGAGGGTACTGACGGAAAATAGGGCATAATCTAATCCGGTCTCAATCTCTCAGGATATGACTGAATTACAGAGGAAATTTTTGAGAGAACTAAGAAAAGAACTTGAGGACCGTAAGACGAACGGCGAGCCGGATTTGACAATTCGATATATCAGTGGCATTCCTAGAATCGTTCAATCGTCTAATCTACGTCCTCGAAATTCTATTGGTCGCTCCTCCATTCCTCATGTTCCAAAAAACTGATTACTCTCTCCTCTTTTTACCAAAACGTTCGAGGCATTAATACTAAACTGGCATATTTTCGATCACAGGTGGCAACATTTTCTTTTGATTTAATCTTCCTTACTGAGACGTGGCTCTCGGATGCTGTGGATTCGGCGGAACTTGGGATGTCTTCGTATTATACGATATACAGAACCGACAGATCTCCAATGAATTCGTCAAGGTCTTCTGGTGGTGGGGTGTTAGTTGGTGTCGCATCAGCAATAAGATCTGTTGGTTGGATTAACAGATGTAGCAGTCTTGAGATGGCTTTTGTAATCCTGCCTGACCATAAGCTGATAGTGGGTTGTACATACTTGCCTGATTACGTATCTGATTCATATTTTTCTAATCTCTCGGATGAGATCGAGGCAATCAGCCTTTCGAGACCGGAATTCGGCATTTTTTTGGTGGGTGATTTCAATTTACCCGGTCTTTCATGGAATTCGTTGTCGGGTTTGGCTGATAGTGGGGGCCGACTCTCGTCGAAGATGAAAATACTGACCGACATGATGGAGGCTTCGGAGCTGAAACAATTTAACTTCATTAAGAATCCTTATGGCAATATTTTGGATTTGTGCCTTTCAAACGTTGATTTGGACCTTCGGGAGACGCAGCCAATCGTCCCACTCGACCGCCCCCACCCGGCTTTTGAATGCACGTTGCGTTGTGAGCTGCCCCGTCCCATGGAATTCTTCCCATCCCAACCATTCGTTTTCAATTTCAAAAAGGCAAATTACGAAGCAATAAACCGGCACCTTGGTGCTGTGGACTGGAGTTTTTGTGCAGCCGTACCATTGGAGGAGGCTTTGGACCGGTTTTACGCTGTCCTGGAGGACGCAATCTCGTCTTTTGTTCCTCGTGTTGTCGATCTCAAAGTCAACACCTCATTCCCAAAATGGTTTGATCGAGCTTTAATTAGGGCAACGAAAATCAAGAACTTCGCTCACGCGCGCTGGAAGTTAACTGATCTCGACAGCGATTATGCTATATTTTCGGATCTACGTAGGGGGTGCCGAGTGGATTCCAGAGCACTATACCGCAGCTATGTGTCCGGCGTCGAAGAATCTTCTAAATCCAACCTAAAGGCCTTTTGGGACTATTTCAATTACTTACATAAAGACTCATCGATTCCGGCGGTGATGCATCTCGGGTCTCGGACGGCGGTTGGTTCTAGGGATGTTGCGGAGCTTTTTGCTGAGCATTTCTCGTCGGTCTACGATCCGCCGTTCGCCCCCGTGAGTGGTGAGGAGTTCTCCGGCAGTTCCTTCTCGATGGGTGCAATTCACATCAAGCAGGAGACTATCGTTGGTGTGCTTGCGGCGTTGGACGCGACCAAAGGCATGGGCCCGGATGGGATACCTCCGGGTCTCTTGAAGTGTTGTGCGGACAGTGTTTCGGTGCCATTGTTTCACCTGTTCAATAGATCACTTTCATCAGGCATTGTCCCTAGTAAATGGAAGGTTTCGTTCGTCACACCTATTCCCAAAAAGGGTAACAGATCTAAAGTTGAGGATTACCGTCCTGTATGTTCGTTGTCTGTGATTCCAAAAGTTCTTGAGAAGATTATCGTGTCCCGTATCTCCCCTTGCATCAGTGGCTACCTCACGGAGCATCAGCATGGGTTCCGTGCAGGCAAATCTGTTGTCACCAACCTCCTTGGGCTTCATCAAGTTTGTTTGGGGGCCTTCAGTCTGGGTCATCAGGTCGATGGTATATATTTCCAAATGTTTTGATAAAGTCCCACATTCAATTCTCCTCAGAAAGATGAAGGCATTTGGATTTTTCGGTAGTTTGTTGCAGTGGTTCTCCAGCTATCTATCAGGTCGCTTCCAGATGGTTCTTCCCCTTTTCCGAACACTTCTGGCGTGCCGCAGGGATCACATATTGGACCACTCTGTTTCCTGATTTTTGTTAATGATGTGGCTTCCTTATTCCGAGAGGATATTCATTTTTCGTTATTCGCCGATGACTTGAAGTTGTTCAGCATTATCCGTTCATCATGCGATTCACTAGCTCTTCAGTCGGCTGTTGACTCTTTCTATGATTGGTGCTGTGCCAATAATTTGTATCTGAACCTCGACAAGTGCTCCACTATCACCTATTCAAGATCAAATATGCCGGTTACCTACAGCTACTTCATTAATGGCCATGGACTCCAGGGTATCAACGATCAAGGATTTGGGGATTATTTTTGACACCCGATTGGGCCATGAGAGCCCTAGGTTTTCTGAAGCGTCACACGAGGGATTTCCGGGATGTTGCGGCGTTGTTGACTCTCTATAATGCACTTGTTCGCTCCATTTTGGATTACGGCTCAGTTGTTTGGTCTCCGTTTTACGTGGAGGCTGCAGAACGAATTGAACGGGTCCAGCGGAAATTTCTGCGTTACATCTCGTTGAAGAAAGGAATTCCTTGGGCCGAATTCGACTGCGCTCGTATGATGAGAGAATGTAGACTTTCGCCACTCCGGACCCGCCGTCGTTCCACGGATGCAGTTTTTTTGTTCAAACTCATACGTGGTGAAATCGATTGCCTTCAGCTCTTGAATTTAATTTCTTTCCATACACCCTCGCACAGCACTAGAACTATTATCCCTTTTTATGTACCTTCCACGACCACCAACTATCTTTTTAATAACCCACTCCATAGAGCTCAAAGAGCATTAAATAGATTATCTTCCGATTATACTTTTGACCCATATTTCAATAGTTTGAACGCATTGAAGCGTCTGATGCTGGAGTTGAGCGATTGAAATTTATATCGTATTATTTATTAAATGTAGTTATTGTAAATTATTCCTTTGTAAATATTTAGCTTATTGCACTTTTTCCGTAATTTATTGTTGTCTCGTAACGTAGGTCATAATTATTATTAATTGCATTTTTGTAATTGAGCAAACTTGCCCGTGTATGATGATAAAATAAAATAAAATAAAAATAAAAATAAAAAGTTGTGTCCTTCAGGTATAGGTACAGTCAAACTCTCCCCATTAGAGCCAACACTCCCAATCCCAATAGAGGACACCACTCTGCAGCTAATGCCTCCCCCCCCCCCCCCCTTGATTCCACATTCTGAATAACAGGCACCCTGTAAAGGCCCGTCCTTTACACAGTCAAAATTTGGTTTATTGTGGAGGGGGGGGGGGGGGGGGGGGACAGATTTAGAAACACATTTTCCACCCACGCTCGTATTTGTTGGTGGGTACCTACCAATGAGTCTGAACATGTGAGGTGGTTTGAGTGGTTTTCCGATCCCCCATTTTAGGTTTAGGTTCTACAGTTAAGGACCGCCACGGAGAGGGGCTCAGTGGCCCCAGGCAGCATCAGTGGCAGCCTTTGGCTTATTGTGCCTTCCGTGGTGGTCTATTTCCATGCTACTCTAGGGTTCCGTAGTCCAACAAGTTTGTCAGCCAGGCTGTACCAAGGAATTTTCTCCATTGGTGTATCGGGTTCCAATAGGTGGAATTGTCATTGTGACAGGGCCTCACAGTTAAATATGATATGGCCTGCAGTTTCCTCCTCTTTGTCACATAGCTAGTCTACACATAGGGTGAACCTGTACGGACCTCGATTTGACACGTGTTTGCGAAGGTGACAGTGGCCTGTGATAAGCCCTACCACCTTCCTGGTGTCTCCTCTATTTAGATGAAGTACGTCTTGAGTAAGGTTTGGGTACCATACGCTTACTGTTTACGTGTCCTTGTGGTTGGTTCCAGCGATATTCCGTCTCGTGACGCCCATTGCTGGATTACCTCACCTTTCTTGAACTTAGTGATGCCTAGCACTGGCTCAGGGCCTATAAAAGGGGTTATGGCCCCCCTTTTACCTAGAACATCAGCTTTGTCATTGCCCAGTGTCCAGGCACCCACTCCAGATGAACTTTGTTGTGTTCTGCAAGGTTAGAGGGTGTTGAAGCATTCCAGGAAGAGTTGTGAGCTCATCACTGGCCAGGTCATCCCCATAGCTGTGTATGTTATAGAGAAGTTTATGAGGTCCTTTATATTCAAGTTATTATCTAAGTGTCACGAAGGACTGCTTGTGACTACCCAAAATGATTGAGTATTTAACTATACCTGGGTGGGTATAATGGCTTTCTAAGTAATTTTTCATATCCTCGTTGCTACTGCAGGCCAGCTGATTGGAAACTTCACTTTTTCAACCAAAATCTTATCAATTTTGAAGGAGCTGTAGCATTTGTCTATACTTCTTGATTCTCAAAGTAGATAGTCTCAAAGAATAATAAAATAATAATAATAATAATACCACCTGTACTTCAACTCAGAACTTGAACGACTGAAATGTTACGAGTTACCTTTTTGACTACCCAACTATGCATTTTTCCAAAGTTTCATGTTAATTTTCGAAATGTTTGCTAAGGTTGTTAGTGTTGATGTTGTGGCTGGTTGATGATTAGATGGATGAGCACCCACCTTCCATGTTCTTCCAAAATCAGATGATCGTTCAACTAACATAGAAGCAGGTCGAAACGTCCTGAACTTCATGATTAGATGAGTGAAGTGGAACTCAGCTTCCATATCTAGTTGAATAGTGACATTTTCCTTCCAATTTTCTGACTGCCACCATGAAAGTTTATGTCGGTACCTGCAACAAAAACAATAACAAATTTATTTGACAGAATACTGGGTCACTGAAAAAAAAGGTGGCACATTAGCTGTCTGTGGGGTTTGAAAATTCGTATAAATGTAAAAATAGAAACCTAATTCACAACAAGTAAGTCTCATTAACGAGCTGAGTCTGTAGAAACAATATATATCCTGTTAGAATGTCCTGTTAGTAACTGTTTAATTTAAAATTCAATCCGAGGGGTATATAAAAAAAAGTCTGCCAACTGGAGTAGGCAGAGTAGCTTCCTCACTTCAATCACATGAACGTATAGGGTAGTTGGGTAGGTTCGTTGGGGGGGGGGGGGGGGGGGGCAGCTCTCTATGACTATTTTTTGCGTTGTTAGAAGGATTACAAAGAAATGGTCAACACTTCATGGTAGCGCATGAGCAGACGAAATTACATGACGATTCCAATGAAATTCATATGGAACTATCAAAGTATTATTCCTTATAGACCCTCCAAATCTGAACTCATTTCAATGACATTAAAGGTAGTTATGGGCGTTTCAAGTATTACACGTTTGCGCAAGCGCAGACAAAACGATTTCCATGATTTTGAAACGGGACCATCCGCGACCCAACCCGCGTGTACCCTCAAAATTTCAGCTCTACAGGACTATTTTTCGCGTAGTTAGAAGCGTTACAAGGGAATTGTCAACATTTCATGTTCGCGCATGCGCAGAAAAAAGTTACGTTAGGATTCCAATGAAATTCATTTGGAACAATCAAAATATTATTCCTGATCGACCCACCAAGTTTGAACTCATTTCAACGATATTTAGGGCAGTTATGGGCGTTCCAATTATTTCACGTTTGCGCACGCGCAGAAGAAAGTTACAGTACTTTTTCAATGATTTTAGTATGGGACCATCCGTGACCCAACCCGCACCTACCCTCCAAATTTCAGCCCACTTCGACCATTATTTCGTGTAGTTATGGGCGTTAAAGGAATTACCACAGACAGACAGACACAGAACCAAAAATGTTCCCTGATGTCTGAAACGCAAAATGGTAGTGGACATTTTCATTTTGGAGGACATACATTTTTTTACTCAATCACGAATCCAAGGCTTCCCTACCTTCGGTAGTGAGGAAACAAAATCCAATTTCAACAATTACACGCGTAGTGTATAAGGTTTAAGGGAAAAATACTTGGCCTATCACATAATTTGGTTCTGTGATCAGAAAATGGTCTTTGGGCAGGACAGCCCTGCTGTCCCCAGGATGCTGTCTCGATATTCCCATTTTAGAGACCAAAAGTCCCGAGTGTCCCGCTTTGGGTACCCACTTACAATTATCTACGGTCGCCTCAACTCTGTCTGCCTGGAACGAACACTGTCCAAGACTTTTCACTGAACTGTTTCACGTCATTGAACGCTATGTGGACTGAGGACATGTCCCAGCTCCAAGTTATCACTATCAGTGCTATGCTCGCTTTGAAATGTAATGTGGAGCTCACTTGTCCTCAGTGTCATGACCTCCTCAAAGAAAACCAAGACCTTCTTAGAAAAAAATTCATTCAAATGAAAAATAGGTATGAGGAAAATGAATAATATTGTCAATAAATATCATCTTGTCATGCATTGAACTGTGTTACCTACGTGCATGAATTCCACGTCGTTTTACTATTCATTTATTTCATTTGTACAAAATAAACATGTTTCTAATGTGCAAAGAAAACGTAACTGGTTGAAATAATTAATTTTTCTTCTTCCAGGGAAGTATGTATAGACAAACACAAACAACACGCTGTGCATGTATGAACATTCATGGGTAACTGGTCGACCTATCTGTATACAATACGAATGTATAGCATTGAATCTGGAAATTCCATTCCCAAAGAGTCTTCAACTTTTCACTTTGCAAGTCTTCATTTGCACTCTTCACTTTGCGAATTATGAAAAGTAGGAGAACCCCCTCCTTAAGATTTCGCGCTCCCACTCTGCACTTCTACTCGAAACGAAGAGTGTTCTGAAGAGTAAGCTTCGTTTTGTGTAGTAACCTCCAATAACAGTGTTACAGTTTATTGTTCGATGTTCCGATCGTTTTATTCCGAATCCGATTTCATCAAGCCTTCCGTCTTTCTATTCTATAAGTTAACTTACTTGGGATTTGGTCAGGGAAAAACGACTCCCTGAAAGTTGTGTCACTGATGACGAAATTAATTCGCAATCAGTTGGATGCGGCCGACAGAGGGTCGAGCATGTTCAACATCCTCATTGTCATCCTCTGACGAGAAGTATCGGAAAATTGCCATTAAAAACCATTAGGAGGTTATCACTTTTTATCCACTAACTACAACAACCTGTCGCTTCCTAACCTTTCCTTCTTCCTAAATGACGAGTATTTTGATGGCCTCAGCGGAGCTAACTATGATGCTATTATATTATATGCTTGCCCTCACACAAACTGGGCCACCTTTAGACCTAATCGAAATATTGAATTCTATTATTTTTATTGGTACTACCAAACATTGAATTTAACGATGAAATAAAACCTAAAAATCGATTTGAAAAGTACCTATGCCATTCTACCGCAGTCATTTGGGACTCTGCAAAAATGTTGTAAACACTTCATTTGAAATGCAGACTCTTCACTTTGCACTTTGCGAAAGATAACCTTTAACAATGGAACTATTCAAAACAGGGTAAAACTCTGCAACTCTACACTTTGCATTTCACTCTTCCTCTTCAAATTAAGAGCGTTTTTAGGAACCGAAATTGGCTCGCGAAGTGCACGGTGTGAAGAGTGCAGAGTTAAGAGTGAAAGTCTTTACGAACAGGCCCCTGGTCCCCATTTGTTACTAACAAGACAAAATGTGAGATTATTCTGATTGATCTCCTGACAACGTTTTTTGCAAATTGGCTAAGCAGACAAAGTTGACATAGTTTTGACGTCTTAATTCACTGAAGGGCTCAGAATTTAATTTCCGAAGCTACTGAAACCAGAAAAACATAGTTTCTAACAGGAAAAAAAATCTACATTCAATGTTTATAAATTTCAAGAAAAGTAGATGGTACGGTAAAACTCACGAATAATGCGTGAAACCTTCTTTTCAACAAATTAAACAACATTCTAATGCCGCTGTTGGTTCTCTAAATCGAAATTCGTAATAACAAATACGATATGGCTTGGAGTTGCCACGGCACCACTTTTTTTTTTTTTTTTTAAATGACATACAAATAAAGGAGCAAAGTTAATATTATTGGGCAAAACCAGAGCAATGACATGACCGAATCTCGTCTGATCAGGGCATTATCCCCCTTCTCTATCATAAGATTCAGGATGATGTGGGTACTCTTACCCAGGCGCGGTATGGTGTCGATAAATGATGTTTTCAATCCTATGACTGTGTTCAATCGGTGCACCTGGTCGAGAGTCACACCGGAAACACTTGGCTTCTTCTTCTAAATGTGAGACTTTACAAAACCGCTCCTGCAACAAAAAGGTGAAACACCTAGCTAATTAAAAACCTGTAAAAAATATAACCTTCAACCAATTAGCAATGCTATTGATGACTGAAGATTGAAAGCCTCTGTTTCCCCCAGTGCTATGATGGGGCATTAGGCATTAAACTCGTTGCTTCCTTGGATCTTCACAAACATTCTAGTCCAGTAAATTGATTTTTTGGGACACCCATCCACGCCATGACCTGAAGTGAGCCCAGAGTTGCTGGAGGTTGCTAAAATATTCAGCAATTCACATGCAACACATGCACAGCAATTGTCGAGGCTCGGGAGAGGATTCTGGTGGCTCTCTAAGGAGGGCACAATGAGAACAGCGGTGATTTTTGTAATGGCAAATTTTTGAGGAGTCATGGAGTGGATGGGAGTTCCAAAGCATCCTTTGGATTCGGGATGGATGAGAGCTGGAGCAGCGGTCCATTCCTAAAGACTCTTCAACTCTGTTCCTAAAGACTTCACGCTCCCACTCTGCACTTCTACTCGAAGAGTGTTCTGAAGATTAAGCTTCGTTTTGTCGAGTAACCGGCAATAACTGTTACAGTTCATCGTTGGATCTTCTGGTCATTTTATTCCGAATCCCATTTCATCAAGTCTTCCGTCTTTCTATTCTATGAGTTAACTTAATTGGGATTTGGTTAGGCGAAACGACTCCCTGAAAGTTGTGTCGCTGATGACATTAATTCGCACTCAGTTGGATGCGGCCGACAGAGGGTCGAGCTCGCTCAAAATCCTCATCGTCAGCCTCTGATGAGAAGTATCGGAAAATTTCCATTAAAAAAAATTAGGTAGGATGTCACTTTTTATCCACTAACAACAACAACCTGTCGCTTCCTAAACTTTCCTTCCTCCCAAATATCGAGTATTTTGATGGCCTCAGTGGAGCTAACTCGATGCTATTATATTATATGCTTGCCCTCACACTAACTAAACCTAATCAAAACTAACCAAACATCTTTAGGCAATCGAAAGATTGAATTCTCTTCTTTTTATTGGTACTACCAAACACTGAATTTAGCGAAGAAATACCTAAAACCTAAAAACCGTTTGAAAAGTATGTCATTCTACTGCAGTCATTTGGGACTCTGCAAAAATGTTGTAAACTCTTCATTTGAAACGCAGGCTCATCACTTTGCACTTTGCAAAAGATAACCTTTAGGAACGGAACTGTTCAAAACAGGGTAAAACTCTGCAATTCTACACTTTGCACTTCAGTCCTCCTCTTCAAATCAAGACACTAACTAGACTTAATCGAAACTAACTAACAGTCTTTAGACCTAATCGAAAGATTCAACTCTCTTCTTTTTATTGGTACTACCAACACTGAATTTAGTGAAGAAGTAAAACCAAAAAACCGATTTGAAAAGTATGTTATTCTACCGCAGAGCCATTTGGGACTCTGCAAAAATGTTGTAAACTCTTCATTTGAAACGCAGACTCTTCAATTTGCACTTTGCGAAAGATAACCTTTAGGAACGGAACTGTTCAAAACAGGGTAAAACTCTGCAATTCTACACTTTGCATTTCACTCTTCCTCTTCGAATCAAGAGCGTTCTTTGGGAAGTGAAATTCATTCCTGAAGTGCAGATTGTGGATTTAAAGAGTTAGTGTTGGGAAACTATCGATGGTACTATGGATAGTATCGATAGTTTTAAACTATAGACTGTTTTTACTATCGATAGGGACTATCGAAAATAAAGATCTTACTACTATTCACATAATAGGTTGAGCCAGCTTGGAATAAGTTAAACCATGCACTGTAACTTCAAATTTAAATATACTCGTAGTTTAATAACATAAGTTTAAGTTATACATAATACGATTATTATGCATACAATAAAATTATGTAGTAAACACGATTATTATGCATACAATAAAATTATGTAGTAAACACGATTATTATGCATACAATGAAATTATGTAGTAAACACGATTATTATGCATACAATAAAATTATGTAGTAAACACGATTATTATGCATACAATAAAATTATGTAGTAAACACGATTATTATGCATACAATAAAATTATGTAGTAAACACGATTATTATGCATACAATAAAATTATGTAGTAAACAAACGACAAAATAACACAATAACTTAAGAACTTACAGTGAAACTTGGACTAGTAGAAAACTAGAGCTGGGTGTTTTCTTTTCATATGGTCTTTCAAATTAGAGGTGTTGCCAGAGGTCCTATACTCAGCTTTACACAACCGGCACTTGGCCAACTTTTTTGGACCGACATCCTTATCAAAGTACATCCACACGTCAGATTTTCGCTTCCGATTCATTTCAAGGAGAAGACTTTTTCAACACTCAAATTAACGAACAGAAACCCGAAACCGAATGGCGAACACGAAAACAAAAGACCGCAATGGAAGTTGTTCCTTTTCAACGTCAGGGTTACCACTAGCCAGTGCCAAACAAAATCAAACTAACAACTATCGATAGTATCGATAGTTTTCCACGATACTATCGGAACTATCGATAGCACTAACTATCGATAGTTTCCCATCACTATGAAGGATGCAGAGCGAAGAGTGAAAGTCTTTAGGAAGGGGTCCCAGGTCCAACTGAAATGCATGCATTACTTACTCCATGGGATGTTTAAAGATGGCGGTGGCTGCGTGGCACACAACTTTTTGTGGAAATTTCGAATTTTTCAATAAACAATCATCCTACTCAACATATCAAAAATCCAGAAATACCCAAATTGCCTCCCCCCCCCCCCCCCCATAGTGCCTGGACTATTCATATAAACAAATAGGTACATTAAGGTGACACGTCCTAACTTGAATTACCTTGGTAGGTACCTCCTGATTGAACCAAGCAACAAGAATTTCGTATTAGTACCTACCTGCGGAGGTCATGTTATTACTCCCATCACTTTTCGATTTCAAAAGTGGAAGATAACAGGGTTTTACTAGGAAGGTACCCACTAATTCTCTTCTTCTTCTTTATGCAGCACTACTGACTCAATCGGTCTTTGGCTTGAATAACTTCAAAAATTACTTGAAAAAATAATTAAACATTAATTTAGTAAAATCAATACATTTGACAATATAAACGTCCTCATAACTTTACTGATTAAGCTAAGGCTCACCCCTTGGAAAACTACGATAAGGACTGACCTAAGTACACCACATACAGAACTAAGGTATAACAATAAGGAACAACAACAAATCATAGATCACCATTGAACAGAACGTGACGCACCTCTCCATATAAACCGCAAGTCGAAGAAGCTTTGAGTCGATCAGCTCTTCCTATGAGTAGGTTCCCGGTAGGCGTTTGACAGGAACCCTTGTTACAAGATCCTCTGTTAACTGGAACAGAAACAGAAATTCAACAACTAGGATAAAAAACGCTGCAAAGTCCTTGTCACATGGGTTTATTATTCTACTGGACATACCTGCAGAAATGTTGGCTGTTCATTTATTGTTTATTTCATGTGCAATAATCGAAATAGCTATTTCTGATGGTTTCCACCATTTTTGGCCCCTAAAACACGAATTAGGTAGGTACGCTCCCTTTTTTTACTTTTTTTTTCAATTTATCTTTGATCATTGGTAGTGCCATTTAACCTTCATGATCCACGTGTTGATACTACTTCCAGTGTTATTATGCAAATTGATGGTGATTTCAGACGATTTCCCAGGTTTTAGACTCATAAAAAATCAATTTTGGCAGCTGAACATTTGGTAGAACCTCGATTTTCCACTCTTTGGTCAAAATGGAATTCATATTCGGTCTTCTCGTCCCCAAAAACATGGAAAACGGTACCTCAAAAGCTCATGTTACTAAAACACAAAAAGAACCTATTTTTGTGCACATTTTCACTCATAACGTCCCTGGGTATATTCCGATCGGGCTGAAAAGTTTCGGGACACAACTAGGGCCCAAATGGTGCATGTGTGCGAAAGAACGACTTTTTTAGACCAAAAATGAAGCCTGTACACGTGATACGGCGGACGGACATTGCATTTTTGGAATCTACGCACCTTGAAACGGAAAAGAAAAAATTTTGAGGGGGTGTTATAAAAATTTTTTGCTGACCGAATACATAGGTGTATTATTCAAAGAATAATAAACCAAAATAGCCAAGGGTCATATTGATTTCGAGGGATAAACGAAATTTCAGGCTGATGAGAAAAGTCAGTTGATCAAACCTTTCTCAAAGAATAAAAAAATCAGCGAAGTCCTTGTCACATGGGTTTATTATTCTATTGGACATACCTACAGAAATTTTGGCTGTTCATTTATTGTTTCATTAATGTGCGATAGTTGAAATTTTCAATTTCAATTTTTTCTGATGGTTTCTACCAGCATTGGCTCACAAAAACACGAATTTCGGTCCCCCCTTTATCCCAAAAATCATCTTTGATCATTGATCATTGATAATGCCATTTAATTGTCTTGATTTACCTGATGACACTTTCTTGCGTTATTATACAAACAGATGGTGATTTCAGACAATTTCCCAGATTTTGACCCATAAAAAATGAATATTGGGAGCTGAACCTTCGTTACAACCACAATTCTTCACTCTTTGATCAAAATCGACTTCATAATCCGTCTTCTCGCCCCAAGAAACATGGAAAAAGATACATCAAAAGCTCATTTTACTAAAACACCAAAAAACCCTATTCTTACACCCATTTTTCACCCATAACACCCCTGGGTACATTCCGATCGGACTGCAGAGTTTCGGGACACAACTAGGACCCAAATAGAGCTGTGTGCGAAAGCACGAATTTTTTAGACCGAAAATGATGTAGTTATGCATGATACGGTGGAGGGCGGACAGACATTGCATTATGGTTTATTATTCTGTGAATAATACACCTATGTATTCGCTCAGCAAAACATTTGTATAAAATCAATACATTTTCTTTTACGTTTCTAGGTGCGTCGATTCCAAAAACTCTGCAAAGCCCTCGTCACATGGTTTTATTATTCTCTTGGACAAACCTGCCGAAATGATGGGCTGTTTATTTATTGTTTCTTTCATGTGCAATCATTGAAATAGCTATTTTTGAAAGGTTCCACCAATTTTGGCCCCCAACAACACGAATTAGGCTCCTGTTTTTTTTCCCCACAAATTATCTTTGATCATTTATAGTGCCATTTACATTTAATTGTCTTGATTCACCTGACGATACTACATCTAGTGTTAATAAACAAATTTAGGGCGATTGCAGACAATTTCCCAGGTTTTCGACTAACAAAAGAAGAATTTTGGGAGCTGAACGTTCGTTACAACCTCAATTCTTCACTCTTTGATCAAAATCAACTTCATATTCGGCCTTTTCGCCCTAAAAGAAAATGGAAACGATACCTCACAAGCTGATGTTCAATCAACCGTTAAAAAAAGTCGAAAAACCAATTTTTACGTCCAAGTTGAACATTATCACATTGTTTTTAATAGATAAATTAGCGTTGATAACAAAATATTTTCTCAAATCTGTTTCTTTTTTGAACAATATGATCAGCCTCTCCTCAAATATTCCCTGATTTTACTCATCATGAGATGACATTATCTTTATGTTGCTCCACTAGGGGTTGTCATATAAATGAAATTTCAATCTATCTTACACCTGCTGCTGGTGAGGTCACCTAGATAAGACATCTGCTTGAGGGATTCTAATTCCTTTTTTATGCTCAATAGCCGACAACATAACTGACCATCGAACTATCCGTGAAGATGCTTGGACAGGTGATTTTTTAATATTTTCATTGAACAGCGATTTTAAAGGTTCGTGGTCAGTGTAGATCGTGAAATTTCTTCCGAATAAGAATTTATTACATTTGCGTACCTACACCAAAAACGACTGATAACTCTCCCGATCTAATTGTGAGTAAGTACGTTGAGTAGAATTCAACGTAGCAGATTCGAGAGCGATGGGCATTTATACCCCATTTATTGCGTGGCTCACAGGTTTACTGGGATCATACAGCACCAACGGTGCCCTTTCGGACAGTAAAGATTTTGCCTCATGAAAGGCTCGTTCGCACACTATCGACCATTCCCAAGGTTTGTCTTCACGCAGTAAAATGTTGTGCAACGGCTCTAGAGTATTTGGTGGCATATGTAAACAGTTTCGATAGAAACTTAGCATACATAGGAAATGATTTCAGTTGAGTAATATTTTGTGGCGGTGGTGTTTACTTTATTTTTTGACTTTTGACGGAGAAGGACTTTTACCATCTTTGGACAAGACAAAACCCAAAAGCTCTAACTTTTCAACAACAACAAAAAATTACTTATCAACATTTATTTTTACATTGTATTTTTCAAGACGACTGAATACTACTTCTAACGTTTTTCTTAGTAAGTTGTTCCACAATCTTGGCTCCCATTACTGGGTTGTCAATATATGCCCCACATCTACCTATATCTTTCAAGACTGCATCCATAAATATTTAGAAAGTGGCTGCCATTCCGAAAACCATTTTTCTGAAACGATGTAACCATTTGAACGAGTTAATTTTTAATACATCCTGACTTGACTCGTGTACCTCCTGTTATAAAAAAAACCATTAGTGAGAACGACCTGACAAAAAAATTTACACACCAATACTTTTTTGTTAAACAAATCCACCGGTTTAGGTGTTGGGTACTGATCTACTCTTAGCTGTGGGTTTACTATGGTTTTCAAATCAACGCATAATTATTGTATTTGACGTGAATCTTTTTTAGGTAGGTACGATAACGACTGTGACGCCCACTGGCTGTAACTGACCTTACAAATAATACTCGAAGCCTCCAGACGTTCAAGTTCTTGCTCAACATCTGCCCTAAGTGCGTATGGAACATCGTACGCTCTGTTCTCAAATATTTTCTTTCGTACTCGATTAAGATCGAATTTGGAAGACCAATTGTGTTTGACCAGCTACTGCATTTATCCCAGACCCCAATAGGCGAAAAACAATTTCGAATAATCGGACAAATAATACTTAACCACTGACGTCCTAACATTGCTGGACATGAAAACTGATCGATAACAATAGCACTCAATTTATATCTACGATCTGACAAATTGACATCCAGCTCAATTGTACCAGCCGCATCCAAATGTTGCTTGTTTGTGGTAATAACTGACCAAAATACGGGGCAAAATACTGACAACCACTGAAAATTTTATTAAATAACTTACGAGCTATTGTTACGAGCCAGTTCGACGGAACTGCTTTGGTAAGCTCGACCCAGTTTTCCCGAACTCCCCTCAGGACATCGCCCTCCGGTTCAGTCTGCCTTAGCACCTTGTACGCGACTCACACTCCAGCTATACATTGTGTTATTCATCCAATACCCAAACAAAATTAATACTGTAGTGTTCCATGTGGGATGTATGAGTATCATCCTAGCCTACCTGCACATACTTTAAATCAACAAGAGGAACATTACACTATCAGCGTTGATGCACTTGTGTCCAGGAGCATAGTCCATAGAAGTCAATTCCGTTTAGTGATATCGTAACATGGAGAGGCTGTTCGCAATAGTCCTTTGTAACAACGGGTTCGATAATAGAGAGAAAGAAAAAAATACTTCTGCAGTAGATTTAATAAAATTAATGAAATTTCCTGAGATATGAAGTTAATATGACCTACCTAACGAAACCTTGCGCAAGGGAAAAAATAAATAAATTCAGGCTTAGCTGATGTCGAGATGATGACGGGAGGGGGAGCTTCTCTTCAACCACACGTGGTGCTGCAGAAGGTGACGCTGGAGGGGGTAAATCGTCCTGTCCAGGTCCGGGAGGAATATTTCCAATTTTCCGCCAACCAGAGGCGTGAGGTGAGTGCCGAAAGTAGTGAGAGGCCTACCGTCAGTCTTCCTGCAAATTCGGGACGTACTGAAAATTCATGTAGGTACTTGGGTAGGCAGGTACGCAGATTCGATGGGTATCCAATAACTAACCAGCGGATGGTGAAAATGGAGAGAAAGAGTGGAAACGATTGTTTTAAGCTCAGCTCCTATATCGAGGTGAAGGCTATCAAGTCGTGAGAGATCGTCGTCGTTGTGAGCAATCTTACAGTCGTCGTGATTCAAGTTATTGACGTGCATAACAGAGAAGGACTGCCGGATCGGGAGTCGAATTATGATGATAACGGGGAACCAACAGCGATATTAGGTGCAAGGGTGAGTTACTGCCGGGATGAAGCCAAACTTGATCTCATTGGTCGGTCGCAGGAGGCCCACAACACCACTGGTAAAGTTCGCAAAAGACGAAAAAATATATAATATAAAATAGGTACTATTATGAACATACCGCCCACTAAATTTGGGCTCACAAATTTGCAATGGGAATTCAAGGAGAGGAGCTGGAGGATAGGTGCCTGAGAGGAACTAGTTGAGCTGCATGGCGTTGCAGTACAGTCTTGCAGACTTGGATGGGCACTACTCGAACAACCTGGGTTGACCTTGAAAATTCTTCCAAGCTTCCACTGTAGTGGAGGGGGAAGGCTCTCTGAGCAAAACAATGTCAATGACTTCTAGGTTGGTTGTACTCTTCTGCCACTTGGTTCTCCTCTGTAGTGTTGACAAATATTCGTTCTTCCATCACTCCCAGAACGACTCACTCAACTTGTTTACCATCTGCCAACGTGAGAGTAAATTTTCTTTGAGATCCAAGACAGAAGGCTCTGGAGCTACCACAAGAGGGCCGCTCACTAAGAAGTGTCCAGGTGATAAATAATCAACCTCTTCTGGACTTGAAGAGAGAGGTCAAAGCAGTCTGGAATTTGGACCCGGATGCAAGTAGATGTTGTGATAGTAGTCCACAACAATGGCTGAAAGGTGAGAGTCATGAGGAAGGAGTATCGGGTATTTTTGGGCATGAGGAAAACAGGAATGTCGCAACCTGCCTCCTACTCTTCAAATTCCTTCATTATCCAAGAAGGTTTTCATGTCGGCGAATCTCTTCTGAATGTAGATGGTGTCTGGAAAATGATGAGCTTGCACTGCCCTTATGCAAACCAATAATCCTTCGTCATATTCTGAGCGAAGAAGATTGCCAATGTGAAGCTCACAACAACAGCAACCTAGGTACATGTCAACAATTATAGAGCCAACGCCTGAGCCAGCCAGCTGCCCTAAACAAAGTTGTGAAGGAGGAGAAACGAGAAATCCATGCAACGAGAGGTGATACACTACCGTGAGAATCGGAGTTTCTACCTTGATCTCGGGAATTTCCTCTGGAAGCTCGTACATTGTCTTTGGCCATTCCTCTGGAGCACCAAGTAACCACGGAGGTCCTGACCACCACAGGCTATGGTTGAGGAGTTGAGAGGGTAAGATGCCGCGAGAAGCTGAGTCAGCAGAATTGTCTTCTGAACGGACATGAAGAAGATGCGGTGAGCTCTTGAACCTCTGCATCTCTATTTGCGACAAATACCTTAAGGTTGTGAGGTGAGTTGTTGAGACAGGCAAGTACGATGGTCGAATCCGTGAAGAAGGTTGGGTCAAGCACCGTGAGATTCAAACTGCAAATTGAAGAGAACGTTGCAGAGTAAAGTTCAGCAAGTAAAAGTGCTCCTGACAACTCTAATCTCGGAATCGACTTGGATTTAGTAGGCGAAAGTTTAGACTTTGAGGTTAGCAGCGAAATTCTAAGTTCATTGGGTGTCTTAATAACTAGATATAGCACTGCAGCGTATCCTTTGCTAGAAGATCAGAGAAGCCAACAAACTGCATCGGACGACAACCCTATGAAACGGGGAACTTGAACCTCAGACAGCAGAGGCAGATCAGCTATGAGGGATTTCCATGACTCCTGAAGATCCTGTGAGAGGTTGATGTGGACTTATGGCATCGACTGATCCTAGTCGATGCCATAAGTCCACAGCAGCTGAATAAAACTCTTAATCAGGAGGGTAGTCGGAGAGAGGAAGCCCAACGGATCGTAGAGTCGAGCCACTGTAGAGAGAATATATCTTTTAGTATGATTCGGACTGGGCATTCCAATCGAGAAGGAGAACTTGTCAGAAGATGGTTCCCATTGCAGCCCTAATATCTTAACCCACTGCTCATCAGAGGTTGATAGGTCGACAGAATCAGGCTGTGTAGAGTTTTCCAAAATTTCATTTGAACTACTACACCACTTACTAAATTGGAAACCACCAAGACCCAAAAGCTCGATCAGTTGGTCTCAAAGACTGATGGCTTCAACAACAGATGGAGCTCCGGTTAGATATCGTACCCGTACGAATCCCTGAGCAGTACTCTAGCAGCTCCTGGAAAATGGGTACAGTGATCTGAACTCAACTGCCTCAAGACTCCTTGTGCTAGAAAGGGAGCAAAGACGAGACCGTAAATGACAGTATTCAAATCATAGCGTTTGACCTCACTTGCTGGGTCAAAACGCCAGTAAATTTGCATATAGGAGCGATCATCAGGATGAACTTCTATCATTCGAAACATCTTGATGATGTCCGTAGTGATTGCTACTTGTTGATGCCTAAACTGAAGAAGGACGTCTCTAATATCGTTCTGCAACTTTGGGCCTGTGAAGAGTTGACTGTTCAGCAAACCGCCACTGACTTGAACTCTAGCGTCAAACACTACCTTGAGCTTCACACCATCAGGACCATCCTTAGTGGTGCCGTGGTGAGGTATGATGAACTTAGCGGCAGCTGTTGCAGGAGACATAAGGTTCAAGTCTTCGTACTCTGCAAGGAACTCGTGGTATTTGTCGGAGAAAAATTCATTATTCTTCAACTTCCGCTCCAAGTTGTAGAATCGCCGAAGTGCCACACCGGACGAATCACCTACCTTGGGATGATCATCTTTAAAGGGAAGTCGTACCCCATAGCGTCCGCTATCCAGTCGATAATGGGTTTTGTTGAAGTGGTCTTCAGCTCTATGAGTGTCAGGATCGACTGCTTCATGAGTTAAGGTTGGCTCTTCCAGCTGCCAAAATCGTTCCAGCTGAAAGTTGAAGTCATCAAAACTGTTGAGAGTGATTAGAGAAGTCGAGGAGTTGCTAGACTGTCCAACCTTACCCATTACAATAAATCCAAAGATTGAAGAGAGAAGTTCAGGTCCTTCTATTCCAACTTCCTTAACTGCTCCTGTCCAAATCTCAGTGAATAGATCAGCCCCTAGTAGTAGATCTATTGGCCCAGGTTTCCAGAATGTAGGATCTGCGAGCTCTAAACCATCGAACTGAGAAATTATTGACCTCGGCAGAATCGACGTAGGCAGATATGAAGTTATGGACGGAACAACTATAGCTTCAGTGACCAGTAGAGAATAGGAACCAATTCTGGGCTTGATGACACAAGTCGCTGTACCTTTCACCCCATCAAATATAGTCCGGCCTATGCTGGAGATCTTTCGAGTAACCTTAAGCAACTTGAGACCAAGCCTATTGAGACAGCGTACAATGAGGAAAGAATTTTGACTACCCGAGTCGATAACGAGCCTGCCTGATAGATTGAAACTGCCCACGAGCATCCAGAATGAAAGCTATCGCAGTACCCAAAATTAAATTTTCGTCGACATTTGGTGAGTGAGAGTTAGCCACTAGAGAAGAGGAGACAGCCCCATCAGTAATAGGCGAAGTAGAAATGAAGCTCGTGGTCAGGGACGAAATGTGCAAGGCGGAATGATGCCGTTCGGGACAAGACCGACAATGCCATTTTGATAAACAGACTGCTGTTTTGTGTGTAGATTTCAAACAGTTCATGCACCCTGACCACTGAAGGGCTGAAGGGTTGGTCAGGGTGCATGAACTGTTTGAAATCTACACACAAAACAGCAGACTGTTTATCAAAATGGCATTGTCGGTCTTGTCCCGAACGGCATCATTCCGCCTTGCACATTTCGTCCCTGACCACGAGCTGCATTTCTACTTCGCCTATTACTGATGGGGCTGTCTCCTCTTCTCTAGCGGCTAACTCTCCTTCAGCATAGATAACTTGTCTCTCGGCGTAGCTTGATGGAAAGGCGGACAGTTGAGAAGGTGATGCGGTTCACCCTTGCAGATCATACATGACAATGAACCAGCAGGATTCGACTTCTGAAAATTACCACCAGAATGCTCACTAGCCATCAAAGTCGTTTAAGGAGTTTTAGGTTTTGGAGGATTATTAGTTTTGAGAACCTGCTGAGATGCGTCCCGTGAACTATCCTGAGACTGTTGCCTGTGAGCTTTAGAGCAAGAGATCGCTCACGGACAAATCTACTCAACTGATCGAAAGTTGGGAACGTATCAGTTTTGCTGTGACTCGTTTCGAAGAGCTCTCACGAGCAAGGGTCGAGGCAACGAATTGATAAATGAAACAGGATGAACTGTGACTCGACTCGTCTTGAATTTCCAACATCCTAAAAGCTGCGACACGGTCCGAAACATTAGAAATAAACTGAGTTAACGCATCTGGCGAAGCTTTCCCTTGCAGAGATTTAAAATGTATAATTTTATCTAAATAAGCAGAAGCAAGCATACGTTTGTTATTTTAGGCGTCCGTAATAGCCTTCCACGCCAGTGAGTAGTTTGCCTCGTCTAGCTCAAGGCAAGCTATCACACTGAGCGCTGGACCCTTCAGAGAAATCCGTACCTACATAGTGATACTTTTCCATTACGGACATCTGTTTATCGCTGTGGACGAGAGATACAAACGTCAGACGGGAGATACTGAACTTCGGCCAGTTCAACAACTGCCCATTGAAAACAGGCAAATTAATCTTGGGAAGACTTCGACCAGCATGGACTTCAGATATCGTGATGTTAAGATCAGCAGATCGAGTGACTTGAGGATGGTAGGACTTCACATTTTCTATCAAACCACTAGCTGAAAAACAGGCTTTGCGTAAATCTGACTTCCTTTGGCTACCTTCTTCATTGGGAAACTCCTTAGGATTTTTCTCTAGGTCATACACCTCGCTAAGTTGCGACCATAAAGAATTAAAACTGTTGTAGTGGAATATCTTCAGTTTAGAAATTTCATTACGTCCATTCCATATTAGAGCTGGTGTTTCGCCTTTCTTGTGTAGTACTTGGTGACCTGTTCAACTCGTAAACGTAGCTCTTGATGGCTTCTCCCCATAAACACTTAGGAATTCCGGTGACTATTAGCTTTTTTCTCACTACATTTTGGAGTGTTCTGTTCGTGCGTTCTGGTTTCCCACAACTCTGAGAAGGTATAAAACATTTCTACATCTTTGTTTTTGGTGTAGGGTTTGAATCAATTGGAACTAAATTCTCCACCGTTGTCCAGTCTGATTTTTGAACTTTGGTGTCATACTGCCGTTCCAACATGTTAGCATAATCGATCAAATTGTCCTCTGCCTCACCCTTGGACGTCACAAGTTTAACGACAAGGAAATGACTGTAGGCGTCTAGTATCACCTGAAAGTACTTATGTCCAAGGTTTGGTTCTGGAGTTACAGGGCCTGCTATGTCGGAGTGTATGAGTTCTCCGATTCGAGAAGTTTGTTTTTCCTTCTTAAGAAAAGGCTGTCGGGTAGCTTTATGCTGGACACACGGTGAGCAGGTTCTCTTCAGAGTAGGCAGTCCGAGTTGCTGAAGTCCTTGGTTACTCAGGTAACTAAGTCGGCGGTGCCAGATGGCATCGTCTTCTACTCTGGTAGCATGGCACTGCTCTGGCATAAATGTTACGGCATGGGAGTATAAACCGTTCACATGTCTACATCTGAAGGTGTACAGATAGCTGCAAATGAGCATTTCACCCTTTTCAGTAATGATGGTGTGCCCTTTTGACGTCAGAGTGCCTGCTGATTGAAGAGTATGATGAAGGTTGGGAACTATCAATCCTTAAATTGTGATAGGTTTTCGTTGGCGTTTGCATATGAGCGTGCCTTTCCTCTCTGCGACAATGTATTCACCATTTGCAATGTGATCATGACTTTACGATCAAGGAGGAGAATTTCTGTCATTTGTGGTTCTAGATCATACTTGAGGAGGTTTGAAGCTGCACCAGAATCGATCAAGAATGATTCATGATTTTGACTTAGCTTGATTTTAGAAACTTCTAAGGCAACGAATGCGACTGGCTTGATTGTGCCTCGACCATTCTTAGCTCCTGACTGGTACGATTTTTGATGATCATTATTGCTATTCTGGTAGCTACTATGATGTTGGTTGTGTCCTCTGCCACGACCACCTCTTTGTCCCCGACGTATTCTATTACCACAATTTCCCCTTTGAATCTGGATGTTGCTGTGTTGCTGGCCGGAATACGCTGCTTTCAGAGAAAGTTCCTCAGTAACTCCGAGATTTCGGTTTTCGATTTTGCTTTCATCTTCAAGTAGCTTTGTTTTGACAAAATCGAGTTTACTGTGGCTTGTGTATCGACAGATGTGATTACCGTATATCATATTCTGAGGAGAGTGAAAAAAGACGAAAACAAAGAAATAACATCTGTTTCTTCCAAAGATGTTCCGTATTCCTGTAACTCATGTACCACCGAATCGAAGTGTAATATGTGGTCGAGTGCTTCCTCTCTACCAAGATTCAAGGCAAAAAGCTTGGGCCCCAGTGACAGCTTTGAGAAAGGGCTATCACGCATCAACACGGCTTTTAAAGCAGCAATCATTCCCTCAATCATTCCCTTTGCAGTGGTGCAGTCTTTTACTATACCATTGGAAACCCCTTGTATAATAATTGCTCGAGCTTTTGCGTCTTCCTCAGTAACATCTTTCGCATCATCCGCTGATTTCGTTGTGGGAACAACGGATTCAATTCCAACCTTGGCTAGAAATGCAGAGATCAAAAACTTCCAGTTTGTGAAATTAGAGCTGGTCAACATGGGGAAATGAACTAGAGGATTATTGCTGTTCATTTTTCCCGAAAATAGCAACACGTGGGAATAGTAACGCTACTGAATATGCATGGAGTCCGCATACTGCACTATTATCACGCCTCTTATTTCTCTATGCCTGACAGAGATGTAGATGCAGAGGATTGTACTTGAAATATGTCCTTGCGGCAGACTTTCACAGATTTTATGTGGACCCAAGAACAATCATCAACTGAGTGAGTGCCAGTTATGAGCGTTAATTGGCAAATTAACAATACCTATAGGAATAACAGGTTAGTGGTAGGTATATTCGGAACCAGCGCCGAATTTTCAAAACTAAGAACCTCTATTCTATAGAATAATATTGATAAGAAAGAATCGTATTTTGGTAGGACGTCTGATATAAGGGGAAAGGCCGATATTGAGTATTTTGAGAAGAAATCGAATTTTGAGATTGCATTGAGATTTTCCTACCTAGCCTCCCAGTTTCGCTTCAGTTGCTGGTAGATATCTAGTACAGTACTTGTCCATTTGTCGTCTTGTATTATACACGGGCTAATTAAATTATTGAGCATTCCGCTCGTGCGAGTATACTGAAATCCTAAGCAATTGTGTGGAGGTTTGGAGGATTGGCAAAATGTATGCCCCCTCCCTTCCCTGAATGACTAAGTATGAGTTTCATCACAATCCGACAGCAACTCTGCGGATGCGCTACCATCCAAATGAAAATCGATCATGTTATGTGCCACCACCGCAGAAGATTTTTGTTGGCTATTTTTGTTGGATATTAGAAGAGGAGTATTCGACTTAATTTCAGTCGAACTACGCTTCTATGTCTGTCTATGCCTGCTATGTGCTATGTCTGCTATGCTGCGCTTGGGGAAACTAGTCTGATTACAGCAATTCGGGTAATACGAATTCCAAAAAAAATATTGACCTCATTTTCGTACACAAATATATGGATGTCACTCGGCGCTCCACCTTACCTGAATGAGTCGATTTGCCAACCACCATAGGCGACACAAGCCCTGAAACAAGATAGCAATTTATTAAGTACAGCCTCCATTAACTGAATGGAACAGCTATCATTTTTTCAATTTTAATTTTGTTCGAAATGTTCCTAATGGCAAAAGAAGGGACTGTTCCGTAAATAAGCAGTTTTTGAAAACAAAAAGAGGGTCAAATTTTTTGTTTTTGGTGTGTAAAAAATCGCTAAAAATAGCGATAATCACCAAACATAATATTATTCAATAGATGTTTAGGATGGGGACTCCAGCTAGAAGTATACTAATTAAAACTGTGAAAATTATCTTTTCATAACAGTACTTGTGGGCTAACTTCGAGTTTTTGAGGGGTAAACAATCAAAGAAAAAACGGAGTTACTAGAAGGTTGTCTATTTTCCACTAATACTCGAAAAATACACTGTTATACCGGTTTTGGTGATAAAAGGATCGTCAGTAACAAATCGTAACTTTATCAGTTATTGTTTACCAGTTATCAGTTATTGTTAATAACTGATAAAGTTACTGTTTGTTACTGACGGTCGTTTGATCACCGAAACCGGTACAACAGCGTATTTTTCGTGTATTAATGGAAAATATACAACCTTTCAGTAACTCAGATTTTTCTTTGAAATGGGTTTCCACGATTTCATCGCGAGCGATATAGTTCAGTAAACAATCTCTAAAAACTGTAAATATGGCTTAAATGACCAAACATGAAATAGAATGTTGACTCGAGACATAAAAAGTCTGTTTCGATTGTAAAAAGTATTGACACTTCCATTGTAGAGCCAATCTGACGGCTGTGACTGTAGGTATAATTTAGCGTACCTACGCAACGCTCCCTTCCACCCCATCACGGAACGAATTTGAAGAATTGAGGTTCATCAACAAGAAACTGAAACAACGGACGAATTCGAAGTTTCTTGAGCCCAAAAACTATTTGTTGAAGTGAAGTATCACTGACTATATAAACGTAACTCAAATGTACATATCTACTTACCTACGACTAAAATCTCCAGTCAACTTACGGACTCAATTTTACTACTTTTTTTCCAACAATTCTTAAGGTTTCTGGAAGTATAAAAACTTGAACTTCACCAAAAATACCCTGGTTCACAAATCTCTACTCCAAAAGGGCGGGTTTTCAAATTCATAAGAACTTCGTAACCACTGACTTCCTGACAAAATTAATTGCTTTGATCCATCATTTTCAATAATGAATCTTCCTCATTTTATCATGTTGCCAAAGCTATACGTGGATGATCTGGCGCATTATATACATAGCTACATAATGGGGTACCCATGAAGCGGATTTGTTTGGAATGACATCCGAACTGTCTCTAATGAATATTTTGGACTAATTTCTCGATGCTTTCTGTTGTTAACAAGCTGGATTTACGCTTTATGTGCAAGTATAAATTTCACAGTTGTGGTGAATTTTTCGTAGGAGTACATAGTGTAGGTATGATACTGAAGGGGCGATTTTCGAAGAGTTACAAATTCTCATTGTTTTGCCGAATTTTGTTCAGTAACGGAAGTTAACTTTTGTTGACCACTTAATGAGCTGTTTATGTCGGAAATTCTAGGCAGAAAACGAGTGTGAAATTTGAATTTCTGAATTCCCTACTAAAAATGACGTATCAGGTAAATTACCGAGTAGTTCAACACAAATCCCGCTTAGAGCGATAGTGCACGAGACTTTAAACGATGTACAGAACCATAATGGATGGACGGGAGCTGCAAATTTATAAATCAATTTAAAAAATACGTCCTCAGAATCAAACCAAAGGGAGGTTCATGAAAGGTCACAGCAAAGGTTCTTGAAGGTTCCCGGGAAGGTTTGCCATTTCTAATGTTGGGTTAAAGGTTCTCACTGCTGCCATCAACCCAACATTAGAAACGTCAAACCTTCCTAGGCAAAGGTTCTCACTGCTGCCATTGCCTCCGAGGCTTCGCTCCGCCCTTGGCCAAACAGCCAGTCAGATGTCAGTAAACCTGATACGTAATTTCTTGCCGCATTTTTAATTTTAATAATTTAAAAAATACCGCTTGTTTTCGAAAACGTGCTTCAAACTACGAATTTTCCATGAGTTCTGAATGTTTTTAACAAACATTTTTTGATGAAATTGAAATGATACGCTAAATATAAAGATACAGAAACAAAACTATTATTAATCACAACTATTATTAACAATAATCTATTATTCGAGAAAAGAAAAACAATCTACTTCAATGGGAAAATAACTATAATAAGTTACACAGCACACAAAAACTACTCATTTAGCTTATTGACAAATTTAAAAAATCTCCAAAATCCTTGTACATGGGCTTATTATTCTCGAATGAATACTGCACGATTGGGACCACACTGAAGAGACCCAGAAAGATATATTTGAGGGTTTTAATGACGAATATTAGGTTGCCATTCCCGAAAAAAAATATTTTCGCTCACTGAAATTGTCATTGAATTGTCTTGATTCACCTTTTGATATTACTTCCCGTGTTACAAATACAAATACATACGTACAAATTTATGGTGATTTCGGACAATTTCCCAGGTTTTTGACTTTAAAAAAATGAATTTTGGGAGCTGAACCTTCGTTACAACCTAAATTCTTCACTCTGGTCAAAATCGACTCTATATTCGGTCTTCTCGGCCTAAAAAACAAGGAAAACGACATCTCACAAGCCCAAGTTCACTAAAACCTCAAAAATACCTCAAAAAGTCCTATTTTTACACCCTTTTTTCTTCCCTTCACCCCTGGGTGTATTCCGATCGGACTGCCGAGCTTTGTAGCACAACTACGACCCAAATTTGTTCCCAAATGGGCACCCGAATTTTGCGCGGGAGAAAGACGATGTTAGACCAACATTTAACGTAAATTTAAGGCTGAAACTTCGTTAACCTCAATATTCCACTCTTTGGTCAAAATCGACTTCATATTCGGTGTTATCGTCCCAAAAAACATGGAAAACGGTATGTACCTCAAAGGCTCATGTTACTAAAACACAAAAAGTACCTATTTTTGTGCACATTTTCACTCATAACACCACTGGGTATATTCCGATCTGGCTGAAAAGTTTCGGGACACAACTATGGCCCAAATGGAGCCTGTGTGCGAAAGAACGAATTTTTTAGACCGAAAATGAAGCCGGTATGCATGATACGGCGTACGGCGGACTGACACTGCATTTTGGTTTATTATTCTGCGAATAATACACCTATGTAATCGCTCAGCAAAAAATTTTTATAACACCCCCTCAAAATTTTTTCTTTTTCGTGAGTCAAAAACTTGGGAAATCGTGTGAAACATGAGCGATTACATAGGTGTATTATTCACAGAATAATAAACCAAAAGAAGAAGTGAAACGTGCTTTGCATGTTTGTTGCTATAATGTGAGGCGTGACATTTTTCTGCTTCTTTGATCATTTTTGAAACAAAGAGTCTTGTGATTTTGGGAAGGATATTAAAAGCTTTTCCCCCCGCATAAATTAAGTGATTTAGGGCAAAGGTTGTTTTAAAAATTGACAGTTTCATTTGTTTGCCAAATGCCCATCTCGTCTGTAGGTACCTGATGGTCAACGAATTCTAAGTTTTTCATTTTTAATACTGGCTTTATACTGGACACTACATATTGATCTGTTGGAGCTTAAATCTCTTGGGCTTCGAAGAATGGTCTGGAGCTTTGCTGATTTAGTTACAATACGTACAAAGCACCTTTTTGGAGTTATTTTGCTATTTAAAACGTTCATAAGACATAATCACAATCGATTCTACAAGAGCATAGCCAATTTGACAGTATTTTTTCAAGTTGGACAGCATGAATGCTAACTTCCTCAACAAATTTATACCTACCACCAAAAAAACTCCTCATAGGAGGGGGATGGACATT
The DNA here is from genome assembly GCA_954871275.1 of Leptopterna dolabrata. Taxonomy (NCBI): domain Eukaryota; kingdom Metazoa; phylum Arthropoda; class Insecta; order Hemiptera; family Miridae; genus Leptopterna; species Leptopterna dolabrata. The sequence goes on along the minus strand of OX940974.1, from coordinate 5,611,536 downwards.
TAGGTACGTACCAGTTCTTTCAGTCTTTCATTGGACTGAACCTATCAAACACAGTAACGAAGTATGGGTTTCGGTTCACGGCCTTAGAATAAATCCTACACAGTAGCATGCTTGTCTTGAACTACCGACTATAGCTTAGACTGTCAAACTTGGAATATCAGATTATCTAAAAAAAAAAAAAAAATTAAAAAACTGCAAATTATTACGCAACGGTTTATTATTTACCTGTATAGATGCCCCTTCTGCGTAGATCACTGTTTTCTGTGGTCAATACCCTCGAGCTCCACCCAAAAAAGCCCTAAATGGAGTTGGACTAACGATGTGTTGGTTGGTGCCATGTTTTTTGATGCCACTGCGTGTAGTCTTGGGTTTGTCAATGGCGTAGCTATGAAGTTTCAATGCCTCCCCTCAAACACAAGACTCCAATTGAATTCCTGTTCTTCAAGAATGCTGGCGATGGAAGACTCTTAGCAAATATGTCTGCAAGTTGATGACGACTTGGAACATGTTCAAGCTTAATTTCCTCACTGATCACTTTCTCTCCAACAAAGTGAAAACGCACTTCTATGTGTTTAGTCCTGCGATGAAACTCTGGGTTCCAGATCAGTTTTATGGTGCTAGGATTGTCAACAAAGAACGTAGGTAATATAGGCAGGCTTGTTATTTCGTTCAACAACCTACTCAACCACACAATCTCCTTAGCCCCCTCACATGCAGCTATATATTCTGCTTCGGTAGTACTTAATGCAACTATCGGTTGCTTGCGGCTCATCCATGTAACGGCAGCTCCACCACAAGTGGTAATAAAACCAGATCTTGAATGGCGAGTTTCCATGTCATTGGCATAATCAGAATCAGTGAAGCACTTCAACTCCAAGGGTACACTTCTATTATACAACAATCCATAGCATAATGTCCCTTTCAAGTATCGGAATATTCTCTTTACACCTGCCCAATTGGATGGCTTAGGACAGTCCAGCACTTCAGAAATTGTACTGACAGCATAGGATAAGGCAGAACGAATTGTCATGGCCAGGTAAAGCTTGCCTGTAGGTTATAGTTTTTTCCAGTGGTGGTTCATCCTTGTCACAAGTACACTTTTCACTTAGTGCCTTCATAGGATTTGAATCCATCATGTTGAATCGCCTTATAATATTATTGGTGTAAGCCTCCTGATGCAAGGAAATCGAACCATCATTTTTCTGACTTCAACTTGCCATCCAAGGAAAGTGTCCAATGTTCCAATGGTGATCTTGAACTCTGCATTTAGATCTGATAGAAACTGGTCAATCTCTAGTTTATCTCCAACCAGAATCCCATCATCCACATAAATAGCAACCATCAGTTTCCGGCCATTACCACACTTCTTGATGAAAAGACAAGGGTCCGAAACGCTGGGCTCCATATTCTGAGATTTCATAAAATGAACTAACCTTTGGTCCCAGCAGCGAGGCGACTGCTTCTATACATACAGGCTGCGTTTGAGTTTACATACTCTACCACTTCCATCATCAAAACCAGATGGTTGGTTCGTGTAGACTTCCTCCACTAATGTCCCATACAAGAATGCTGCACGTACATCAAATTGTCCTAACTTGTACTTTTCAGCAGCAGCCAAATTCAACAATGTCTCAAAACGAGCAACAGGGCTAAATGTCTGCTCAAAATCCACACCCTCTTCCTGAGTGCAGCCCTTTGCCACCAACCGGGCCTTATAATGATCAACATCGCCATTTGGTTTCCGTTTGACCTTCAGCACCCAACAGATACCAACAACTTTCTTGTTTGCCGGTAGGTCAACAAGATCCCATGTATAATTTTTCGCCAATGAATCTAGCTCCTCTTGCATTGCTTGTCTCCACAACTCACACTCATCTGAGTCAAGTGCATTTTTGACAGTCAGATCCCTTTCAGCAATGAGCACATAATTATTGGCAAGATATGATGGCAATAATTTAACACGCTGACTCCTGCGGGTCTGAGGTGTACTAGTCACTGGAAATGGAGATAAGCTCTCGCTTGTATTTCAGTGATGGTTTCTCTTCCAACCTGATTGAAAATTTCAAGCCCCACAGAAGAATCGTTGGTGGGATAGGCCTCAGCAGGCAAAATGGTATCACTGGATTCTTTGCTAGGTTTTTCCATTTTGTCTTCAACCAATGGCTCTGAATCAGAAGTCTTGAACAATTTGGTCAAAGGAGTTTCTCTCTCAAAAATAACATAACGGGAAATTGATACTGAACCCCTCTCAAAATTTCACAAACGGTAGCCATTGTGGTCTCCAGTATAGCCCACAAACAAGCATGGAATACTTTTCTTGTCCACCTTCCGCCTCATCCCCTTGGCACATGGGCATAGCACTTTGTTCCAAAAATCTTAGGAGTTTGTTGACACCAGCATTGACAAACTCACTGTGTGAGTGTGGCCCACGTTTTTTGCCTCACTGGTGAATGTAGCAATGCAAGCAGCCACTTCAGACTTCTGCTTCAAGAAAAAACCTCAGCAAAACTTGGAGAAATCATCCTTCATGCAGAGGAAGTACCTTGATCCCGCAGGAGATTCTTCTTGAAAGGGCCCACATAAATCAGCATGAATACATTCAGCACACTTGTTTGGTCTGCCTTGATGATCATGAAATGGGTCACGATGATGCTTCCCATAGATGCACCCTTCACAAAGATCCTCATCATCTAGCAATGTGAGTCCAATCTGTTTAACAAGAGCCGTAACATGACGCTTATTTTGATGGCAAAGACTTTCATGCCATAACTGCATTGAGCCCACATCTGAAAATGCCAAGCAGACTTCAGCAGCACTAGGTGGAGAGTGGAATTTCATGTCCAGAACATACAGGCCATTTGACATCCTTCTGCCCTTCAGACGGGTATGTTAATCGCTGGCCAATTTACAGCCAAATTTGTTGGCGAAAAATTGGTACCCTCGGTCCACTGAGCAACTGACTGAAAACAAATTGCGGCTCACATCAGGCACATACCGAACATCCTTCAGGTAGTTTGTTTCCCACTTCCCATCAATTCTTATGTCAACAAGTATGTCTCCCTGTCCATATGCCTTGATAACATCATGGTTACCAACCTGAATACACTTGGGTGTCTAGAACTGTCTGAAGCTATCAAAATAATTCTTCAAATTTGTCATATGCTGGGTTGCCCCTGTATCTACAATCCATGTACTGCCACCTGTGCTGAGTGAACTCACCACATATCAAAGCAACCAATTGCTCAAAGTCACCTCTATTCTTTTCATGGGTAGGACACTCCCGAGCCCAGTAGCCTTCTAGCTTGCATTTGTAACAAAATGTCGGACGAGACCCACGGTGCTGTTTGAAAGTTTTCTCTTCACCACTATTACTCAGAGATGTATGTGAATTTTCACTACTACCATTACTCTGTGACATTCGTGCATTATCTCCACCACTGCTCCCTTTTCGCCTCATTGACATTTTAGCAAAGAGTGCAAGCTCATCACTTGATTCCTTTGTAGGTAGTCGCATTTCAATCAGTCTGAGCCGCTCAGTCAGGTTATTCAGCGTTCTGTCCTCAATGGGTACACTCCCAAACACTTTTAAATTGAAATTAGGGAGGAGGGAGGGTTGACATCATCCGCCCCATCAATATCGAGTCAGAGAGTTCTGCCTGCTGCAACCTCTTCAATTCCACATTAAGCTCATTGAAATCACGCTGAAGGCGCGCCATGTGGTTGACTATGCCATCTTGGGAGCTCATGATTCCATAGGAAAAGAAACATTCTAGAAGTCTGTCTAATCTCTGACTTGAACTTAGCTCATACAAAGAACTCAACTTATCCCAAATTGTCTTGGCAGTCTCACAAGAGGACGTTAGTTCCTCATTGGTAGCATTCAGAGTACTCACCAGAATTAGCTGAGCAAGTGAGTCCTGTTTCAAATACATCCTTATTAGAATCATCTTTGGCCAATTTCAACTCACCATTTACAACACCCAAAACATTGTGATGTTTCAACAAAAGTGTAGTTTGCCTTTTCCAACGAAACCAGTTGCTTTGATCCTCTAGTTTCTCCACAGACGCAGACGCCTTGAAATCGAATCCTGATGTACGCATGGTCAACAACCAAAAAACATTTTGCACACAAATTCACAAACGAACACGATTTCACTGCCAATAGCACTTCACTAACTCAACAGAATACAATTTAGTTCCCTAATAACCTTTTGGGAAGTTAAAAAATTAAAAGGAAAAACAGATCAAATTAGCAACGAAATAGTTATAAACTAAACGAACAAACGGTAAACTCTAGCATAACGTTAACGTTGTGTTGGTTGGTTGCGTGTGTGTGTTTCTCTTTTATTTGCCTTCGACGGTAGTCACGGTAGGCATAGGTAGTCATGATGTTTTCCTTCTATTTTTTCCTTCGATTTGTTTCTTCTGAACGTGTAATGATTTGTCGACTCACCCGGCTATGGATATGATATGGGGATTATTGGGATTCTATAGAGATATTTCGGAGGGCTGGATGAAATTATGAAATATGTTTTTAAATGTGTCGAATTGGAAGTTGAGTTTGATGAATTGTTGTATGGATTGGTCTTCGGGAATTTGATTATTATTTCTAAAGCAAGTACGGATTGGGCGGAATTTAATGCAGTTGTTTAGGATATGGTCGACGTCCCCTAGCTGTTGACATTCACTGCGATTTGGTGATGTTCTGCGAGTGGAGTCCATCATGGCGCAAAACAATGGTGTGTTGCCATGCCCTAAGATAATCCTGTTGGATATCGTGAAGAGTGTGGCTGACCCATCCATGTTCCGGTACCATGGCCGCGCAGTAGGATCCGATGTTATTACTTTTGTCCAGTGGCCCCTGTCAACGGTATTGCGCTCGTGTTCAGTTTTCCAGGCTTCGTTTCTTTTTAACTTTATATGCTTAACGAAGTCCATGAAATTTATATGGTTGTGCGCCAGAATTCGGCCATGGCGAGCGTAGTCTTTAGCAGCAGCATCTGGTTGGTTGCCATGTTTTTTGATGCCACTGCTTGTAGTCTTGGGTTTGTCAATGGCGTAGCTATGAAGTTTCAACATGGAGTACTGTAGCCGGCCCGGGAATTAAAGTTTCACACAAATGCGCGGGGTTCAATAACTCAATCATTAATTATTTGTAGCTATTCATGAAGCATAAGGTAAATAATAAACTGCTGTGTAATAATTTACTGTTGTGTAATAATTTACCCAATAATACCTCAACGTTCAAGTTGTAAAAGTACCTATCAACAAAATCCAAAAGAGCCAGTATTTTTCAAATGAAACAATACCACAGAACAACCCAAATCGACTTCATACAGCCATCCGTGGTATAATCAGGTGCTCCTTAGCGATGATATCTGGGCCGGATTTATACCGTTTCATTCACAATCACGTTGACGAAGCTATTCGGTGCCAACGAATGGCTGGACGTACAATGCTCCGAGTGGTCTCGACAAATTCTTCAGTTCAAGATCAATTTAAAAAGTTAAAAAAAAAACCATACCTACAGTTAAGTTATGTGAAAATCCACTCGTATATTTTCCAAGTAAGTCGTACATAAGTCGCACACAAGGTAACCCGACATCGATCAGTATCGCCAACACAACAACCCAACATCTCCCCCTTTTAGAATGAACGTTATTTGCAAGCACAGATGAATAAAGAATAACAACTGAACGTTATTAAACTCTAAGAACTTATAAGTTATAACCGTAGCATAAAGAGATTCTGAACAGCATAGTCAAGAGAACATAGAAAACATAAGGTACAGCATAAACAGATTGTAGAACAATATAGATAAAATATTATTTAAGAGAACAGAAATACAAAATATGAGTTGCTTGGTGCTAGAAACTGTTCATATCGTAATCCTTATATTTAGCAGGAACATTTATTTGACGACCCGATCTACTGAAGTGCGCTTGGCCTGTATCCAGACCACCAACCCCTGAGAGCCCATCCCCTGACAGAGACCTCTCAATGACCTGCTCAGCTACGTCATCATGATCGGAAAGTTTGTCTTGAGCTTCCGAGCATTGCTCAGGCGGGGCCATTGATGATTGGGTTCCACGTCTAATGTCCACTGGGTGGTTGTCCCTCAATGATCTAGGAGTAATGAAGATCTCGTTTCTCCTATATGATTTGCCCTCCTCCGTTTGTACAATATATGAGCGAGGCGATGCCCCCTGTGAAACTATTACCCCTTGAGTCCAAACAGAATTAGGAAGCTTTTGGAACATCACTGGGTCTCCCACACATAATTTGTGCTCTAGGTTTAGCTGAACGATCATGGCAGATTTTACTTAATTCCCGTTTAGCAATTAGCCTTTCCCTGTCTTTCAAGATTGTGATTGCTGGAACCAAATAATTGGGACCACAAGGGATGTTGGAACGTAGATTCCGCCCCATGAGACCCGCAGCAGGTGAGCCTACATCACCCCGTGGTGTATTTCTCAAATTGAGGAGGCCCAACAAGGGATCCTGACCCGACTCAACTGACTTAGTGAAGAGCTTCTTTACAGCTTTAACAGCGCTCTCAGCCAAGCCATTCGATTTTGGATAATGAGGTGATGACATAATATGTAAAAAACTCCATTCATTAGCAAAGTCCCTGAAAATCTGGGAGTCAAAATACAATGCACCATCGGTATATAAAACCAATGGCACACCATGCCGGGCAAAAATTGATTTAATTTTCAAAATAACTGTGGCACTTCTCAAATTGGGCAAACTAGCAACCTCAATGAAATTTGTAAGAGAGTCTACCACCACCAAGTAATGCTGGCCATTCCACTCAAAAGCATCACATGCCACCTCAGACCAAGGATTGAGAGGCAACTCTTTGCTCAAAAGTAGCGTGTTTGCTTGGTTGTTTTGGAACTTGAGACAAGCAGGGCAGGATTTAACAAATTTCTTTATGTCCTGGACAATGCCTAACCAGAACACTGTATCCTCCGCCCTACAGGTTGTTCTATTAATTCCCGGGTGACCAGTATGAAGCAAGTTAAGAATCCTACTGCGGAGCACACGAGGTATCACAATACGATCTCCCTTAAGAACAAGATCCTCGCAAAGACTTAACTCATTTCTAATTTCATAGAAGGGTTTGCAAATGTCCATCACATGTTTGTAAGTTGGCCACCCTTTCTGAATATAATGACGAAGCTGAGTCAACAATGGGTCTTTCTTTGACTCTTCAATCAACTCAGCTTTTTGTCTACTGATTAGGGAATTACACATTACACTGGCGACAAAGAGCTCATCATAGTCTTCAACCCTGGTAGTGGTGTCACAACCTGAGAGATTAAAATCCCTGGACAGTGTGTCAGCCACATACATGTATTTACCTGGTGTATGAACCAGGTAGAATGAATAAGGTTGAATGTGAAGTAACATTCTTTGCAAACGCGAAGGAATTTTATGTAAGGGTTTGTTAACCAGCCCTAATAGAGGTTTGTGATCTGTTTCCACCCTAACTTTGTCCCTACCGAGAAGAAAATGTTTGAATTTCATCAAACCAAAACATACCGCTAATAACTCCTTTTCTACTTGAGAATAACGTTGCTGAGTATCTGCCAAAGCTTTCGAGGCAAACGCAATGGGGCGACCCTCCTGAAACCAAGCTGCCCCCAAACCTACTGAACTAGCGTCCACACTAAGGGTCAAGTCCTTAGTTTCATCAAAAAATGCCAGAACAGGTGCCGAAGTTACAGCTTTTTTCAAAGCCTGAAATGACCTATCCTGAGCCTCCGTCCATATGAAGCAAATATCATCTTTGAGCAAATCACGTAGAGAGCTAGTAAGCTCTGAATAATTAGGAATGAATTTAGACAGATAATTAAACATCCCCAGCACACGTTGTAGTGATTTTTTATCCCTTGGACACCTTAACTCTGTTATGGCCTTGATTTTCTCAGAAGTCACTGAAATCCCTGTATCAGAAAATAAATGTCCCAAAAACTCTCCTCTGTTTGAGAAAAACACACACTTTTTAGGATTAAATTTGATCCCCTTAAAATCCGCTCTTTCCAAAACAGCAATCAACAGTTGTTTCAAATTTGCTTCATTGTCCGACCATAAAAGTATATCATCCTGGTAGGTTGCTACATTGTCAAAATCGGAAAATGTTTCAGAAATTTCAGCGTGAAAAATCTCAGAAGAGCAATTCAACCCAAAAGGGAGCCTCAGGAAAGAATAACGCCCCCACGGCGTTTGGAAGGTACACAGCCTACTGCTACTATAATCTAATGGGATCATCCAAAACCCGACTGAGCGTCTAATTTACAAAAAACTTGAGCATTTCCCACTCGAGCCGCTATTTCGTCAACTGTTGGGAATGGAAAATGAGGACGTTTTATTCCTTGGGTCAATACAGACACGCAGAGATCCATCTTTCTTTGCCACTACCGCCATTTGATTGACCCATTCAGTTGGTTCCACTGTTCTGCGTATTATTCCTGACCGTTCCATTTCATCTAATTCTTGTTTAACTTTGCTGGTCAGTGATAATGAACTGGGCAAACCACAGGCCTAGGATTGGAATCCAAATGAATCTTTACTTTAGAAGAGAAACAGCCCACTTTACCATCAAACAAATGGGAAAATTTAATTGGTACGGGCAGTTGGGCAAAATTCACCTCCTGTACCCTAGCAACAAGTCCTAATTGCTCAGACGTTTGCAGACTTAGGAGGTTAGGACAATCTCCGTCCATTACCATAAATTCTACACTAATAGGCTTACCTTTATATGAACAATCCATAGTACATCGGCCTAGCACTGGCACCTTATTATCAGTAAACGACTTAAGAACTAATGTAGTTTTACACAAATTACATGATTGAAACCCTAGACTAGCAAATTGAGACCATCCCATTATATTGCATGCAGCTCCAGTGTCCACTTTCAGCTCCACCTCCTGGCCCCTCATGACAAGCTTAACGGTATACCAGTCCATCCCTGTCGTGTATTTCACAGTATCAACGTAGACCGAGTCACACAGAAACTCAGAGTCACTTCCATCGCCGTCAGAACCCCCCACCCTGACCTGGTGGACTGCAGATTGGCTCTTCCTTAATGTCAACTTGCATAATACTGAGCCCTTGAAGTGATTCAACTGTTCGCACGCTCGGCATCGCTTACCAAATGCCGGGCATCGGCCATAGTCATGACTAAAACTACAAAACTTACAGTTGGAAATGGACTGAGGTTTGACATCCTGACGAACAGAGGAGCGTCGAGGGTTAGAGCGACGCACCACGTCTACTTCCGGCGGCTCCGTTTTGATATCTGGGGCCTGTATCTTTTCCACGCGTTCTGACACAGCAGCCCTCGAACGACACGTTTCCAATGCCACCTCCTTGGTCAAGTTAGGTACATTCAACAGTTGCTCCTGAAGCTTAGTGTCCGAAATACCAGTCACAAATATATCGCGGATCAACTCCTCCTTCAAAGTCAAAAATTCGCATGTGGCACTAAGATTCTGCAGAACAGTCATGTATTGAATAAATGATTCACCAGGCTGCTGCTTGCGGGTAAAGAACATAAAGCGTTCATATGTTACATTTGTCCGAGGTAGAAAGTGAGAGTCAAATCTCGCCAGCACAGCCTCCACGTCGCTCAGGGGGCCTATTCACTAAAATAGACAGTGGAAAGAGATTATCTATTATGAAAATCTCCCGCGAGAGATAGTCTCCCCCGGGAAGACAGTCTCTTCCAATGTCTCCGGGTTCGTCTATTTTACAGAATAGCTCCAGAGACCTTGAGAAAGTGATATGGATCCTAATACACGAAAATGCCATAGTATCCATGAAGTGCGAGATGTTTGTGCCCCCGGGAGTTCAATTCCTTAATAATGAACGCATTTCATAGTAATACCTATTCAATGGGTAATTGGGTACCTACCTACCTCAATCCATACTTGGACGTTTTTACTCACGAATCGGATAAAAGTTAAAATGAAATTGAAAAAAGTCTCAATTATAAACAGAAAAAGTCGAATTAGGGGGCTTTTAATGCTTGTGTTACATCTACACCTAATGAACCTCTTAGGTAGGTAGGTACCTACCTCAACCCGTACTTGGACGTTTTTACTCATGAATCAATGATTATGTAGGTAGGATATATTTTTAATTTAAATTGACTTACCTTTATGAAATGAAAGAATACACGATCAAAAGTACCGATGTGGTTGCGGATGAAGGAGGATATTACACGATCACTGTGAAACAAACGAGAAATAGACTCTCTCTTTCGAGGGAAGACACCTAATTAGGTGTCTCTCTGAAAGAGATCGAGAATGCCAAGATGGCCGCCAACTCTCTCTTTGAAAAGTTACTGAATAACCCTGTCATGGATACTATAAAAATCTATTTGGCCCAAAGAGAGAGTCGGACCTGAAAGAGATGTCTCTTTGGCTTAGTGAATAGGCCCCCTGGTCTTCCCGAGATAAGCTAAACGACTCAAAGACGTCCTGAAGTTCGTCGCCCCCAGAATGTAGCAGTATCGCCACCTTGCTAACTGGAGTGGCCGAAGACTTGTAAGCGGCAATATAAGTCTTGAAATTTCGCTTATAACGCCTCCAATTAATGGCCATATTACCATCTGTGGCTAAAGGAGCTAACAACGCGGTAGCCATGATCACAAAACACAATTTTTGCACAAAATAATCAGTTCATCACACCGCTGTCACCAAGTTAAGTTATGTGAAAATCCACTCGTATATTTTCCAAGTAAGTCGTACATAAGTCGCACACAAGGTAACCCGACATCGATCAGTATCGCCAACACAACAACCCAACACCTACCTATTGAAAGTTTTCGAGCTACGACGTTCTGAAAAATTCAACCCCTGTTTTTCACCCCTTGGAGATGACTGACAGTAACGCCGAGCTTCGAGGACCAACTAGACCCCAAACGGGACCTACAAACCAAATTTCATCAATTTTGGTTCATGGTAACTAAGAAAAGTGCGAAGTACGGCGAACGGCGGACAGAGAATTTTTTTTATTGCATTTTCGTATTCTACATACCTTGAAACGGAAACCATCAAATTTTGAAGGGGGGTAAAATTTTTTTTTTTCATGATCGATTCCAAAGGTTCATTATTTAAAATAATAAACCAATAAGGTGTCCTAACACCCTGTTACGGGTTTTATCTCATTGACATCACCACACCAGCCAGGCTGGACCAGTAGCGAGTTCTTTTGGGCGGGGGCAAACTTGGGGATTTGGCCTTGTAAATAAAATATCAGAATACTCGCAAAATAAAACGCTGCAAATTATTACACAACGGTTTATTATTTACCTGTGTATCTGCGTAGATCACTTCTTTTTTTGTGGTCAATAGGTACCTACCCTCGTGCTCCCCCCAGGAAAGCCCTAAACTGAGTACTGGAGCCCGCCCGGGAAATACAGTTTCATACAAATGCGCAGGATTCAATAATTCAATAATTAATTATTTGTTGTAATTCATGAAGCATAACGTTTGTTCAAGTTACAAAACTACCTATCAACAAAATCAAAAATAACCATAATTCTTCAAATTAAATAATATCACGGAACAACCAACTCGACCTCATACAGCCCATCCGAGAATATAATCGGATGTTCCCCAGCAATGATATCTGGGCCGGATTTATACCGCTTGATTCACGATCATGTTGACGAAGCTTTTCGGTGCAAACGAACGGCTGGACGTACAATGCTCCGGGTGGTCTCAAAAAGTTCTTTACTTCAAGATCATTTTTTCAAATGTAAAAAAAAAAACCCACAGTCATGCAGCATGGCTATAAGAGCGAATTTTCGAAGTTTTCGGCATCTTCCTCCTCCGCCTAAAATTTTCTGAAAATTAATTTTCGGCCAATGTTTTCCCAACTTGATACCATACAAAATTAAAACAGGAGTAGTTTTACGCAAAGTAAAATTTGGGGTGGAAGGAGGGGGAGGGGGAAATCAAAAATGTTTTGAATACCAGAAGAGTAGGTATTGGATACGTAACAAATTTTTTGTTCCATTTTTTGCCGAGTAACACCTCGGTTTGTAGATTTTCCAACGCTGAACATGATGGTGAAGTCAGAATTGCGATATCCCATTCCGTTATCAGATTAGAGCAGACGAACCAGGAAGAACATCTCAAGAAATAACCACGTTCCTTCATCTTCAAAGTGCTCCAGTTTGAGAATGGAATGAGATATCGCAATTCTGATTTCACCATCGTGTTCAGCGTACAAAAACCTTTAAAATGAGGTGTCACTTGTCAGACTTTTTCATTTTGGGAATTTATGGGTAATTTCCCCCCCCTAAAACTCCCCAAAACTCCCCCTTAGGGTGACCCGATTCTGCCCATCTTCGAACTTAGCCTGTCGATTGCCAAGACAGATTTTTCGTGCAAATTTGAACTTTTTATCTCAATTCTTTCGAGAGTTATCGTCTGGAATGACACATACATATATAAATATATATATAAATATATAAATATATATATATATATATATACATATAATTTTTGGTGTCTTTCGGCAGGGAATTCAGGATGGTCTGAAACGGATTTTGGTATAAAAATCTTTCGGAAATTCGAGTTTTAAAAATTTTGGACCGAGAACAATAGCTTCCTTTTCTTCGAAAATTCGCTAAAACCATATACGCTTCTACTGAAAGTTTTCGAGCTACGGCGTTCTGAAGATGTCAACCCCTATTTTTCACCTCTTAGAGATGACTGACAGTAACGCCGAGCTTCGAGGACCAACTAGACCCCAAACGGGACCTACAAACCAAATTTCATCCATTTTGGTTCATGGTAACTAAGAAAAGTGCGAAGTACGGTGTACGGTGTTTGGTGCGAAACGGAAACCATCAAATTTTGATTTTTAATTTTCTTTTTCATGATTCCGCACTTTCATTATTCAAAATAATGAACCAAAATACGGATGCAGCGATGCAGACCCGCACAACACTCCTTCCGGAAACGGATAATCGCCCGCGTCTGCGCCCTCGGATTGATCAATCGGATTTCAGAGTGATGAACCAACCTTTAGTTTACGAGGGAACAGTAGGTGCTGGGTGTAGGTACAGCGCTCTCCCTGATGCGTTTATGCTCGCAACGACGCAGGGGACTTGTAAGCAGAGAAGAGCGTTAATCGATTAGGGATGTGGCGTTCAGCACTGAACGGATCCGAACTGAACGGATCTTTCAGTTGAACGTATCCCAACTGAACGGGTTCCCAAAGAGTTGCCGTTCACCAGTTCATGAACTCCCTCTTGTGACGTCCTCACTCCTCGTACCTTCCTCCGATCCCACTCCTTCTCCTTGTCACCGCCCGTTCTCAACTCCTTTACCCTTCCCCTCGCCACTCCTCTCTTTCTGCCCTTCCCTTCAACCCTTACCGTTCTTTCCTCCCTTCCCTTATCCCTTGAGCTGAGAGTTGACTCACCAGTTCATCAACTCCTTCCCTTCCCTTCTTCACTCTTCACATTCTCTTCACCCCTCCCTACCCCCCTTACCGATCACATCACCCTCCCTTCACCTACCTTCTACCTGAACGGGCTTTGGAGGGTCAAACTTGAGAGTGAAGAACTGAAGAACGGTGAACGGATCCCAAAGAACTGATCCCAGAAAAGAGTGAACTGGTGGGAGTTAACTCCCGGAATTGAACGGATCTTACACATCCCTATAATCGATTACAATGGAGCAATTGATTACTTCCGCGATTATTCGCGCAGCCCACCCACCCACTGCTCAACCTGAGGTAGGTAGCTTCATTCATTTTTTTGAAATACACAAGGTTTGGATGATTTATTACTGTTTGTAAAATTTAGTTTATTATTTTCAACAATGAACCTTTGGAATCCAGGAAAAAAAGAAAAGACTTTCCGCAAACCTCTTCAAAATCTTTCATGATACACACGTTTCATGATAGGAAAGTAGAATCCGAAAGTTGAATAGAAAACGCTGCCCTTGTCACTTGGGTTTATTATTCTACTGGACATACCTACAGAAATGTTGCTGTTCATTGTTTCATTCATGCGCAATAATTGAAATTTTAGATGGTTTCCACCAATTTTGGCCCCCAAAAACACGAACTAGGCTCTTTTTTAAAAAATACAGATTATCTCTGATCATTGATTGTCTTGATTCACCGGCTAATATCACATCTAGTGTTATTCTTCACTCTTTGGTCAAAATCAACTTCATATTCGGCCTTTCCGCCCTAAAAAACATGTAAAACGATACCTCACAAGCTCATATTCACTAAAACCTCAAAGATCCCTCGAAAAACCCTATTTTTACACCCATTTTTCTACCATAACACCCTTGGGTGTATTCCGATCGGGCTGCCGAGTTTCGAAGCACAACTAGGACCCAAATGGGGACCCACAAACGGTGTGCGGAAGAACGACGATTTTAGATCAAAATTTAACGTAAATTTAAGGCTGAAGCTTCGTTAGAACCTCAGTTTTCCAATCTTAGGTCAAAATTGACTTCATATTCGGTCTTCTCGTCCTAAACAACATGGAAAACGAAACCTCACAAGCTCATGTTACTAAAACACCAAGAAACCCCATTTTTACCCTCATTTTTCACTGATAACACCCCTGGGTGTATTCCGATCGGGAAGTTTCGGGACACAACTAGGGCCCAAATGGAGCATGTGTGCGAAAGAACGAATTTTTTCGACCGAAAATGAAGTACCTAGATATGCGTGACACGACGGACGGACCTTGCATTTTTTGAATCTACGCACGTTGAAACGCAAAACGAGAAATTTTGAGGGGGTGTTATACAATTTTTGAGCGAATACAGAGGTGTATTATTCGCAGAATAATAAACCAAAATGCAATCAATGTCCGTCCGCCGTTGGCCGTATCACCGATATCTACCTTAATTTTTCCGTCTAAAAAATCGTTCTTTCGAATACAGGCTCCATTTGGGCCCTATTTGCGAACCCTATCTTAATAGCCCTAACGGAAAACGGGTAGAAAATGGGAGCAAAATTACGTATTTTTGAGGTTTCAGTGAACATGGGCTTGTGTTTTAGCGAATTTTCGAAGAAAAGGAAGCTATTGTTCTCGGTCCAAAAATTTTAAAACTCTAATTTCGGAAAGATTTTTATACCAAAATCCGTTTCAGACCATCCTGAATTCACTGCCGAAAGACACCAAAAATTATATGTATATATATATATATATATATATATATATATATATATATATATATACATCCTGGTATCATTGTGGCTACCACACACAGAAAAGTTGCATTTAAAGTGGCACCCGTGTGCATGAGGCATCGGTATAAGGGTGCCACTTTGAAATCCCTACGTAGTTTGGAGGTTAATAGAAGAAAAAAATTGAAACGCTTCGGAAGTGCTGCAACTATCAATTATCAATAACTATCGATACACAGAAGGGGGTAAATCGATAAGAGGAGTCAGATATATTGATTTGAAAATTGTCACATGGGTGCCACAAACATAGCAAGATGGATAACAATTATACGGCCATAGTTCCCGATTTTTCCAAACGCAGCGCTGGTGCTAGTCGAGAATATACACAGTATATTATCATAAAATTGATGAAGACCTATCATTGCGACCTCCGGAGATTTGGCAACACTGTTATCAGAGAATCGGTCGACCAGCCAGGGCCCCTCTGTGGGCTGTAGGACCATGGGGGGTTATCAGAAGAGGAGTGCTTTGGAGTATCAACTCATTTAGCGCAGTCAAATTAGACACAATAAAAAAGTTACCAACGGGACAAAAATCCTAAAATTTTGAAATGTGGCATGCTTGTTGACAGGTACCTACAGTACATCATACTAAAAGCCCATTGTAATAACCGTGAAATGTTGGCACATGTGCAGTTTTGGGCTTATAACATCCAAACTATGATTCATACAGAACATTTCACTCGAACAAAAATTAAAGAGCATTAAATTCTACTTAGAATGATTTTCTTAAACATCAAATTTGGTTCAGCCGTCTGGCTGGAATGGGCAGTCTAAACTCGGAAAATTTTTCCATTTTGACTGAAAAGTGTGTTTCACACGCCTGTAACTAAAAATGGGTATTCCAAATGAAAAAATCATATAAATAAAGTTGTATATCATTAAATTCTGCGTTCAAAGCACCCATATTTTTTTTATTAAAATTGCAATTTAAAATTATAATTGATCTACTCTTTAATATTTCAATGAAATATTTTTAAGTCCATCTTTGGCATCAAACGGTGGGGGGATAGCCCCCTTAAAAATATGGTGGTTTCGTTTCAAGACATGTAGAATCCAAAAATATATTAAACAATAATTTCTGTCCGTCCGCAGTACGCTGCGCTGTTACCATAAACCAAAATTAATGAAATTATTCGGTTGGTAGGTTCCAGTTGGGGTCATTCTGATCCGCGAAGCACAGCGTTACCGGGGGCGGTCCGCTTTTGTTCAAATTTAGTAGCCAGTTGGGGTGGTGTAGCTCCTAGGTCGTCCCCAATGAATTTGATGCTCTACAACTTTAGTTACCTATAATATAACACTTTTCATTTTGAATAATCGTTTTTTTAGTTTAGGACAACTTTTGTCAGCCAAAAAGCTCAAAATTGTAGGAATTTTTCCAGTTTTTAGCTTACCTATCTATAAGATTTACCTGAACGGTCCATCTTACAGGACTCATCCATCTTTGGCATCTTTGGCATCGAAGTCCATCTTTGGCATCGAACATGAGGGAAAAGAAAAAAGTTTAGCCCCCTCAAAATTTGACGGTTTCGTTTCAAGACACGTAGAATCCGAAAATATATTACACAATAATTTCTGTCCGTCCGCTGTACGCCGCTCCTTACCAGACACTTCTTTGTTACCACAAACCAAAATTAATGGAATTTGGTTGGTAGGTTCCAATGAGGGTCTTTTTTGATCCGCGAAGCTTGGCATTACCGGCGGCGGCGGCCCGATTTTGTTCAAATTCAGTGATAGTGGGGTGGGTGTAGCTCCTAGATCGTCCCATATGAATTTCAAATAGCTCGGATCATTAGTACGACCACTGTGCTTGCGCAGACGCAAAATCGAGGTACTCAATTTCTCATCAACCTGTGTTTGTTCATGTTGCCGTCTGAGGACAAGTACAGAAGCCTTACCTATTAATAAAGCGTTAACTATTAATTCTGAAAAACCCACGACTTTTTTTTCCATATTTGTAGAAGTATTCGTAGAAGCTAGGTAAGTACAAATTCGGTTATAAAGTCGTATTCTATCATTCTTTGACCGCCCGATTTCGATGGCATTTTTAGGAACCGTTCTTCAAGCTAGGCGTAGGAATTTTCGTTCTACTATTTTTAAACTACAAGTTATGCTTCATGCATTACAACAAATAATTGTAGATAGAATTTTCGAATCTACCGCATATTTAGGAAACTGTAATTACCTAGCAGGAAGAAACGTAAAAACTCTGCAAATTATTAAACAACGGTTTATTATTTTCCTATAAGGATTCCCCATATCCGAGCGGATGGGGAGCCCAGCCCGCAAATGTTGCCAAAATCGGATTCGAACTGAGGATATTATGCGCGTGCCAAGGGTTGCGGACACAGACCAAGATACATACATCGAACCAAATTTTTGTTCAAGTTGCTAAAGTATATACCTATCGACCAAATCGAAAATAACCATCTTTCTCGAAACGAAATAATATCGCGGAACAACCAACTCGGTTTCATGCAGCAATTTCTTTTCAACCAATTAAAATTGTAAATTGAATATTTCAATATAGAAACACTGCAAAATCCTTGTCGCATGGGTTTATTATTCTTTTAGACTTACCTACAGAAATGTTAGCTGCTCATTTATACCTAGTTTCTCAAAAACACGTTTTTTAAAACAAAAATTATCTTTGATCAATTATACTGCCATCTAATTGTCTTGATTCACCTGTTGATATTAATTTTTGTGTTATTATACAAATTCATGGTGATTTCAGACAATTTCCCAGGTTTCTGACCCATAAAAAATGAATTCGGGGAGCTGAACGTTAGGTACAACCTCAATTCTTAACTCTTTGGTCAGAATCAACTTCATATTCGGTCTTCGTGCTCTGAAAAACATGGAAAACGGTACCACGCATCTCATGTTCACCAAAACCTCAAACACTGTAAAACCCCTATTTTTACACCCATTCCCCCCCCCCCCCCCCCCTCACAAATAAACCAAAAGGGTTCCTCAATGAATCCAGCAAGACTTTGCTAAGGTACCGGGCTTTCATTGACAAATATGATGAACAATACCATCGAATCTACAATTTTAATAGAAAGATTTAAAGGAGAACTTGTACTGTTGCCACATTTCCCAATGATTCCAACAAGTGCCATTCGAAATCAAACGTTTGCCGTTGTGGATTGAATTTGGATTGAATTGTGTGGTTTGAATTTGGAAATACATTATGAGTCAGATGTTTGTTCCCAAAATTTAAAATTTTAATATTTGTCTGCCGAGCCTATGCGGCCTTGGCTGTTGACATACAAGTGTCTTTCAGTTCAGGATATAGTGTAGAATCAAGAAAAATAGAAAACAAACGCGGAAAAATAAGTCAGAAGTTGGTTGCCAAATAGATTTGACATTTTGGTTTATAATTTTCAATAATGAACCATTGGAATCGAGCATGGGAAAAAAAACCCTCCCCCCCCCCAGCCGTCAAAATTTGATGGTTTACGTTTCAAGGTATGTAGAATCCGAAAATGTAATAAAAAATTTCTGTATGTCCGCCGTACGCTTGTACTGGCCACTTTTCTTAGTTACCAGGTTCAGCAACCAATATTTAAAACGCTGCAAATCCGTGCACAACGGTTTATTATTTTGTACAGATCACAGCTCTCTGTATAGATAACCCGTCTATATAATATAATATATGTACTATTCTATACATATTATGTGAATCGCAGACCCTCCGTAGGTTAGTACCTAACCTCGTACTCGTTACTAGGTACCTACCTAAATCACGAGTTAAATGTTGCTAAAATAATTCTGTCGATGACAAACAGTAACTAAAAAAAACCAGTCATGCAGCATGACTTAATGAGCGAATTTTCAAAGAAATATTCGAATTAATGGCTATGGTTTTGAATAAAGGAAAACTTCGGTCTAAAATTTGGTTTTCTATGTATATTCTCTTCGTATTTATTTTAATTTGTACGTTTTGTCCATCCTGATTCTACCGTTTGTTATGAGTAGATTCCTTGTTCCTTCTGAATGGCCTTTCCTCTTGACTACGATTTCAGGCCTGGTATCTAAAACCAGTTCAAGATTTGCTCTACTAGGTAGGTAGATCCTTCCTTCTTCATTGATATTATTTTTATCATGTTAAGTACCTACCTACCTTTGAATATCAAATATTCGTATGATACTGATAATAAATTGATAAGATACCTACCTAACCTTCTTCCTCCTACTGTTAGTACCTAAATTGAATAATTTGAAATAGATTTTTTCTTTCGTCTTCCTTCTAGTAATACGTGGGCCGGTACTTGTCTATCTATGAAGGTATCATAACAATTATATGTCAAATGGGAAATTCAAGGAGTTGTACTAATTGTTTGCCTCCCCCTTTTTTGCTTCGAACTCTCGTCTTCAATTAATACTTCTCACATTTTTCAATCTGACCACTCTAAGGGGGTGGGGGGGGGGGGGGGGTAAGAGTTTAAAGATTATCCTAGTTTTGGGTAATTTTTGCGCACTTTAAATGCTCTAATTTAAGAACGGATTTAGATATCTAAAATCCGATTTCACCACCGTGTTCAGCGTGCAAAAACCTTTAAAATAAGGGGTCACTTGTTAGAAAATAACATTTTGGGGATTTTTGGGTAATTTTTGCGCACTTTAAATGCTCTAATTTGAGAACGGATCAAGATATCTAAAATCCGATTCCACCATCGTGTTCAGCGTGCAAAAACCTTTAAAATGAGGGGTCACTTGTTGGAAAATAACATTTTGGGGATTTTTGGGTAATTTTTGCGCACTTTAAATGCGCCAAAACCCTCCTTAGAGTAGGCCAATTTCGCCCATCTTCGAACTTAGCCTTTCGATTGCCAAGATAGATTTTTTGTGCAAATTTGAGCTGTTTATCTCAATTCTATCGAGAGTTATCGTCTGGAGTGACACATATATATATATATACATATAAAAAAGTGTTAAATTTCAGGAATCGTTTTAGAATGGTCTGAAACGGATTTCTATGAAGAAAATTTCCAAAAATTTATATTATTTAAATTTCGAAGCCATTGCAATAGCTTCATTTTCTTTGAAAATTCGCTAAAAACGGCAAAAAGAAACGCAAATAATGAAGTTCTGAAGAGAAATTGTTGATGTGGAGTGAAATAGATGCCCCTTCTGCGTAGATCACTGTTTTCTGGGGTCAGTACATACCTTCGTGGTCAAGTATAATGAACAGTTGTGTAATAACTTGCCCATCAATAATACTTCAACGGCTGTTCAAGTTGCAAAAGTACCTATCAACAAAATCCAGCCCCTTCTTGGTAGATGAACCTTTGTGTAATAATTGACCGTTGTAAAATAATTTACCGTTATGTAATAATTTACCGATGTGTAATAATTTGCCGTTGTGTAATAATTTACCATTGTTTAATAATTTACCCATCAACAATACTTCAACGTTTGTTCAAGTTTCACACCTACAAAATCCAATAGTCCATCACTTTTCAAATGAAATAATATCGCACAACAACCAACTCGACTTCATACAGCCATCCTTGATTATAATGAGGTGCTCCCTAGTGATGATTATCTGGGCTGGATTTATACCGTTGATTCACGATCGTGTTGACGAAGCTTTTTGGAGCACACGAACGGCTGGACATACAATGCTCCAGGTGGTCTCAAAAAATTGTTTAGCTGGAGACAAATTTAATAACGTAATAAAAACCATACCCTTCTATCGAAAGTTTTCGAGCTACTGCGTTCTTAAAATTTCAACCCCAATTTTGAACCCCTTGAGATGACTGACAGTAACGCCGAGCTTCGAGGACCAACCAGACCCCGAACGGAACCTATAACCCGAATTTCATCAATTTTTTTTCATGGTAACCGAGAAAAGTGGCCAGTAAGGCGTACGGTGGACAGACAGAATTTTTTTATTGCAGTTTTGGATTCTACATATCTTGAAACGTAAACCATCAAATTTTGAGGGGGGGGGGGGGGGGGGGTTAGAATTGTTTTTTCATGCTCGATTCCAATGGTTCATTATTGAAAATAATAAACCAAAAATTAATTCGAAAAATACACCTTACACTTTTGGTAGAGGTCTTGAATCCATCAGCCATTTTATCAACTGAAATGACCCATTTGGATCCATTAGGCGATCAGGGCTTTCCTGGGAGACGCACTAGGGTAGGTTTTGACCACAGAATTCAGTGTTTCTATACCGGTAAATCATAAACCGTTGTGTAGTAATTTGCAGCGTTTTTCTTTACATTTTCGGATTTTACGTAGGTACCTTGAAATTAATGCTTTCAAAATAATTGGTTTAATGCTCGATTCCAAAGGTTCTTTATTGAAAATAATAACACAAAAAAATAGTACTAACTTGTCCCATGGACAGAAGAACAAAATCGTGGCAACTTATTACAGAACGGTGTATAATTTAAATCACTGTTTTCTGTTGTCAATACCTACCCTCGTGGACCCCCAGGAAAGCACGAAATCGAGTACTGGAGCCGGCCGGGCAGTTACAGTTTCATAAATATGCGGTGGATTCAAGAATGCTGTGATTAGTAAGTTATTTGTTGATATTCATGAAGCATGTGTGTTAAGCTACAAAAGTAGGTACCCACCAATTAGAAAAATAAAAATAACAATCATTCTTTATATCAAATAGTATCTTGGAACAACCAACTCGACTTCATACAACCATCCGCGATGGATGCATACCATTTCATTAGCGATCATATTGACGAAGGTTTTCGGTGCAAACTTCAGGGCCATAATGTGAACGAACGGCTGTACATACTCCAGGTGGTCTCAAAAAATTCCCAAGTTCGAGATCAATTTAAAAAAATCAGTCATGCAGCATGACTTAATGAGCGAATTTTCAAAGAAATA